>OY992876.1:392938637-393168637 GCA_963921405.1 Cepaea hortensis
TTCATGTCTCTCGACATATCTTGGTCTTTGGTGTTCTGGATCAACTTTGCTGCTGATATTCCTCCAGCCACCGTCTCAATATATCTAAGCTCATTAATTTTGGTCGGCCTCTGCCTCTCTTCCCCTCGATCTTTCCAGTCTTCACGATGTTCTGCAATGCCTCGCTTCTCATCACATGGCAGACTGCATGGAAGAAATAATCGATGGTTCAAGGGGCAAGACGGCGTAAACCTGCAAAGTGTTGACGAACGTAATGACCACGGCAAGGCATGTAGAGCGCCTTGGTCTTCCACTACACAGGCATTCGTTTCCAGCAGTCCTTGACTTGTCTTGCCACTGGACTCAGATGGACGCCGGCGAGAGAAAGAGAGAGAGAGAGAGAGAGAGAGAGAGAGAGAGAGAGAGAGAGAGACAGAGAGAGACAGAGACAGAGAGAAAGAGTGGTCGACGAATTGCGCAGTTCTTCCTCACTTTAATCCAATTCATCGCGCAAGACTTTCTTCATTCTTCATCGAATACATATCCTCTCATCCCCATACTCCTTCAGCTTCTTTCACAATTACACTCTCTACCTCACGTGTTAATTTATTCACACAAACTGCTCTGTTGCTGATCTAACTCAAGACTTCTGCTAGGGCAGGCGACAGTCTAGCCGCTACCCTACTGCAGCATTCATGACTTAAGGGACATGCATTACAAGCACCTCAAAAGTCGGTGAGGGTTCGCATGATGGCGATTGACAATTGTAATAGGGAAAACTAATCCTCACGCAAAAATCATTCAAGTGCATTCACAAGTACGAGGAGTCTTCATGTGAAAATCTTAAATGTTTCTGTGTGTAGTGAATATATTCTGGGGGAAAAAATAAAGAATAATTGTATCATGTTTCGATGTAGTCACCACTGTGTTCAATGCAAGTCCTCCAGAGCCGATAAAGTGCCTGGATTCCTGTAGAAAGGTATTCTCTGGGGTAACTACTCGGTGCGCCTGACCCGGTCTTAAACAGTCTGTCACAGACGTCACGCCGTTTTGAAGCGCCCTACTCCACTCATCGCCGAATGTTGGGCGGCGCTTACCAAACCCGACACCTCGCATTGTGCCAACGGCTTAGGGCGGAAGAGCGCAATTGGGAGGGTACAAGCCTTATCCTGGTGCGAGGAAATGCAACCCAAAGACAAAATAGTCATGGCAGGGCAGACCAGGCCCTAAGCCTTGGTTGGCAGCTGGTCTAGGATCGAAGCTCCGACAGGCGGACAGTTAGAGCATTGCTTTGCTGATCCGGCAGCTTCTGCAGCTTGTCTTGTTCCAGATGTATAGGTGTTAACTTTCCTCTGGAGTGAACTAGACTCATGTATTTGCTGGGCAGACAGGCATGCATCACCATACTGGACCTTCATTCTCTGATGAATTCTGTAAGGTTTCACTACTTCACTGGTAAAAAAAACAACGGATTACAGAACGCTGCTTCTCTACGGTGCATGTCAAAAGTGGGGCTGCCATCTTTAAACTGTCCTTATGACGTCACCGTGTTCGTCTGGACTGTGATGTCACGCGCTTAACACTTTTGACAGCCATAACAACAATATTTACAGATTACAAGATAATGGCATTGTTTCTGTAATTTCTATCACGCTCTTAAGGTTTCCATTTGAAGTCTCCTCGTATTAGCAACTAGTAGTAGTATTAATTGGGGACAGCTTTGAGGCTACTATGACAGTTTATAGATAAACACATGTATTTTATTGGCGATTATAGAAGTAGAAGAAAGAAGTAAAAATGTAATAGTAATAGTACCTCGTTTTTTGGAATACTCTTGAGTTCAAATTAAGCGAAAATGTATACTGATCATAAATCAACAGATTTGAAAAGGCCAAAAAAAAATGTTCTCAGCGTCCCCGTTTTTTTTTTTTTGAGTCGGTTGTGTGTATGTGTGCGCGCACGCACTCGCGCGCGTTAGACAAACAGCTACAACTCTACACAGTTCCTTCTATTTGAATGTTCTCATTTTTTGTACAGAAGCTGCCAACGGGTGCGTTGCCAAATCGTGCCATTGTACACGTCACCACCGTGGTCTGCACCAGAAATCTGTTCTCGCCAACTGCCACGGGGGAACTCTAGGTACACGGAGCATATATATGTTCTCTGTCTGTCTGTCTGTCTGTCTGTCTGTCTGTCTGTCTGTCTGTCTGTCTGTCTGTCTGTCTGTCTGTCTGTCTGTCTGTCTGTCTGTCTGTCTGTCTCTCTCGCTCGCTCTTCTCAAGCTCTGTCTCTCTCTATTGTTTCTCTCTCACTCTCTCTCTCTCTCTCGTTATTTCTCTCTCACTATTTCTCTGCCTCTCAAGCGCTCTCTCGATCTTTCTCTCTCCCCTTCTCACTTGCTTTAACTCACTATTCCAATTTTATTCTCCTATTTTCTCGGCGACTCCTTCTCACTTTCTCTTTCAGTTTATTTATTTCTCACTTGCGTTTACTCTTTGTTGCACGCTCACTCTCCTCCATCTTTCTGTCTCCCTGTCTCTCTGTCCCTTCCTCACTCTGTCAAGTCTTTACAAAATATTCACGTTTTTACACCTCTCTCTCTCTCTCTCTCTCTCTCTCTCTCTCTCTCTCTCTCTCTCTCTCTCTCTCTCTCTCTCTCTCTCTCTCTCATTTCCTAATTATTCCTGCTTCTCTTGCACAAACCCCGATACCAGTAACTACAGAGATGGAGAGTGTGAAGGACAGTGAGAGACAGCGTTAGATTTAGAAGAGATATGTGTGAGTGAAAGTGAGAGGCATAAATGGAGAAAGTGATACATATATATATATATATATATATATATAAATAATAATAAATGTTTTGCGTATCCTTTTACAGGACTTAGCTGTCAACAGCAGCATCTTTCAGCTGTCTGTTGATCTCTTGGCAAGATTACGCTCAGTAGTTTGCCATTGCTTTCTGAGCGGCCGGCTCAGTATCCGCAAGTCACGAGCGGGGGTCGAACCACCTCAGTTCTCGCTCCGCTGCGAGACTCTGCGTGATAAACGGGATTACAGAGAGAAAGTGTTGTAACCCCACAGCCAGAGAGACCGGCATATATATATATATATATATATATATATATATATATATATATATACATATATATATATATATATATATATATATATATATATATATATATATATATATATATATATATATATATATATATATATATATATATATACTTGTAATATACAAGGAAATGTTCATATTCTTAAACAAGTGAATCGGTAGAACTATCTCAGAACAGTCATAACATCTGATGGGAAATGCCTTGAAGAGATTAGAACAAGAATTGCCATGGCGAAGGTAGCCTTTTGCAAGATGAAAAACATACTGACCAATAAAAAGATATATATTGAAACGAGAGAAAGAGTGTTGAAGTGGTACTTAGAACCTGTACTTTTATTTGGATGTGAGGCGTGGACAATGAGCAGACAAGCTGAAAAACATCTGACGGCTGTGGAGATGTGGTTTCTGATGAAAATGCAAAGAATACCATGGACAGATAGAAAAACCAATGAACGAGTCCTTTGAGAAAAAATGAAGATCGTAAACTGATTAGAGACATTAGACGTAGACAGTCAAAATCTTTTGGGCATATTATGAGAAGAAATGAATTGGAGAACTTGGTGACAATTGGCAAGATCGAAGGGAACAGACCAAGGGGAAGAACAAGAAATACATACCTGGATGGCTTGGCCACATGGCATCGTCGAGACACAAACACGGAGCTGATCTATGACTCTGGTGATCAAGTGCTCATTTTATTCCTTTTCGAGTGCTTCTTTCATTTCTTTTCGAGTGCTCCTTTCATTCCTTGGGCCCAATTTGTGAACATTTGAAAATGAAATTTGTTCGTTCGTATTTTTGAGGAGTGTGTGTCACGCCAGGATGTCTGCTTTCGGCAGGTATATGGTGCATTTTTAATGACTGTGGGTTTTTTGAAAATATTGCCGTTCCAAGCTTTGTATTTACCGCGTATGTTGCATTAATTCCACGAACGGTAAATACAAACCTTGGAATGACAATATTTAAAAAAAAACCACAGTCATAAAAAATGCACTCTGTATTAGATATTAGTATAAGGATTCGCTTTTCCTATTACTAGTGTCCCTCGCCATCAGGTGAATCCACTCCAACTTCTGAGGTACTTGTAATTGACGTCACAAGTCAACATTTTAGTCCAAGTGAAAGGTATAGGGATCGAACCCAATTCATTTAAAATATGTATTTCTACTCGGAGCTCAAATGGAAACTTTGGTTAGATAGTTAACAGAAATGGGGCCGTTCCGATATCGGATAGACGAATTATGATGATGTCACAGCTGACCTTTCCTGTGACGTATTTTACGAGTGCACAAAGGTCAAGACGGAGAATTATCGCCACAGACACGTCATACGTCTGGTGGTATTTTTGTTGCTGTGCCCTTCAGATTGTAAACACAGGGCTAATCTGCCTAGATTTATGTCCGTCTGGAAACATGCATACGCAAGCATGCAAACAAACAGACAGACACACACATACACACATACACATAGATGCTTAGCTATACAGGCATACGACATGGATATGCAGACGCATATACAGACGCGCGCCCTCGCACGCGCACACACACACACAATCACACACACACAATCACACACACACATACGGACACGAGCGCGCGAATCTGGTGATAATGTCACAACATAAATTCACCAGTTGTGGAAATTTATCAAAGTAGAAAAGAAATTAAACTGAGCACAACACTTATAATATTCAAATCCAAAGTTAAATCAGTACCTACCGTATCGATCAGAAATATTGAGACCGACTACAAGATGTTTACTTATAAACTGTAAATATTCATTATTTGTTGCCTGCGCAAAATAGAAGAAATAAAATGATATGCAAGAATCACCAATGTGGAGCTCGTGGAGAGAACTAGAGAAATACCAGCGAATCATCATGATCATCTAGTGCCTTGCCTGCTGGCCTGGGCAATCATAATGCTTCTCCACAAATTGCAATCTCTGACCGCATGGATCAATTCCTGTGTTGACTTCTTTCCGTGTCATTACACAAGACTGTCAACAATTTTCTCACTTTGCCTTCCTCTAACTCTCTTTCCACAAATTGTTCCGGTTGTCACAACATGTTCCAGTTGTTGTCTTCTCATAACGTGGCCAATAAAAGATGACTGCTTCTTTCTGATGTTTGTGATAAGTTGTCTTTGCGATTTAGCTTCCCTCAAAATTTCCAGATTGTTTATTTTATTTGCCCATTTAATTTTCAGCATGCATCTATAAAACCACATCTCCAAGGCTTCCAGTGATTTCTTCGCCTGTTTACTAATTGTCCAGGATTCGCAGCCGCATGTTAAACTTGGTTCTATATAATATACAAGATTAGAGACATACGACTTAGAAAGTCAAACTTTTGTGGGCATGTTACGAGAATAGATGAAGTCGAGAACTTAGTGACGACTGGCAAGATCGAGGGGAAGAGACCAAGGAAGAGACCGACAAGTAAATACCTGGATGGCTTGGCCACGTGGCATGGTCGAGACAGAAACACTGAGCTAATCCACGACTCTGGTGATCGAGTGAGATGGCGAAATATGACCACCCACGCTTATCGGCATGGCACATGATAGATGGAACATGCAAGAAATCTTTTTCTAACTTTCAAGGACTTGTAAATAAAGAGACGAGAAGTATAAAATAGCTGGCGTTGGACAGAACATACATTGAAGAATCTAAGAATAATATAACAACGAAGTCTAGTTCTGGAATCCACTGGGGAAAAGAAATAGGGGTCGATCTAAAACAAACGGAGAAGAGAAGAGGACACAATAGAATAATATGGAGAAGCCAGACGGAGTTGCGCGGGACTGCTAAGAATAGAACTGTTTGGAATTGGTTGGTTGAAGGCCTAGTCCCCCATGGGCAATAATAGGCGAAGAAGAAGAGGATGAAGATGATAAATGTGATAATTGCATCCCATCCCATCTCAAACATCGCATCTCATCCCATCCCACCCTACAAGTAATCTCAAACATCTCATCTCAAACATCTCATCTCAAACATCTCATCTCAAACATCTCATCTCAAACATCTCATCTCAAACATCTCATCTCAAACATCTCATCTCAAACATCTCATCTCAAACATCTCATCTCAAACATCTCATCTCAAACATCTCATCTCAAACATCTCATCTCACTGAACCCATCTCATCTCAATCATTTCATCTCATCCCATCTCATCCCATCCCATCCCACATCTCATCTCAAACATCTCATCTCAAACATCTCATCTCACTCAACCCATCTCATCTCAAACATTTCATCTCATCGCATCTCAACTGATCGCATCTCATCTCACCTCATCTCATCCCATCTTATCTCATAACATCCCATCTCAATATGATCCCATCCCATATCATCTTATTCCACCCCATCGCATCTCATTCCTCTTGTACCCCGCGGTGTCGAGGTGAAGCATAAAAATCGGAGAGCGCCAATTTACGGGCTTCATAATCTGATGACAATGGCACAAGACATACTCACCAATTGTGGTTGTAACCGTGATAGCATAGAGCAGGGAACTAGCGAAGGTCCACAGACCCTCTTCGTCGACGCCCTCAACTCCATCCCAACCTTTGTCTTTGGTCAGCCTGTGGATATTCGTCTGGTGCTCCAGGATCGTGCTGTTGACCTCTCCAGTAAAATTCTCCATCCCGCGCTCTGTCTTCTGTAACTCCACAGCCAGAGAAACTAACTTCCCAACCACTTTCTCTCGATTCTCCTGAAATCCGAAGAGATATATATTATATTAATCCTTCACACTCACATTTGAAGAGCACAGTTCACATTCTTGGGCATGTCACGAGAAGGGGAAAGCAATGCAAAAGTTGGAGGGGAGGAGAGATATCTGGAGACCACGAGAGAAGATGCTGGACAGTTTGACATCATGGCATGCAGGAACATCTGCATCTGAAATAATTTAATTTACACCAGAGAGGTGGTTATGGCAGTCTTGATCACCAACCCCACCCGTCCTGGGCTATCACACGAAGCAGTTGTTATACTGTAAGTAAGAAAGAAAACACCCGAGGGTTAAGGCTCTCTTAAGACTCACCAACGCCACCCAGTATGGACTGTCACACGAAGCAGTTGTTATACTGTAAGTGAGGTGAACGGTCATAGACTAAATGTTGTGGACAAATTCACCTATCTTGGCAGCACCGTGTCACAAACTGCCACAATTGATGACGAAGTGAATGCAAGAATCTCCAAGGCCAGCGCGGCCTTTGGCAGACTGTACAAGAATGTATGGGATAGAAATGGAATAAGCCTGCAAACAAAGCTGAAAGTCTATAAAGCAGTTGTATTATCCACACTGCTATATGCTTGTTGCTTGCTTGCTTGCTTGTGTTCACTGGCTGTGAACTCCAGCGTGATATCCTGTATGTCGGATGAAGACATCCTGTTGTCCAACATCAATGTGATGTCATACCGGACTGAGGTTTGCGTGAGTATCCGTTGTCCCATGTCTGGCTTATTGGTGTGCAGACTGGTGGTTCCTCGCTATGCAGGCAGATACTCTCCGGCTTCTATATGCTTGTGAAACATGTACTGTTTACCAACGACATGCTAGGAAATTAAACAACTTCCACACAGTCTGCCTTAGGAAGCTATTGAAGATTAAATGGCAAGACAAGATCCCAGACACTGAAGTTCTAGAAAGAGCATACATGTCCAGTATCCACACTCTACTAATGAAAAATCAGATTCGCCGGACTGGTCACTTAACTAGTATGCCAGATCACAGGCTCTCTAAACAAATTTTTAACGGCGAGCTGCGTTGTGGTAAACGCTCCCAATTCGGCCAGAGGAAACGCTTTAAAGACACTTTGAAAGTCTCACTGAAAGCTTTTGGAATTCATCCTGACACATTGGAGACTGCTGCTAAAGACCGTAATTCATGGCGTACATCATTACATAAGGGTGCAGTCACCTGTGAAGCAACCAGGACTGCAAGAGCTGTGAAGAAAAGGCTGGACAGAAAAACCACTGCAGGAGATCCTCCTCCTGGAACGTCAAGCATTCTTTGCCTGCATTGTCAAAGAACATTTCGAGTCAAAATAGGCCGTATCAGCCATCTTAGAACTCACGGCTCCATACTTTCAACCCCACTGGATGAAATGAATGGTCATCATCATTCTTGATGGACAAACAACAACAGTTAAGAGCAAATATTTAACAATTAAAAGTTAACAGTTAAGAGGAAACATTTAATAGTTAACAATTAAAAGTTAACAGTTAAGGGCAAAAGTTTAAAGGTTAACAGCAAAAGTTAACGGTCAAGAGCAAACTTTTAATAGTTAAAAGTTACAAGTTAACAGGAGCAAACATTTAATGGTTATCATCATTCTTGATGGACAAACAACAACAACTGTAAGTAAAAAAAAAAAAAAAAAGAACACCCATGGGGTAGGAAACATTTATGGATCACCAAGGCCACCCGGTATGGACTAAACACGAAGCAGATGTTGTACTGTCAGTAAAAACACGCCCATATGTTAGATGTTGTACTGTCAGTAAAAACACGCCCATATGTTAGATGTTGTACTGTCAGTAAAAACACGCCCATATGTCAGATGTTGTACTGTCAGTAAAAACACGCCCATATGTCAGATGTTGTACTGTAAGTAAAAACACGCCCATATGTCAGATGTTGTACTGTCAGTAAAAACACGCCCATATGTCAGATGTTGTACTGTCAGTAAAAACACGCCCATATGTCAGATGTTGTACTGTCAGTAAAAACACGCCCATATGTCAGATGTTGTACTGTAAGTAAAAACACGCCCATATGTCAGATGTTGTACTGTCAGTAAAAACACGCCCATATGTCAGATGTTGTACTGTAAGTAAAAACACGCCCATATGTCAGATGTTGTACTGTAAGTAAAAACACGCCCATATGTTAGATGTTGTACTGTCAGTAAAAACACGCCCATATGTCAGATGTTGTACTGTCAGTAAAAACACGCCCATATGTCAGATGTTGTACTGTAAGTAAAAACACGCCCATATGTCAGATGTTGTACTGTAAGTAAAAACACGCCCATATGTCAGATGTTGTACTGTCAGTAAAAACACGCCCATATGTCAGATGTTGTACTGTCAGTAAAAACACGCCCATATGTCAGATGTTGTACTGTCAGTAAAAACACGCCCATATGTCAGATGTTGTACTGTCAGTAAAAACACGCCCATATGTCAGATGTTGTACTGTAAGTAAAAACAAACCCATATGTCAGATGTTGTACTGTCAGTAAAAACACGCCCATATGTCAGATGTTGTACTGTAAGTAAAAACACGCCCATATGTCAGATGTTGTACTGTCAGTAAAAACACGCCCATATGTTAGATGTTGTACTGTCAGTAAAAACACGCCCATATGTTAGATGTTGTACTGTAAGTAAAAACACGCCCATATGTTAGATGTTGTACTGTCAGTAAAAACACGCCCATATGTCAGATGTTGTACTGTAAGTAAAAACACGCCCATATGTCAGATGTTGTACTGTAAGTAAAAACACGCCCATATGTCAGATGTTGTACTGTAAGTAAAAACACGCCCATATGTTAGATGTTGTACTGTAAGTAAAAACACGCCCATATGTTAGATGTTGTACTGTAAGTAAAAACACGCCCATATGTTAGATGTTGTACTGTCAGTAAAAACACGCCCATATGTTAGATGTTGTACTGTAAGTAAGAATACGCCCATATGTTAGGGCACATTTAAGGACCACCGTCCAAAAAGAGAAACCTGGACCAATGCAGCACTTTTTGCCCATGACGTCTATGAAGGTTTCCACTCAGGGAGTGAAACTTTTGCTGCAGCGATTGATCTTGAGGACGCGTATAATAGAGTACCATAAGATTTTTTAATGCTTCAGCTTCTTGAACTCAAGATAAGTCCTTTCCTCCTGAGTTGAATTGCTGCAGCCCTCTTCCAACGGAAAGTAGTTTTTAGATGTGGCAGTTGGACTTCAGAACCAACAACAATATATCCCGGCCTACCACAAGGATCACCATTATCTCCAGTGCTGTTCAACGCCTACAATGTGAGAATCACCAGCGAGCAGATCACGGGACCAGGGAGGACACTGTCATATGCAGATGATTTTTTAGTGTATAGTCAGGGTAAGGATCAGATTGCCGTGGAACTACAAACCGAACTCAATCGCATAAGTACTTGGTGTGTTGAAGCTGGGGCAATGGCCAACCCAACAAAGGCAACACTGACATGGTTCTCTTTGAATAACCATATTGGCAACACCCACTGCACAGCGACATTAGGAAGGTGAAGGGCAGCAGGTTAAAAAGAGGAAGGTCGTGGATGGGTCAAGCCGAGGACATTCTTCGACAGGTATGTTCACTTGAGGACTTAGAACTTGGCGAGGAGTGTGTACAAGTGCCAAAAGATTTATGTACGTCTCTTTCAGTCTGCATCCAACTAGACAGAAAATGCAGACAAGAAAATCCGGCTGCTGTGGAGGTGGAAGAACAAGCTTTGAATTTCGAGAATTCGTTAGACGGTGATGCTGTCACATACACAGACTGGTCGCTCGTCCGACATGTGAGAAGCTCATGGGCTTTTACGGCGCAGGCCGGAGGGAGAATTGTGAAGGAGGACTCTGGTGCTTTTGCTGAGACCACAAGTAGCCTGACTATAGAAGTCATGGCAGTAAGTAAAGCAATACCATGGCTCGAGACACAGACATTCACTAGGCCGTGTTTCCTTAGCGACTCAGTGAGCATACTCAAGAGGATAGAGATGGGGTGGATCCGAAGAGAGTGGTTGCTGTCTCTGAAGAGGTCTTGGCTGGCAAACATTAGTTTCATCTTCGTGCGAGGGCATGCGGGAGTACAAGGAAATGAGCGGGCTGACAAGTTTGCAGGTAAGGCTGCTGTGGAGGGCGGACGCGCCATGAACCAGGCTGACATTCTGAATGCTCTACGAGAAGTAAGACTGTTGCGAGAAACAAGAGATGACTGTGAATCTACAACCATGGTCAGACTGCGAGAACAGCAAATTAAAAGAGGTGTGGCCAAACAAGAACACTACGCAGGAAGCCAAAGAAGATTGATAAACCAACACAGAACTGGTGTCGTGAGCCGCTACACGCTGCGGTATTTGCTGAGGAGGGGATCTGAGCACTTATGGACAGAATGGTTCGATGTGCAATTAGGATGATCTGTCGACTAACTAACTAACTAACTAACTAACTAACTAACTAACTAACTAACTAACTAACTAACTAACTAACTAACTAACTAACTAACTAACTAACTAACTAACTAACTAACACCCATGGGGTCGGGCACATTTAAGGATCACCGAGGCCACCCGGCATGCACTGAACACGAATTGGTTGTTATACTGTAAGATAAAAAAACACCCATGGGTTAGGGCACATTTAAAGATTACCAAGGCCACCCTGAATGGACTATCACACGAATCAGATGTTATACTATGAGTAAAAAAGAACGCCCGTGGGGTAGGGCACATTTAAGGATCACCAAGGCCACCGGCATTTGTTATACTGTAAGTAAGAATGAAAACACCCGTGGGTTAGGTCACCTGTAAGGATCGCCAGATCGTTAAAATTAAATTGTACGAAGACACAGGTTATGGTAGTCACTAGGAAGAACGAAGTACCACAATGTAATATACAAGTAAATGGGAATATTCTTCAACAAGTGAATAGGTACAATTATCTCGGAACAGTTATAACATCTGATGGGAGATGCCTTGAAGAGATTAGAACAAGAATCGCCGTGGTGAAAGTAGCATTTAGCAAGATGAAAAACTTTCTGACCAATAAAAAGATGTCAATTGAAACGAGAAAGAGAGTGTTGAGGGGATACATAGAGCCTGTTCTTTTGTATGGATGTGAAACTTGGACAATGTGCAGTCAAGCTGAAAAACATCTGATGGCTGCAGAAATGTGGTTTCTGAGGAAAATGCAAAGAATACCATAGTCAGACAGAAAAACCAATGACCAAGGACTACAGGAGACAAATGGAAATCGTAAATTGATTAGAGAAATTAGACGTAGACAGTCAAAAATGTTTGGACGTGTTATGAGAAGAACTGGATTGGAGAACTTAGCGACAACTGGCAAGATCGAAGGGAACAGACCAAGAGGAAGACCGAGAGGAAAATACCTGGATGGCTTGGCCACATGGCATGGACGAGACAGGAACACTGAGCTGATCCACGACGCTGGTGATCGAGTGAAATGGCGAGTCATTACCGCCCACACTTTCCGGCATGGCACATGATTGATTGATTAAAGGATCGCCAACGACACCCGGCACGGTCTTTATAACAGGGAGCAGTTGCTATACTGCAAGTAAGAAAGAAAGCACAGATGGTTTACGGACACCGAAAAGGAAAGCTGTGGCGAGGGGTTACAAATTGCTTGCTTGCTTGCGTTCGCTGGTTGCGAACTCTACCGTGAAGTCCTGTATGTCGGATGAAGACATCCTGTTGTCCAACATCAGTGTGATGTCATACAGGACCTGAGGTTTGCGTGAGTATCCGTTGTCCCATGTCTGGCTTATTGGTGTGCAGACTGGTGGTTTCTCATCGTGCAGGCAGATACTCTCCGGCTTCGGAAGAATAAGCGATCCTACAACGTTAGCCAGGACCCCGAAGGGATCTGTTGCCCAGGACGCACGACTAGGACGTGTTAGTAGGTCTTGGCCAGTATAGAACCTGGCCCTGGTGCCTTGGAAACACCTCTGCGTCCCGTTACAAATGTAATTCGCAATCTCACATTTCTTTCGATATGGCAGCAGACCGCCTTGCGTTGGTTTTCATACAATGCTAAGTGTACCGTTCGTTCTGAAAGCACGAGTTCTTGCAGCGATCTGTGTGTATTAGAGTTTGAAGTCTTTGTCTGATTGTTAATAGCATATATTTTGTTTTAGAGATGTTAATTTGCCTTCGGTTTGCATAGATCCACATAACTACATTATTTAAGTCTTGCTGCAATGACGATTCCAGCACTTTACAGTTTCCAGTGTTTGTATGCACTGCACAGTGGTCTGCAAATAGATCGCAGGATGACTACAGATATAAAGGAAGATAGTTTATATATATATATATATATATATATATATATATATATATATATATATATATATATATATATATATATATATATATATATATATGGCAAATAATATAGGTCCAAGAATATGGCATTGGGATACTCCAATACTGAAGGTAGTATTTGAAACAGAGATTTATTGTGTGAAACTACTTGCTTTCTGTTTGACAGAAAAGATTTTATTAGGATCACTACATTATGGTCAACTTTAATTGTTTCTAGTTAAAATAACATGGTCTATCATATCAAATGCTTTTCTGAAATCGATAACAACCGCTCCACATAGACTAGTTATTGTTTATATTCTGGTGCCAAATTACGATCATGTTTGTTATGTTCGTATGGCAAGAATATTTTGGTAAAAATCCTGATTGAGTATAAATTATAAGCTTTGTTGCTAACTAAATACTGTAATGTTACTTTATGAATATGCTTTTCTAGTGGTTGAAATAACTATTTTAGTAAGAAACGGGTCTATAATTGTTCGGGAGTCCATCGTCCAATGAGCCAAATGTCAGAAGAGGTTACACTTCAGCGAGTTTGAGAGCTGATGGAAAGTGGCATTCGGCGAGACACTGTTTACACAACCCTACAAAAAAAAATTGTGTATTTGGGTGCCAAACATTTTACATATGATTTTGCATAAATGGGGTCTGCTAAATCTAAATATCACATTTATTTATCTGTTACAGCTCTACTTTTTTTTAGATACGAACATTTGTGTATATAATTAATACTTTTACAGTATTTTCTATATAAGGCTCTTGAAATAAAAACAAAATATTGCTATCTAGTTCCTTACAAAATGTAGAATTCCTATGGTTTGGAGACAGCCTAAGAATCAATATGATTACTGTTATTTCTGTGTCGTCAATATTAATAGATTTCGAGGGGGGTGGGGAGGATATGAAAACATCCAGATTTAGATTGTGCTAGACGACCTGTTCCACACTGAGATGACATGCCAACTCCAACTTTCAGTCAGATTTCGAGTTCACTCCTAGAAGATGAAACAGCAGTGACATGTTGAACGAAAAGTGACAGTGATATTGATAGTGATTTCGAAGATGATCTTCCAGCTGCTCAACGTTTGACCAGCGTGAAGTGAATGATCTAATCTGAGATCTATATCTCTCCAAGGAATCGTCAGGACGTTGGACTTCAAGATTGAAAGACAAAAAAATACTGACTGCGGAAAAAAAAGGTTACAATTTATCGCAGCAGATAGCAAGGTTTTCTTCCATTCTTTTGTCAAGAAAACAATCTTGTGTTTCGCACTAATGTAAGAGGTCTTGTAAATGAAATGGGAGTAAGTTATACACCAGATGAGTGTCGACTTTTCATTGAAAGTTCTAAAAGAAGTTTGAAAGGTGTTCTCTTACGCAATGGTAACAAATATGGCTCAATTCAAATTGCCAATTTACTACAATAACAGAGGAGTATGTTACAATAAGCACAGTTCTTAAAGAATGAAGTATTTAGAACATACATGGATTGTTTGTGTAGATTTTAAAATGATGAACGTCTAGCTTGGACAGCAACGGGGATTCACCAAACACGTATGCTTTATATGTTTGTGGCATAGCAGAACAAAAGATATACACACTGGACAAAGAAACAGTGGCCGTTAATGGACGAATTTAACGTTAGAGAAAAACATATTGTCAACAAGACTCTCATTGATTGAAAAAGAGTTCTACTGTCACCATTACATGTAAAGCATGGCTTGATGAAGCAATTTGTTAAGGCACTGAACACAGATGGTACCTATTTTAATTTTTTATGCATAAACCTTTCGGAATTGAGCATAGAAATACTTGAACCTAGAATTTTTGATAGACCTCAAATGAGAAAGTTAATAAGCGATCAGAATTGTGTTGATTTGATGAACATAACAGTGTCCACAGCCTGGTCATTCTTTGTTTTAGTTGCGCAAAACTTTCTGGGTAACTTTAAAACAGAGAATTATTCAGAAATAGTTGAAAACATGTTGTCGAGTTTTTGTAAGCTTGGATACAACATGAGCACAAAATTGCACTATCTCCATAACAATTCACATTTCTTTCCTTTGAATCTTGGCGACTTTAGTGAGGAGCAAGGTGAAAGATTTCACAAAGATACAAAAACAATGGAATAGAGATACTAGGGACTCTGGGATGCCCACATGAGGCAGATTACTGTTGGACCCTGAATCATGACTGTCCGGGCATATTACATTCCAGGAAGTCCTCGGAGAGAGGCTTTTTGTGTATTGACTACAGGTGAACAAAATGCTAGTGATATAGTTTTAATATATAATTGGTGTTTTATATGGAGGCAATAAATGCACAGTAATTACATAAAATATGAATACAGATTACGTCAAAATGCCACTGATGGCACCTAACTCTAGGCTTGTACATCACAATTGCCCTACTTAGAAAATCTTGGCTACCGTACCAACTTAAATTCTTAGTTATCTCAAAAACTAGAGCTGATAAAAAAAAAATGTTGATTACCTTTTTGGTATCAGCAACACACAATTACCAAGAACAGCTATAAAACTTACAGCAAGACAATGTGTGTAGACCAGACTTATATACATAGGTTAGTGACTCACCGATCACTGGCGCAGCACAACCGAGAATCCGATTGCTGCTACCATCTGACCCTGATGAGTTTCTGTTTTTTGATGTTAGGTTATTGAGGTAAGTAAATATTTCAGTGAATGTCAACGGTATCATCATCATCATCATCATCATCATCATCATCATCATCATCATCATCATCATCATCATCATCATCATCATCATCATCATCATCATCATCATCATCATCATCGTCATCATCATCATCATCATCATCATCATCATCATCATCATCATCATCATCATCATCATCAAGTACTATGCCAGCTGGCGTAGGCGTTCATGTCTCTCCACAGATCTCGATCTTTGGTGTTCTGGTTCAACTCTGCTGCTGATATCCCTCCGTACCACCGTCTCAATCCATCCAGCGTCATTTCTCTTGATCGGCCTCTGCCTTCTCCAAACCAATAACAAAACGCATTTATTCACTACAGAAGAGGGCAGTGATTTTAATCAATGGTGATAAGCTTACAGACAATTCTAACCTACATCAACGTCTTCAGTTACTGCCACTTCACAAACGCCTACTTTTTAATAAACCTAAACTAATTCAACAAATTATATTTCGCAATGCTCCAAGCTGCCTTTGGCCATTGTTCAAATATAGCGCAAGACATAGCGAACGGCTAAATATACTTCATGTCCCTAAACCTAGGATATACTTATATAAAACAAGCTTAGCATACTCTGCCACTCAGTTGTGGAACAATCTTCCACAAGAAATCAAAGACACCACCAATCATTATACATACAATCGCAACCTGTTTGAACACTGCCTCTGTACAGACTACATGACCCCTAAAAATAATAATGGTAAATTATCTCATACGACAACTAGTATAATAAACATCCCCATATGTATGGTACGTTACACCTTCCTTAGGTATTTATAATGCACATGTTAAACATTGCCTCAGTAGTATTGATTATTTTGCATGCGTATTAATGCTCATTGTTCTTTTGTTGTCTAAGATTAGCTTCATAATTGATGTTGAATGAAATAATATATGAGAGGAATTAGAGACAAAGGCAGAATGTCAGACGGGCCTAGGTGCCCAATTCTTAACACTTTGAAAATAAAGATTGTTCGTTCGTACGTTCGTTCGTTCTCTTCCCATCGATCTTTCCAGTCGTCACGATGATCTCCAATGTCTCTCTTATCATCTCATGACCAAAGAAAGCTGTTTGTCTCTTTTTTATTGTTGTATATAATGTTCTAGTTTCATTAGCCTATTTCAGGCAATCGTTGTTAGTTACCATAGCAGTCCAAGGAATTCGCAACATTCGTCTTAGGAACCGCATCTCTCTTGCTTCAAAGTTCTTCCTAATTTGTTCATTGACATTCCAAGATTCAATGCCATACAGCAAAACACGTTCATTATGGAACTGTATCACTCTCTTTCTTACATTAATTGATAGTGTCATTCAATGATAGTGACTTAATTCTAGCAGTATGACGGAAGGAATATCCCGGGAGCATCTATTCTCGCAAAATGGTGATAGTAAAGATAAGTTGCAAGGAGAATCCTCGCAAAATGATGACAGTAAAGATAAGTTGCAAGGAGAATTTGGCATTGAAGCCTTCACTTGGTCTATGTCAGTTTGAAACAGAATTACTGAATTGGTCACACGCAATATGAATTTACGGTAATGAATTTGAGGTGTTGTATTTGTTTGTCAAAGTGTTAATTGCCTTCCATATATCCTTACTATTTGTTTTATCCCTTACTAATTTCTTAAGATAAGTTATCTTTTCTCTTCGTATGAACTTTGTTTCTAATAGTTCGGTATGTGCGGGGTCCCTCTTTTTATGTGCCTTATCTCTATCTCTCATTATTTCAAGTATTTCCTGGGTGATCCACGGCGGTTTAACGTGACATTTACTCGAACTTCCTTGACTGGCACATATCTGTCAAGCACATCAATAAAGGTCTTCATCCAAAACACCAGAGCATTTTCCGGGTCAGGAAGTTGAAAAATATTGTCTAGAGCAACTCTTGTAAACATGCGTTTTTATTAACATTTTTATAAGTTCTATATTTGACACTAATGTGTTTATGTTTTGGGAGTTTTGATTCCTTTTTTAAGACCATGTGCAGCATATTGGGTAGTGATCATTCATTGCGCAGTTGGGTACGTTGCATTATATTATGTTGTCTTGGCAAGTTACATAAATGTGATCTATAAGCGTTGAAGATGATTTTGTTATGTTAATTGCTTGCTTTACTATTTATTGGAAGTTGTATGATGCAATTATATTTTCCCATGTTATGATGGATCTGTTTAAGTCCCCGCTAGTCACTGGTATCATGAAGGCTAATAGACTACAATGGCTGGGGCATATAGAAAGAATGGAAGATAATAGGGAAACAAAACTCGCTTACACTCAGGAAATAGATGACCGTAGACCCCGAGGTAGACCAAGAAGACGGTGGAGAGATAATACATATACAGACCTACAAGCATTTGGAATCAACGACTGGCAAGAGAAGGTCAACCAGAGAGACGAATGGAGACGGATTGTATCTGCAGCAAAGAACCTCAATGGCTCGGAACGCTGAAGAAGAAGAAGAAGAAGAAGAAGAAGAAGAAGAAGAAGAAGAAGAAGAAGAAGATATTGGATTTGTTAGTGTCAATATTGCGTCTCCAAGTAGTATGATTTCCTTCACGGTAGTGAACACTACTACCATCATCGTACCAGACGTGTCCAACACTAGGATTTCTATAGAGATAGCCAATGATCAGGGATGTCCGGTTATGAAGTTTTAGCTCCAACCACATACATTCTATTTCGTTAGGTTTAAAATCTTGCCTACATTGAACATTTAGTACATTAGAAATAGAGTCTGTTATTATACCTGTCTCTTGCTTCCTCTTGTCACCCGCTGTATCACCATTCTCTCCAGACATCGATGCTGTATCTGTCCTTCCACACTATACACATGATCACATCTGCCTTATCGTGTTTCAATATTCCACCCAGAAGTGCAGACGCTGCCAATATATCCACTTGCTCATTTCCAACGCATGCCCTATGGAAAGAATTCAACAGATTCTCCCTATCTTTGAAATTTTAATTGAAGCATACCATTCTGCACAAAGCATACGCGTCTTCACGATTCTCAGAACTCAATAAGCGTTCGTTACAATCACGACATGTGTGTTTTGTTTGTCCTCCAGCCAGCGAAACGCCGCAGTAACTTCCTCCACCTCCATTCTCAAACTGGATGCTGTGATATCATAGGCCAGGCTCTCCTACACTAAACACCATCCATTAACATTTGCTATAAACCCCTAGGGACTTCTTTCACCTTTTAATCGCCTGTTGCGACAAGCGCGGTAAATTACAGTGTTACTGTTAGTTACTTCCCATTAGAGTCCCGATAACACTCGAACGGAAACCTCCTTAGTCGATTTTCACTGCATGCATGGTAAGTTACAGTTTTACTATTCTTTACTTCATTACCTGTTTAACCCGCCGCTCTGTGTCACGTGAAGCCATGGAAGCAGGTGTTGGATGGATTTGAAGAGCAGCCGACATTTAATTGTTGCTAATGGTCTCCGATTTCATGACGGTAGGCAGAGGATCTCTTTTTGGAGACAAAGGCTACGGTCATTGACCAGTATAATCACTGCTAAGACGGAAACCAATGGCCAACTACCTTCTTTACAAATGTCTAGAAAATATCATGCTTCGTTAATTATCCACGACTCTGGTGATCGAGTGAGATGGCGAAACATGACAGCCTACGTTAATCGGCATGGCAGCTGATGATGATGATGATGATGATGATGATGATGATGATGATGATGATGATGATGATGATGATGATGATGATGATTCTCTGCTTTCCAATAAGGTTTCAGTAACAAACTAGTGATTATTGATGTCATTCAAGTAAAACGAAAACTCCGGGAAGCTTCGACAATTTTACGCGTCAGTTCAATCGCATGTCCTTGACTAAGAAGTCCTTGACCCACAACCATAACAAATCCTCAATTGTCGTCTGGTGGGTTCTGCTTTATTATCAAAATTTCGACATGTTCCTCCGATTATTGCCTCTCTCCCCCCACGACATGTTCCTCCGATTATTGCCTCTCTCTCTCTCCCACGACATAAACATCTCTTCACCGGCCATGGACAAACGATTACAGCGCTTGGCAAAATTCTAAGAGCGGAGGTAAAAAGCTGCGAATAAATTTTAAAACTCTCGTTAGATCAACGTCTTGTGTCGGATAAATAAAATGCGCGCAGATAGGTTTTCAAGATCCGTAAGTTCAAGGAGTTCTAGTGTTTATAATTCCTTTCACAAGGTTGATCATTTATTATTTATTGTTTTCTGACTTTTCTGTCACCCGTTATTCAGTTCGCAATCCCGCATAACGAGTTTAAAACACAGCTTTTGGCGATTTGGAAGCAGGCAGCCTTGCGTTGGTTTCTATACAAGGGTATGAGTGTCCGTAATTTAGAAAGCAATGGCAAACTACTGAGATACACTTGCCCAGGTATCAAAAGCAGCCAAACATGCTGGAGTTGACTTAGTTAGTTAGTCTTTTCTCTTGAGCCTAAGGCGGCGCATAGGGCAGAAGTCATGGCTCTCCATGTCCGGCGGTTCGCTGCTACCTGTTGTAGATCCTGGATGTTCACTTGGCCATTGAATGAGCCTTCTCTGATGATGGTTCTACGCATGGTCTCTCTTGGTCTTCCCCGTTTTCTTTTCCCTACTAGTGACCATAAGAGGGCTTGGTTGGGGAGTCTTGTCCATTCTGAGTACATGACCGATGTAGTTCCAACGGCGTTTTCTTATAAAATTGGATACAATATCTTGCTTAGTCTCTTGTCTTATTTGCTTATTGGTTCTGAAATCTGTCCAGTGGAGGTTTATAATTCTTCTAAGACATTTGTTCTCAAAATTGTCTCATTTTTTATCTAAAGCTACCGTTGATTTTCAACTCTCACATCCATACTTGTTGACTGCTACGTCCTTGAATGCAACATTTAGACACGTGACTTCACTTACTGATTCCAAGCTGACGTATCCTTAGTTGGAGTCAACATGCCTGAATGGTTCAGAGCGATCGTTCTTGAACATCCGGTGTGCTGATGCCGAGGTAGAGGGTTCAACCCTATACCGGTCAGTTTGACTAAAATTTTGCCTTCTCATCCTTGACTTGGGAGCGTAAATTACAAGTACCTCTGAAGTTGGAGTGGGTTCACCTGATGTCGAGGGACACTGGTAATAGGGAAAGCTAATCCACACGCAAAATTTAAGTCCAGTGCACTAGCGAGGAAACACACAATTTGGCGTGATATCTCTCTGGTATAGAATCTGATCCTTGGGCACAACTTTCTAAATATAACAATAATGACATGGCTAACTAATATTAATTATTGATGTGGCAATTTTTATTAGCTAAAAATATGAACAGGCAAGCGTTCGACTTCATTGTAGCCGGTTTTACCCCTTTCAGTCGAGCGACCTGTCAACAGCACGAATCATGAACTCTGTAGTTCCAGTGACAATCCCAGGAGTATCCGAGAAAATTGTACAGCCTTCGGAAGGCAAGGCAAGCAACGTAACCATTCCGAAACGGATACTCCGTGTTCTTAAGGGAGAGATAGTGTACTACCAATGGGAGAAAGACTGTTATACTAGAGTTGTATTAGTATAATTATATAACTGATTCAGTCCCACGCAAAAAAAAAAAAAAAAAAAGATTTGGACAAATAAAGGATGGTACACAATCAAATGAATAAGTATTATAATGTAATTCTATATTTATTGCAATCCCAAAGAAATCAGGAGCCTTGGAATGTGATCAACATAGAACAATTAGTATAATGAGCCACATCACGAAGATTTCGCTAAGAAGTATCATGCCAAGAGTTAGGAAGAGAATACAACCTAAAATAGGAGGTGAACAATGTGAGAATATAAAAGGCAAAGGTACGTTCTATAGAGGTAAATAAAGATCTGTATCTTTGTTTTATTGACTACACACAGACCTTCGATAAAGTAGACATGTCAACATGATAACGATGCTTGCAGATCTACAAATTGATAGGAAAGACCTAGGACTTGTAACAAACATATATTTGAAACAACAAGTTGCCATAAGAATTGATAATGAAGTGGGTCAATTTCAGCCTATTAAGAGAGGTTTGAGACCGGGATGTGTAATGTATTTATCTACAGTCAAAATCTTTTCAGAAATGTAGAAGATATGAAAAGAATCATCATTAAGGGGCGTAACATCAATAACATTAGATTTGCGGATGATACATTATTGATTGCAGACAATGAGCAAGATCTACTACATTTAGTAGATGCGGGTGCTGCACACAGTGAATAACTAGGGTTAGAATTAAATTGTAAGAAGACACAGATTATGGTCGTCACTAGGAAGAAGGTGATACCAAAATTGTAATATACAAGTGAATGAGAATATTCTTAAAAAGGTAAAGAGGTATAGTTATCTTGGAACAGTCATAATATCTAATGGGAGATGCCGTCAAGAGATTAGAACAAGAATCGCCATGGCGAAGATAGCCTTTTCCAAGATGAAAAACATACTGACCAATAATAAGATGTCAATTGCAGCAAGAAAAAGAGTGTCGAGTTGCTACATAGAATCTGTACTTTTGTATTGATGTGAAGCGTGGACAATGAGCAGACACGCTGAAAAACATCTGATGGCTGTGTAAATATGGTTTCTGAGGAAAATTAATGAATATCATGGACAGACAGAAAAACCAATGACCAAGTCCTACAAGAAACAAATGCAAATCGTAAATTGAGTAGAGAAATTAGACGTAGCCAGTCAAAATTTCTTGGTCTCGTTATGAGAAGAAATAAATGGGAGAACTTAATGACAACTGGAAAGATCTAGGGGAAGAGACCAGGGGGAAAGCTTATAATTAAATACAGTAATGGCCTAACGGCGTGGTATGGTCGCGACAATAATACTGAGCTTTTGTAAGACAGAAGGGAGTGAAGGGTGAGGGGTGAGGAGGGGGGTGTTCTTTATCCTGAGGAAGTAAAACCGCCTGACTAGTGCAGTCGCGACGAACTGTGCAGATTAAGGTTTTCATTTTGCTCTTGACAGAAACAAATCCATACCTTACCGAGGATTTGAACCTGGGTTTCCAGAAGCTACTTGGTCAGCCGCTAATCTTTACTGTCTACTTCTAATTTTCCTAATGATTTTATAGTTTTCATTTGCTCTTTGAAAGCATGACTCGTTATTTTTTTTCCTGTCCGCCGATGGCATTTTTAACATTATCCTCAGGAACCACAGTTCCACTGCTATTAGATGTTTCTCGGTATATCTGTTTATTGGGTGATCTATTGGCCTTTTTTTCTGAGGAAAATGCAAAGAATACCATAGTCAGACAGAAAAACCAATGACCAAGGACTACAGGAGACAAATGGAAATCGTAAATTGATTAGAGAAATTAGACGTAGACAGTCAAAAATGTTTGGACGTGTTATGAGAAGAACTGGATTGGAGAACTTAGCGACAACTGGCAAGATCGAAGGGAACAGACCAAGAGGAAGACCGAGAGGAAAATACCTGGATGGCTTGGCCACATGGCATGGACGAGACAGGAACACTGAGCTGATCCACGACGCTGGTGATCGAGTGAAATGGCGAGTCATTACCGCCCACACTTTCCGGCATGGCACATGATTGATTGATTAAAGGATCGCCAACGACACCCGGCACGGTCTTTATAACAGGGAGCAGTTGCTATACTGCAAGTAAGAAAGAAAGCACAGATGGTTTACGGACACCGAAAAGGAAAGCTGTGGCGAGGGGTTACAAATTGCTTGCTTGCTTGCGTTCGCTGGTTGCGAACTCTACCGTGAAGTCCTGTATGTCGGATGAAGACATCCTGTTGTCCAACATCAGTGTGATGTCATACAGGACCTGAGGTTTGCGTGAGTATCCGTTGTCCCATGTCTGGCTTATTGGTGTGCAGACTGGTGGTTTCTCATCGTGCAGGCAGATACTCTCCGGCTTCGGAAGAATAAGCGATCCTACAACGTTAGCCAGGACCCCGAAGGGATCTGTTGCCCAGGACGCACGACTAGGACGTGTTAGTAGGTCTTGGCCAGTATAGAACCTGGCCCTGGTGCCTTGGAAACACCTCTGCGTCCCGTTACAAATGTAATTCGCAATCTCACATTTCTTTCGATATGGCAGCAGACCGCCTTGCGTTGGTTTTCATACAATGCTAAGTGTACCGTTCGTTCTGAAAGCACGAGTTCTTGCAGCGATCTGTGTGTATTAGAGTTTGAAGTCTTTGTCTGATTGTTAATAGCATATATTTTGTTTTAGAGATGTTAATTTGCCTTCGGTTTGCATAGATCCACATAACTACATTATTTAAGTCTTGCTGCAATGACGATTCCAGCACTTTACAGTTTCCAGTGTTTGTATGCACTGCACAGTGGTCTGCAAATAGATCGCAGGATGACTACAGATATAAAGGAAGATAGTTTATATATATATATATATATATATATATATATATATATATATATATATATATATATATATATATATATATATATATATATATATATATGGCAAATAATATAGGTCCAAGAATATGGCATTGGGATACTCCAATACTGAAGGTAGTATTTGAAACAGAGATTTATTGTGTGAAACTACTTGCTTTCTGTTTGACAGAAAAGATTTTATTAGGATCACTACATTATGGTCAACTTTAATTGTTTCTAGTTAAAATAACATGGTCTATCATATCAAATGCTTTTCTGAAATCGATAACAACCGCTCCACATAGACTAGTTATTGTTTATATTCTGGTGCCAAATTACGATCATGTTTGTTATGTTCGTATGGCAAGAATATTTTGGTAAAAATCCTGATTGAGTATAAATTATAAGCTTTGTTGCTAACTAAATACTGTAATGTTACTTTATGAATATGCTTTTCTAGTGGTTGAAATAACTATTTTAGTAAGAAACGGGTCTATAATTGTTCGGGAGTCCATCGTCCAATGAGCCAAATGTCAGAAGAGGTTACACTTCAGCGAGTTTGAGAGCTGATGGAAAGTGGCATTCGGCGAGACACTGTTTACACAACCCTACAAAAAAAAATTGTGTATTTGGGTGCCAAACATTTTACATATGATTTTGCATAAATGGGGTCTGCTAAATCTAAATATCACATTTATTTATCTGTTACAGCTCTACTTTTTTTTAGATACGAACATTTGTGTATATAATTAATACTTTTACAGTATTTTCTATATAAGGCTCTTGAAATAAAAACAAAATATTGCTATCTAGTTCCTTACAAAATGTAGAATTCCTATGGTTTGGAGACAGCCTAAGAATCAATATGATTACTGTTATTTCTGTGTCGTCAATATTAATAGATTTCGAGGGGGGTGGGGAGGATATGAAAACATCCAGATTTAGATTGTGCTAGACGATCTGTTCCACACTGAGATGACATGCCAACTCCAACTTTCAGTCAGATTTCGAGTTCACTCCTAGAAGATGAAACAGCAGTGACATGTTGAACGAAAAGTGACAGTGATATTGATAGTGATTTCGAAGATGATCTTCCAGCTGCTCAACGTTTGACCAGCGTGAAGTGAATGATCTAATCTGAGATCTATATCTCTCCAAGGAATCGTCAGGACGTTGGACTTCAAGATTGAAAGACAAAAAAATACTGACTGCGGAAAAAAAAGGTTACAATTTATCGCAGCAGATAGCAAGGTTTTCTTCCATTCTTTTGTCAAGAAAACAATCTTGTGTTTCGCACTAATGTAAGAGGTCTTGTAAATGAAATGGGAGTAAGTTATACACCAGATGAGTGTCGACTTTTCATTGAAAGTTCTAAAAGAAGTTTGAAAGGTGTTCTCTTACGCAATGGTAACAAATATGGCTCAATTCAAATTGCCAATTTACTACAATAACAGAGGAGTATGTTACAATAAGCACAGTTCTTAAAGAATGAAGTATTTAGAACATACATGGATTGTTTGTGTAGATTTTAAAATGATGAACGTCTAGCTTGGACAGCAACGGGGATTCACCAAACACGTATGCTTTATATGTTTGTGGCATAGCAGAACAAAAGATATACACACTGGACAAAGAAACAGTGGCCGTTAATGGACGAATTTAACGTTAGAGAAAAACATATTGTCAACAAGACTCTCATTGATTGAAAAAGAGTTCTACTGTCACCATTACATGTAAAGCATGGCTTGATGAAGCAATTTGTTAAGGCACTGAACACAGATGGTACCTATTTTAATTTTTTATGCATAAACCTTTCGGAATTGAGCATAGAAATACTTGAACCTAGAATTTTTGATAGACCTCAAATGAGAAAGTTAATAAGCGATCAGAATTGTGTTGATTTGATGAACATAACAGTGTCCACAGCCTGGTCATTCTTTGTTTTAGTTGCGCAAAACTTTCTGGGTAACTTTAAAACAGAGAATTATTCAGAAATAGTTGAAAACATGTTGTCGAGTTTTTGTAAGCTTGGATACAACATGAGCACAAAATTGCACTATCTCCATAACAATTCACATTTCTTTCCTTTGAATCTTGGCGACTTTAGTGAGGAGCAAGGTGAAAGATTTCACAAAGATACAAAAACAATGGAATAGAGATACTAGGGACTCTGGGATGCCCACATGAGGCAGATTACTGTTGGACCCTGAATCATGACTGTCCGGGCATATTACATTCCAGGAAGTCCTCGGAGAGAGGCTTTTTGTGTATTGACTACAGGTGAACAAAATGCTAGTGATATAGTTTTAATATATAATTGGTGTTTTATATGGAGGCAATAAATGCACAGTAATTACATAAAATATGAATACAGATTACGTCAAAATGCCACTGATGGCACCTAACTCTAGGCTTGTACATCACAATTGCCCTACTTAGAAAATCTTGGCTACCGTACCAACTTAAATTCTTAGTTATCTCAAAAACTAGAGCTGATAAAAAAAAAATGTTGATTACCTTTTTGGTATCAGCAACACACAATTACCAAGAACAGCTATAAAACTTACAGCAAGACAATGTGTGTAGACCAGACTTATATACATAGGTTAGTGACTCACCGATCACTGGCGCAGCACAACCGAGAATCCGATTGCTGCTACCATCTGACCCTGATGAGTTTCTGTTTTTTGATGTTAGGTTATTGAGGTAAGTAAATATTTCAGTGAATGTCAACGGTATCATCATCATCATCATCATCATCATCATCATCATCATCATCATCATCATCATCATCATCATCATCATCATCATCATCATCATCATCATCATCATCATCATCATCGTCATCATCATCATCATCATCATCATCATCATCATCATCATCATCATCATCATCATCATCATCAAGTACTATGCCAGCTGGCGTAGGCGTTCATGTCTCTCCACAGATCTCGATCTTTGGTGTTCTGGTTCAACTCTGCTGCTGATATCCCTCCGTACCACCGTCTCAATCCATCCAGCGTCATTTCTCTTGATCGGCCTCTGCCTTCTCCAAACCAATAACAAAACGCATTTATTCACTACAGAAGAGGGCAGTGATTTTAATCAATGGTGATAAGCTTACAGACAATTCTAACCTACATCAACGTCTTCAGTTACTGCCACTTCACAAA
Organism: Cepaea hortensis; assembly: GCA_963921405.1. Classification (NCBI taxonomy): domain Eukaryota; kingdom Metazoa; phylum Mollusca; class Gastropoda; order Stylommatophora; family Helicidae; genus Cepaea; species Cepaea hortensis. The sequence goes on from OY992876.1 coordinate 392,966,157, forward strand.
CGCCTACTTTTTAATAAACCTAAACTAATTCAACAAATTATATTTCGCAATGCTCCAAGCTGCCTTTGGCCATTGTTCAAATATAGCGCAAGACATAGCGAACGGCTAAATATACTTCATGTCCCTAAACCTAGGATATACTTATATAAAACAAGCTTAGCATACTCTGCCACTCAGTTGTGGAACAATCTTCCACAAGAAATCAAAGACACCACCAATCATTATACATACAATCGCAACCTGTTTGAACACTGCCTCTGTACAGACTACATGACCCCTAAAAATAATAATGGTAAATTATCTCATACGACAACTAGTATAATAAATATCCCCATATGTATGGTACGTTACACCTTCCTTAGGTATTTATAATGCACATGTTAAACATTGCCTCAGTAGTATTGATTATTTTGCATGCGTATTAATGCTCATTGTTCTTTTGTTGTCTAAGATTAGCTTCATAATTGATGTTGAATGAAATAATATATGAGAGGAATTAGAGACAAAGGCAGAATGTCAGACGGGCCTAGGTGCCCAATTCTTAACACTTTGAAAATAAAGATTGTTCGTTCGTACGTTCGTTCGTTCTCTTCCCATCGATCTTTCCAGTCGTCACGATGATCTCCAATGTCTCTCTTATCATCTCATGACCAAAGAAAGCTGTTTGTCTCTTTTTTATTGTTGTATATAATGTTCTAGTTTCATTAGCCTATTTCAGGCAATCGTTGTTAGTTACCATAGCAGTCCAAGGAATTCGCAACATTCGTCTTAGGAACCGCATCTCTCTTGCTTCAAAGTTCTTCCTAATTTGTTCATTGACATTCCAAGATTCAATGCCATACAGCAAAACACGTTCATTATGGAACTGTATCACTCTCTTTCTTACATTAATTGATAGTGTCATTCAATGATAGTGACTTAATTCTAGCAGTATGACGGAAGGAATATCCCGGGAGCATCTATTCTCGCAAAATGGTGATAGTAAAGATAAGTTGCAAGGAGAATCCTCGCAAAATGATGACAGTAAAGATAAGTTGCAAGGAGAATTTGGCATTGAAGCCTTCACTTGGTCTATGTCAGTTTGAAACAGAATTACTGAATTGGTCACACGCAATATGAATTTACGGTAATGAATTTGAGGTGTTGTATTTGTTTGTCAAAGTGTTAATTGCCTTCCATATATCCTTACTATTTGTTTTATCCCTTACTAATTTCTTAAGATAAGTTATCTTTTCTCTTCGTATGAACTTTGTTTCTAATAGTTCGGTATGTGCGGGGTCCCTCTTTTTATGTGCCTTATCTCTATCTCTCATTATTTCAAGTATTTCCTGGGTGATCCACGGCGGTTTAACGTGACATTTACTCGAACTTCCTTGACTGGCACATATCTGTCAAGCACATCAATAAAGGTCTTCATCCAAAACACCAGAGCATTTTCCGGGTCAGGAAGTTGAAAAATATTGTCTAGAGCAACTCTTGTAAACATGCGTTTTTATTAACATTTTTATAAGTTCTATATTTGACACTAATGTGTTTATGTTTTGGGAGTTTTGATTCCTTTTTTAAGACCATGTGCAGCATATTGGGTAGTGATCATTCATTGCGCAGTTGGGTACGTTGCATTATATTATGTTGTCTTGGCAAGTTACATAAATGTGATCTATAAGCGTTGAAGATGATTTTGTTATGTTAATTGCTTGCTTTACTATTTATTGGAAGTTGTATGATGCAATTATATTTTCCCATGTTATGATGGATCTGTTTAAGTCCCCGCTAGTCACTGGTATCATGAAGGCTAATAGACTACAATGGCTGGGGCATATAGAAAGAATGGAAGATAATAGGGAAACAAAACTCGCTTACACTCAGGAAATAGATGACCGTAGACCCCGAGGTAGACCAAGAAGACGGTGGAGAGATAATACATATACAGACCTACAAGCATTTGGAATCAACGACTGGCAAGAGAAGGTCAACCAGAGAGACGAATGGAGACGGATTGTATCTGCAGCAAAGAACCTCAATGGCTCGGAACGCTGAAGAAGAAGAAGAAGAAGAAGAAGAAGAAGAAGAAGAAGAAGAAGAAGAAGAAGAAGAAGAAGATATTGGATTTGTTAGTGTCAATATTGCGTCTCCAAGTAGTATGATTTCCTTCACGGTAGTGAACACTACTACCATCATCGTACCAGACGTGTCCAACACTAGGATTTCTATAGAGATAGCCAATGATCAGGGATGTCCGGTTATGAAGTTTTAGCTCCAACCACATACATTCTATTTCGTTAGGTTTAAAATCTTGCCTACATTGAACATTTAGTACATTAGAAATAGAGTCTGTTATTATACCTGTCTCTTGCTTCCTCTTGTCACCCACTGTATCACCATTCTCTCCAGACATCGATGCTGTATCTGTCCTTCCACACTATACACATGATCACATCTGCCTTATCGTGTTTCAATATTCCACCCAGAAGTGCAGACGCTGCCAATATATCCACTTGCTCATTTCCAACGCATGCCCTATGGAAAGAATTCAACAGATTCTCCCTATCTTTGAAATTTTAATTGAAGCATACCATTCTGCACAAAGCATACGCGTCTTCACGATTCTCAGAACTCAATAAGCGTTCGTTACAATCACGACATGTGTGTTTTGTTTGTCCTCCAGCCAGCGAAACGCCGCAGTAACTTCCTCCACCTCCATTCTCAAACTGGATGCTGTGATATCATAGGCCAGGCTCTCCTACACTAAACACCATCCATTAACATTTGCTATAAACCCCTAGGGACTTCTTTCACCTTTTAATCGCCTGTTGCGACAAGCGCGGTAAATTACAGTGTTATTGTTAGTTCCTTCCCATTAGAGTCCCGATAACACTCGAACGGAAACCTCCTTATTCGACTTTCACGACATGGATGATGGATTACAGCGTTACTATTAGCTGCTTCCTATTAGAGTCCCGGTAACACTCGAACGGAAACCTCCTTAGTCGATTTTCACTGCATGCATGGTAAGTTACAGTTTTACTATTCTTTACTTCATTACCTGTTTAACCCGCCGCTCTGTGTCACGTGAAGCCATGGAAGCAGGTGTTGGATGGATTTGAAGAGCAGCCGACATTTAATTGTTGCTAATGGTCTCCGATTTCATGACGGTAGGCAGAGGATCTCTTTTTGGAGACAAAGGCTACGGTCATTGACCAGTATAATCACTGCTAAGACGGAAACCAATGGCCAACTACCTTCTATACAAATGTCTAGATAATATCATGCTTCGTTAATTATCCACGACTCTGGTGATCGAGTGAGATGGCGAAACATGACAGCCTACGTTAATCGGCATGGCAGCTGATGATGATGATGATGATGATGATGATGATGATGATGATGATGATGATGATGATGATGATGATGATTCTCTGCTTTCCAATAAGGTTTCAGTAACAAACTAGTGATTATTGATGTCATTCAAGTAAAACGAAAACTCCGGGAAGCTTCGACAATTTTACGCGTCAGTTCAATCGCATGTCCTTGACTAAGAAGTCCTTGACCCACAACCATAACAAATCCTCAATTGTCGTCTGGTGGGTTCTGCTTTATTATCAAAATTTCGACATGTTCCTCCGATTATTGCCTCTCTCCCCCCACGACATGTTCCTCCGATTATTGCCTCTCTCTCTCTCCCACGACATAAACATCTCTTCACCGGCCATGGACAAACGATTACAGCGCTTGGCAAAATTCTAAGAGCGGAGGTAAAAAGCTGCGAATAAATTTTAAAACTCTCGTTAGATCAACGTCTTGTGTCGGATAAATAAAATGCGCGCAGATAGGTTTTCAAGATCCGTAAGTTCAAGGAGTTCTAGTGTTTATAATTCCTTTCACAAGGTTGATCATTTATTATTTATTGTTTTCTGACTTTTCTGTCACCCGTTATTCAGTTCGCAATCCCGCATAACGAGTTTAAAACACAGCTTTTGGCGATTTGGAAGCAGGCAGCCTTGCGTTGGTTTCTATACAAGGGTATGAGTGTCCGTAATTTAGAAAGCAATGGCAAACTACTGAGATACACTTGCCCAGGTATCAAAAGCAGCCAAACATGCTGGAGTTGACTTAGTTAGTTAGTCTTTTCTCTTGAGCCTAAGGCGGCGCATAGGGCAGAAGTCATGGCTCTCCATGTCCGGCGGTTCGCTGCTACCTGTTGTAGATCCTGGATGTTCACTTGGCCATTGAATGAGCCTTCTCTGATGATGGTTCTACGCATGGTCTCTCTTGGTCTTCCCCGTTTTCTTTTCCCTACTAGTGACCATAAGAGGGCTTGGTTGGGGAGTCTTGTCCATTCTGAGTACATGACCGATGTAGTTCCAACGGCGTTTTCTTATAAAATTGGATACAATATCTTGCTTAGTCTCTTGTCTTATTTGCTTATTGGTTCTGAAATCTGTCCAGTGGAGGTTTATAATTCTTCTAAGACATTTGTTCTCAAAATTGTCTCATTTTTTATCTAAAGCTACCGTTGATTTTCAACTCTCACATCCATACTTGTTGACTGCTACGTCCTTGAATGCAACATTTAGACACGTGACTTCACTTACTGATTCCAAGCTGACGTATCCTTAGTTGGAGTCAACATGCCTGAATGGTTCAGAGCGATCGTTCTTGAACATCCGGTGTGCTGATGCCGAGGTAGAGGGTTCAACCCTATACCGGTCAGTTTGACTAAAATTTTGCCTTCTCATCCTTGACTTGGGAGCGTAAATTACAAGTACCTCTGAAGTTGGAGTGGGTTCACCTGATGTCGAGGGACACTGGTAATAGGGAAAGCTAATCCACACGCAAAATTTAAGTCCAGTGCACTAGCGAGGAAACACACAATTTGGCGTGATATCTCTCTGGTATAGAATCTGATCCTTGGGCACAACTTTCTAAATATAACAATAATGACATGGCTAACTAATATTAATTATTGATGTGGCAATTTTTATTAGCTAAAAATATGAACAGGCAAGCGTTCGACTTCATTGTAGCCGGTTTTACCCCTTTCAGTCGAGCGACCTGTCAACAGCACGAATCATGAACTCTGTAGTTCCAGTGACAATCCCAGGAGTATCCGAGAAAATTGTACAGCCTTCGGAAGGCAAGGCAAGCAACGTAACCATTCCGAAACGGATACTCCGTGTTCTTAAGGGAGAGATAGTGTACTACCAATGGGAGAAAGACTGTTATACTAGAGTTGTATTAGTATAATTATATAACTGATTCAGTCCCACGCAAAAAAAAAAAAAAAAAAAGATTTGGACAAATAAAGGATGGTACACAATCAAATGAATAAGTATTATAATGTAATTCTATATTTATTGCAATCCCAAAGAAATCAGGAGCCTTGGAATGTGATCAACATAGAACAATTAGTATAATGAGCCACATCACGAAGATTTCGCTAAGAAGTATCATGCCAAGAGTTAGGAAGAGAATACAACCTAAAATAGGAGGTGAACAATGTGAGAATATAAAAGGCAAAGGTACGTTCTATAGAGGTAAATAAAGATCTGTATCTTTGTTTTATTGACTACACACAGACCTTCGATAAAGTAGACATGTCAACATGATAACGATGCTTGCAGATCTACAAATTGATAGGAAAGACCTAGGACTTGTAACAAACATATATTTGAAACAACAAGTTGCCATAAGAATTGATAATGAAGTGGGTCAATTTCAGCCTATTAAGAGAGGTTTGAGACCGGGATGTGTAATGTATTTATCTACAGTCAAAATCTTTTCAGAAATGTAGAAGATATGAAAAGAATCATCATTAAGGGGCGTAACATCAATAACATTAGATTTGCGGATGATACATTATTGATTGCAGACAATGAGCAAGATCTACTACATTTAGTAGATGCGGGTGCTGCACACAGTGAATAACTAGGGTTAGAATTAAATTGTAAGAAGACACAGATTATGGTCGTCACTAGGAAGAAGGTGATACCAAAATTGTAATATACAAGTGAATGAGAATATTCTTAAAAAGGTAAAGAGGTATAGTTATCTTGGAACAGTCATAATATCTAATGGGAGATGCCGTCAAGAGATTAGAACAAGAATCGCCATGGCGAAGATAGCCTTTTCCAAGATGAAAAACATACTGACCAATAATAAGATGTCAATTGCAGCAAGAAAAAGAGTGTCGAGTTGCTACATAGAATCTGTACTTTTGTATTGATGTGAAGCGTGGACAATGAGCAGACACGCTGAAAAACATCTGATGGCTGTGTAAATATGGTTTCTGAGGAAAATTAATGAATATCATGGACAGACAGAAAAACCAATGACCAAGTCCTACAAGAAACAAATGCAAATCGTAAATTGAGTAGAGAAATTAGACGTAGCCAGTCAAAATTTCTTGGTCTCGTTATGAGAAGAAATAAATGGGAGAACTTAATGACAACTGGAAAGATCTAGGGGAAGAGACCAGGGGGAAAGCTTATAATTAAATACAGTAATGGCCTAACGGCGTGGTATGGTCGCGACAATAATACTGAGCTTTTGTAAGACAGAAGGGAGTGAAGGGTGAGGGGTGAGGAGGGGGGTGTTCTTTATCCTGAGGAAGTAAAACCGCCTGACTAGTGCAGTCGCGACGAACTGTGCAGATTAAGGTTTTCATTTTGCTCTTGACAGAAACAAATCCATACCTTACCGAGGATTTGAACCTGGGTTTCCAGAAGCTACTTGGTCAGCCGCTAATCTTTACTGTCTACTTCTAATTTTCCTAATGATTTTATAGTTTTCATTTGCTCTTTGAAAGCATGACTCGTTATTTTTTTTCCTGTCCGCCGATGGCATTTTTAACATTATCCTCAGGAACCACAGTTCCACTGCTATTAGATGTTTCTCGGTATATCTGTTTATTGGGTGATCTATTGGCCTTTTTTTCTGAGGAAAATGCAAAGAATACCATAGTCAGACAGAAAAACCAATGACCAAGGACTACAGGAGACAAATGGAAATCGTAAATTGATTAGAGAAATTAGACGTAGACAGTCAAAAATGTTTGGACGTGTTATGAGAAGAACTGGATTGGAGAACTTAGCGACAACTGGCAAGATCGAAGGGAACAGACCAAGAGGAAGACCGAGAGGAAAATACCTGGATGGCTTGGCCACATGGCATGGACGAGACAGGAACACTGAGCTGATCCACGACGCTGGTGATCGAGTGAAATGGCGAGTCATTACCGCCCACACTTTCCGGCATGGCACATGATTGATTGATTAAAGGATCGCCAACGACACCCGGCACGGTCTTTATAACAGGGAGCAGTTGCTATACTGCAAGTAAGAAAGAAAGCACAGATGGTTTACGGACACCGAAAAGGAAAGCTGTGGCGAGGGGTTACAAATTGCTTGCTTGCTTGCGTTCGCTGGTTGCGAACTCTACCGTGAAGTCCTGTATGTCGGATGAAGACATCCTGTTGTCCAACATCAGTGTGATGTCATACAGGACCTGAGGTTTGCGTGAGTATCCGTTGTCCCATGTCTGGCTTATTGGTGTGCAGACTGGTGGTTTCTCATCGTGCAGGCAGATACTCTCCGGCTTCGGAAGAATAAGCGATCCTACAACGTTAGCCAGGACCCCGAAGGGATCTGTTGCCCAGGACGCACGACTAGGACGTGTTAGTAGGTCTTGGCCAGTATAGAACCTGGCCCTGGTGCCTTGGAAACACCTCTGCGTCCCGTTACAAATGTAATTCGCAATCTCACATTTCTTTCGATATGGCAGCAGACCGCCTTGCGTTGGTTTTCATACAATGCTAAGTGTACCGTTCGTTCTGAAAGCACGAGTTCTTGCAGCGATCTGTGTGTATTAGAGTTTGAAGTCTTTGTCTGATTGTTAATAGCATATATTTTGTTTTAGAGATGTTAATTTGCCTTCGGTTTGCATAGATCCACATAACTACATTATTTAAGTCTTGCTGCAATGACGATTCCAGCACTTTACAGTTTCCAGTGTTTGTATGCACTGCACAGTGGTCTGCAAATAGATCGCAGGATGACTACAGATATAAAGGAAGATAGTTTATATATATATATATATATATATATATATATATATATATATATATATATATATATATATATATATATATATATATATATATATATATATGGCAAATAATATAGGTCCAAGAATATGGCATTGGGATACTCCAATACTGAAGGTAGTATTTGAAACAGAGATTTATTGTGTGAAACTACTTGCTTTCTGTTTGACAGAAAAGATTTTATTAGGATCACTACATTATGGTCAACTTTAATTGTTTCTAGTTAAAATAACATGGTCTATCATATCAAATGCTTTTCTGAAATCGATAACAACCGCTCCACATAGACTAGTTATTGTTTATATTCTGGTGCCAAATTACGATCATGTTTGTTATGTTCGTATGGCAAGAATATTTTGGTAAAAATCCTGATTGAGTATAAATTATAAGCTTTGTTGCTAACTAAATACTGTAATGTTACTTTATGAATATGCTTTTCTAGTGGTTGAAATAACTATTTTAGTAAGAAACGGGTCTATAATTGTTCGGGAGTCCATCGTCCAATGAGCCAAATGTCAGAAGAGGTTACACTTCAGCGAGTTTGAGAGCTGATGGAAAGTGGCATTCGGCGAGACACTGTTTACACAACCCTACAAAAAAAAATTGTGTATTTGGGTGCCAAACATTTTACATATGATTTTGCATAAATGGGGTCTGCTAAATCTAAATATCACATTTATTTATCTGTTACAGCTCTACTTTTTTTTAGATACGAACATTTGTGTATATAATTAATACTTTTACAGTATTTTCTATATAAGGCTCTTGAAATAAAAACAAAATATTGCTATCTAGTTCCTTACAAAATGTAGAATTCCTATGGTTTGGAGACAGCCTAAGAATCAATATGATTACTGTTATTTCTGTGTCGTCAATATTAATAGATTTCGAGGGGGGTGGGGAGGATATGAAAACATCCAGATTTAGATTGTGCTAGACGATCTGTTCCACACTGAGATGACATGCCAACTCCAACTTTCAGTCAGATTTCGAGTTCACTCCTAGAAGATGAAACAGCAGTGACATGTTGAACGAAAAGTGACAGTGATATTGATAGTGATTTCGAAGATGATCTTCCAGCTGCTCAACGTTTGACCAGCGTGAAGTGAATGATCTAATCTGAGATCTATATCTCTCCAAGGAATCGTCAGGACGTTGGACTTCAAGATTGAAAGACAAAAAAATACTGACTGCGGAAAAAAAAGGTTACAATTTATCGCAGCAGATAGCAAGGTTTTCTTCCATTCTTTTGTCAAGAAAACAATCTTGTGTTTCGCACTAATGTAAGAGGTCTTGTAAATGAAATGGGAGTAAGTTATACACCAGATGAGTGTCGACTTTTCATTGAAAGTTCTAAAAGAAGTTTGAAAGGTGTTCTCTTACGCAATGGTAACAAATATGGCTCAATTCAAATTGCCAATTTACTACAATAACAGAGGAGTATGTTACAATAAGCACAGTTCTTAAAGAATGAAGTATTTAGAACATACATGGATTGTTTGTGTAGATTTTAAAATGATGAACGTCTAGCTTGGACAGCAACGGGGATTCACCAAACACGTATGCTTTATATGTTTGTGGCATAGCAGAACAAAAGATATACACACTGGACAAAGAAACAGTGGCCGTTAATGGACGAATTTAACGTTAGAGAAAAACATATTGTCAACAAGACTCTCATTGATTGAAAAAGAGTTCTACTGTCACCATTACATGTAAAGCATGGCTTGATGAAGCAATTTGTTAAGGCACTGAACACAGATGGTACCTATTTTAATTTTTTATGCATAAACCTTTCGGAATTGAGCATAGAAATACTTGAACCTAGAATTTTTGATAGACCTCAAATGAGAAAGTTAATAAGCGATCAGAATTGTGTTGATTTGATGAACATAACAGTGTCCACAGCCTGGTCATTCTTTGTTTTAGTTGCGCAAAACTTTCTGGGTAACTTTAAAACAGAGAATTATTCAGAAATAGTTGAAAACATGTTGTCGAGTTTTTGTAAGCTTGGATACAACATGAGCACAAAATTGCACTATCTCCATAACAATTCACATTTCTTTCCTTTGAATCTTGGCGACTTTAGTGAGGAGCAAGGTGAAAGATTTCACAAAGATACAAAAACAATGGAATAGAGATACTAGGGACTCTGGGATGCCCACATGAGGCAGATTACTGTTGGACCCTGAATCATGACTGTCCGGGCATATTACATTCCAGGAAGTCCTCGGAGAGAGGCTTTTTGTGTATTGACTACAGGTGAACAAAATGCTAGTGATATAGTTTTAATATATAATTGGTGTTTTATATGGAGGCAATAAATGCACAGTAATTACATAAAATATGAATACAGATTACGTCAAAATGCCACTGATGGCACCTAACTCTAGGCTTGTACATCACAATTGCCCTACTTAGAAAATCTTGGCTACCGTACCAACTTAAATTCTTAGTTATCTCAAAAACTAGAGCTGATAAAAAAAAAATGTTGATTACCTTTTTGGTATCAGCAACACACAATTACCAAGAACAGCTATAAAACTTACAGCAAGACAATGTGTGTAGACCAGACTTATATACATAGGTTAGTGACTCACCGATCACTGGCGCAGCACAACCGAGAATCCGATTGCTGCTACCATCTGACCCTGATGAGTTTCTGTTTTTTGATGTTAGGTTATTGAGGTAAGTAAATATTTCAGTGAATGTCAACGGTATCATCATCATCATCATCATCATCATCATCATCATCATCATCATCATCATCATCATCATCATCATCATCATCATCATCATCATCATCATCATCATCATCATCATCGTCATCATCATCATCATCATCATCATCATCATCATCATCATCATCATCATCATCATCATCATCAAGTACTATGCCAGCTGGCGTAGGCGTTCATGTCTCTCCACAGATCTCGATCTTTGGTGTTCTGGTTCAACTCTGCTGCTGATATCCCTCCGTACCACCGTCTCAATCCATCCAGCGTCATTTCTCTTGATCGGCCTCTGCCTTCTCCAAACCAATAACAAAACGCATTTATTCACTACAGAAGAGGGCAGTGATTTTAATCAATGGTGATAAGCTTACAGACAATTCTAACCTACATCAACGTCTTCAGTTACTGCCACTTCACAAACGCCTACTTTTTAATAAACCTAAACTAATTCAACAAATTATATTTCGCAATGCTCCAAGCTGCCTTTGGCCATTGTTCAAATATAGCGCAAGACATAGCGAACGGCTAAATATACTTCATGTCCCTAAACCTAGGATATACTTATATAAAACAAGCTTAGCATACTCTGCCACTCAGTTGTGGAACAATCTTCCACAAGAAATCAAAGACACCACCAATCATTATACATACAATCGCAACCTGTTTGAACACTGCCTCTGTACAGACTACATGACCCCTAAAAATAATAATGGTAAATTATCTCATACGACAACTAGTATAATAAACATCCCCATATGTATGGTACGTTACACCTTCCTTAGGTATTTATAATGCACATGTTAAACATTGCCTCAGTAGTATTGATTATTTTGCATGCGTATTAATGCTCATTGTTCTTTTGTTGTCTAAGATTAGCTTCATAATTGATGTTGAATGAAATAATATATGAGAGGAATTAGAGACAAAGGCAGAATGTCAGACGGGCCTAGGTGCCCAATTCTTAACACTTTGAAAATAAAGATTGTTCGTTCGTACGTTCGTTCGTTCTCTTCCCATCGATCTTTCCAGTCGTCACGATGATCTCCAATGTCTCTCTTATCATCTCATGACCAAAGAAAGCTGTTTGTCTCTTTTTTATTGTTGTATATAATGTTCTAGTTTCATTAGCCTATTTCAGGCAATCGTTGTTAGTTACCATAGCAGTCCAAGGAATTCGCAACATTCGTCTTAGGAACCGCATCTCTCTTGCTTCAAAGTTCTTCCTAATTTGTTCATTGACATTCCAAGATTCAATGCCATACAGCAAAACACGTTCATTATGGAACTGTATCACTCTCTTTCTTACATTAATTGATAGTGTCATTCAATGATAGTGACTTAATTCTAGCAGTATGACGGAAGGAATATCCCGGGAGCATCTATTCTCGCAAAATGGTGATAGTAAAGATAAGTTGCAAGGAGAATCCTCGCAAAATGATGACAGTAAAGATAAGTTGCAAGGAGAATTTGGCATTGAAGCCTTCACTTGGTCTATGTCAGTTTGAAACAGAATTACTGAATTGGTCACACGCAATATGAATTTACGGTAATGAATTTGAGGTGTTGTATTTGTTTGTCAAAGTGTTAATTGCCTTCCATATATCCTTACTATTTGTTTTATCCCTTACTAATTTCTTAAGATAAGTTATCTTTTCTCTTCGTATGAACTTTGTTTCTAATAGTTCGGTATGTGCGGGGTCCCTCTTTTTATGTGCCTTATCTCTATCTCTCATTATTTCAAGTATTTCCTGGGTGATCCACGGCGGTTTAACGTGACATTTACTCGAACTTCCTTGACTGGCACATATCTGTCAAGCACATCAATAAAGGTCTTCATCCAAAACACCAGAGCATTTTCCGGGTCAGGAAGTTGAAAAATATTGTCTAGAGCAACTCTTGTAAACATGCGTTTTTATTAACATTTTTATAAGTTCTATATTTGACACTAATGTGTTTATGTTTTGGGAGTTTTGATTCCTTTTTTAAGACCATGTGCAGCATATTGGGTAGTGATCATTCATTGCGCAGTTGGGTACGTTGCATTATATTATGTTGTCTTGGCAAGTTACATAAATGTGATCTATAAGCGTTGAAGATGATTTTGTTATGTTAATTGCTTGCTTTACTATTTATTGGAAGTTGTATGATGCAATTATATTTTCCCATGTTATGATGGATCTGTTTAAGTCCCCGCTAGTCACTGGTATCATGAAGGCTAATAGACTACAATGGCTGGGGCATATAGAAAGAATGGAAGATAATAGGGAAACAAAACTCGCTTACACTCAGGAAATAGATGACCGTAGACCCCGAGGTAGACCAAGAAGACGGTGGAGAGATAATACATATACAGACCTACAAGCATTTGGAATCAACGACTGGCAAGAGAAGGTCAACCAGAGAGACGAATGGAGACGGATTGTATCTGCAGCAAAGAACCTCAATGGCTCGGAACGCTGAAGAAGAAGAAGAAGAAGAAGAAGAAGAAGAAGAAGAAGAAGAAGAAGAAGAAGAAGAAGATATTGGATTTGTTAGTGTCAATATTGCGTCTCCAAGTAGTATGATTTCCTTCACGGTAGTGAACACTACTACCATCATCGTACCAGACGTGTCCAACACTAGGATTTCTATAGAGATAGCCAATGATCAGGGATGTCCGGTTATGAAGTTTTAGCTCCAACCACATACATTCTATTTCGTTAGGTTTAAAATCTTGCCTACATTGAACATTTAGTACATTAGAAATAGAGTCTGTTATTATACCTGTCTCTTGCTTCCTCTTGTCACCCACTGTATCACCATTCTCTCCAGACATCGATGCTGTATCTGTCCTTCCACACTATACACATGATCACATCTGCCTTATCGTGTTTCAATATTCCACCCAGAAGTGCAGACGCTGCCAATATATCCACTTGCTCATTTCCAACGCATGCCCTATGGAAAGAATTCAACAGATTCTCCCTATCTTTGAAATTTTAATTGAAGCATACCATTCTGCACAAAGCATACGCGTCTTCACGATTCTCAGAACTCAATAAGCGTTCGTTACAATCACGACATGTGTGTTTTGTTTGTCCTCCAGCCAGCGAAACGCCGCAGTAACTTCCTCCACCTCCATTCTCAAACTGGATGCTGTGATATCATAGGCCAGGCTCTCCTACACTAAACACCATCCATTAACATTTGCTATAAACCCCTAGGGACTTCTTTCACCTTTTAATCGCCTGTTGCGACAAGCGCGGTAAATTACAGTGTTATTGTTAGTTCCTTCCCATTAGAGTCCCGATAACACTCGAACGGAAACCTCCTTATTCGACTTTCACGACATGGATGATGGATTACAGCGTTACTATTAGCTGCTTCCTATTAGAGTCCCGGTAACACTCGAACGGAAACCTCCTTAGTCGATTTTCACTGCATGCATGGTAAGTTACAGTTTTACTATTCTTTACTTCATTACCTGTTTAACCCGCCGCTCTGTGTCACGTGAAGCCATGGAAGCAGGTGTTGGATGGATTTGAAGAGCAGCCGACATTTAATTGTTGCTAATGGTCTCCGATTTCATGACGGTAGGCAGAGGATCTCTTTTTGGAGACAAAGGCTACGGTCATTGACCAGTATAATCACTGCTAAGACGGAAACCAATGGCCAACTACCTTCTATACAAATGTCTAGATAATATCATGCTTCGTTAATTATCCACGACTCTGGTGATCGAGTGAGATGGCGAAACATGACAGCCTACGTTAATCGGCATGGCAGCTGATGATGATGATGATGATGATGATGATGATGATGATGATGATGATGATGATGATGATGATGATGATGATGATGATGATTCTCTGCTTTCCAATAAGGTTTCAGTAACAAACTAGTGATTATTGATGTCATTCAAGTAAAACGAAAACTCCGGGAAGCTTCGACAATTTTACGCGTCAGTTCAATCGCATGTCCTTGACTAAGAAGTCCTTGACCCACAACCATAACAAATCCTCAATTGTCGTCTGGTGGGTTCTGCTTTATTATCAAAATTTCGACATGTTCCTCCGATTATTGCCTCTCTCCCCCCACGACATGTTCCTCCGATTATTGCCTCTCTCTCTCTCCCACGACATAAACATCTCTTCACCGGCCATGGACAAACGATTACAGCGCTTGGCAAAATTCTAAGCGCGGAGGTAAAAAGCTGCGAATAAATTTTAAAACTCTCGTTAGATCAACGTCTTGTGTCGGATAAATAAAATGCGCGCAGATAGGTTTTCAAGATCCGTAAGTTCAAGGAGTTCTAGTGTTTATAATTCCTTTCACAAGGTTGATCATTTATTATTTATTGTTTTCTGACTTTTCTGTCACCCGTTATTCAGTTCGCAATCCCGCATAACGAGTTGAAAACACAGCTTTTGGCGATTTGGAAGCAGGCAGCCTTGCGTTGGTTTCTATACAAGGGTATGAGTGTCCGTAATTTAGAAAGCAATGGCAAACTACTGAGATACACTTGCCCAGGTATCAAAAGCAGCCAAACATGCTGGAGTTGACTTAGTTAGTTAGTCTTTTCTCTTGAGCCTAAGGCGGCGCATAGGGCAGAAGTCATGGCTCTACATGTCCGGCGGTTCGCTGCTACCTGTTGTAGATCCTGGATGTTCACTTGGCCATTCTGATGATGGTTCTATGTAGGGTCTCTCTTGGTCTTCCCCGTTTTCTTTTCCCTACTGGTGACCATATGAGGGCTTGGTTGGGGAGTCTTGTCCATTCTGAGTACATGACCGATGTAGTTCCAACGGCGTTTTCTTATAAAATTGGATACAATATCTTGCTTAGTCTCTTGTCTTATTTGCTTATTGGTTCTGAAATCTGTCCAGTGGAGGTTTATAATTCTTCTAAGACATTTGTTCTCAAAATTGTCTCATTTTTTATCTAAAGCTACCGTTGATTTCCAACTCTCACATCCATACTTGTTGACTGCTACGTCCTTGAATGCAACATTTAGACACGTGACTTCACTTACTGATTCCAAGCTGACGTATCCTTAGTTGGAGTCAACATGCCTGAATGGTTCAGAGCGATCGTTCTTGAACATCCGGTGTGCTGATGCCGAGGTAGAGGGTTCAACCCTATACCGGTCAGTTTAACTAAAATTTTGCCTTCTCATCCTTGACTTGGGAGCGTAAATTGCAAGTACCTCTGAAGTTGGAGTGGGTTCACCTGAAGACGAGGGACACTGGTAAAAGGGAAAGCTAATCCACAAGCAAACTTTAAGTCCAGTGCACTAGCGAGGAAACACAAAATTTGACGTGATATCTCTCTGGTATAGAATCTGATCCTTGGGCACAACGTTTTGAATATAGCAATAATGACATGGCTAACTAATATTAATTATTGATGTGGCAATTTTTATTAGCTAAAAAAATTAACAGGCAAGCGTTTGACTTCATTGTAACCGGTTTTACCCCTTTCAGTCGAGCGACCTGTCAACAGCACGAATCATGAACTCTGTAGTTCCAGTGACAATCACAGGAGTATCCGAGAAAATTGTACAGCCTTCGGAAGGCAAGGCATGCAACGTAACCATTCCGAAACGGATACTCCGTGTTCTTAAGGGAGAGATAGTGTACTACCAATGGGAGAAAGACTGTTATACTAGAGTTGTATTACTATAATTATTTAACTGATTCAGTCCAAAGCAACAACAAAAAAATAGATTTGGACAAATAAAGTATGGTACACAATCACATGAATAAGTATTATAATGTAATTCTATATTTATTGCAATCCCAAAGAAATCAGGAGCCTTGGAATGTGATCAACATAGAACAATTAGTATAATGAGTCACATCACGAAGATTTCGCTAAGAAGTATGCAAAGAGTTAGGAAGAGAATACAACCTAAAATAGGAGGTGAACAATGTGAGAATATAAAAGGCAAAGGTACATGCTGAGAACATTAATTGAACGTTCTATAGAGGTAAACACAGATCTGCATCTTTGTTTTATTGACTACACACAGACCTTCGATAAAGTAGACATGTCAACATGATAACGATGCTTGCAGATCTACAAATTGATAGGAAAGACCTAGGACTTGTAACAAACATATAATGGAAACAACAAGCTACCATAAGAACTGATAATGAAGTAGGTCAATTTCAGCCTATTAAGAGATTTTTGAGACTGGGATGTGTAATGTATTTATCTACAGTCAAAATCTTTTCAGAAATGTAGAAGATATGAAACGAATCATCATTAAGGGACGTAACATCAATAACATTAGATCTGCTGATGATACATCATTATTGATTGCAGACAATGAGCAAGATCTACAACATTTAGTAGATGCGGTTGCTGCACACAGTGAATAACTAGGGTTAGAATTAAATTGTAAGAAGACACAGATTATGGTCGTCACTAGGAAGAAGGTGATACCAAAATTGTAATATGCAAGTGAATGGGAATATTCTTAAAAAGGTAAAGAGGTATAGTTATCTTGGAACAGTCATAATATCTTATGGGAGATGCCGTGAAGAGATTAGAACAAGAATCGCCATGGCGAAGATAGCCTTTTCCAAGATGAAAAACATACTGACCAATAATATGATGTCAATAGCAGCAAGAAAAAGAGTGTTGAGGTGCTACATAGAATCTGTACTTTTATATTGATGTGAAGCGTGTACAATGAGCAGACACGCTGAAAAACATCTGATGGCTGTGTAAATATGGTTTCTGAGGAAAATTAATGAATACCATGGACACACAGAAAAACCAATGACCAAGTCCTACAAGAAACAAATGCAAATCGTAAACTGAGTAGAGAAATTAGACGTAGACAGTCAAAATTTCTTGGTCTCGTTATGAGAAGAAATAAATTGGAGAACTTAATGACAACTGGAAAGATCGAGGGGAAGAGACCAGGGGGAAGGCTTATTTTAGAGGTTATGACTTTTCTCCGTAATCTCGTATACTCTCGTCGGTAACGTGATGACGGTGAGAATCAGCAGTGGTTCGAATCGCATCGGTAACTTACGGGGTATGTGAGCCGGCCGCTCAGAAAGTAATGGCAAACTACTGAGCGTAATCTTGCCAAGAAATCAACATACAGCTGAAAGATGCTGGTGTTGACAGCGATGTCCTGTAAAGGATATGCACACAATTTTTTTTTTTTAAATGGACTAACGACGTGGTATTGTCGAGAAAAGAACACTTTGCTTTTGTAGGACAGAAGGGCGTGAAGGGGGAGGGGTGGGGGGTTCTTTATCCTGAGGAAGTAAAGCCGCCTGACTAGTGCAGTCGCGACGAACTGTGCAGATTAAGGTTTTCATTTTGCCCCCGACAGAAACAAATCCATACCTTACCGAGGAATTGAACCTGGGTTTCCCGAAGCTACTTGGTCAGCCACTAATCTTTACTATCTACTTATAATTTTCCTAATGATTTTATAGTTTTCATTTGCTCTTTGAAAGCGTGACTCGTTAATTGTTTTCATGTCCGCCAATGGCATTTTTAACATTATCCTCAGGAACCACAGTTCCACTGCCATTAGATGTTTCTCGGTATATCTGTTTATTGGTGATCTATTGGCCTTTTTTTTCTTCAGACTAAACTCGGTGTTCTAAACAGCTTAAGAGCAGATCCAGACAGAGAACAGTTACATTCATCACGGGAAGGGCTTGACGGTGCAAACATCAAAGATGCAATCACCAGGAGGACGAACAAACTGGAAACGACGCTGCAAATAAGAGAGCACAAAAGGGGAACAGTTTGGTAATGAAATAACAAAACCCGCTCAGTTTTTGCTCAGGTGAGTTCACTAAAATCTTCTGCTAAACTGTTTGGGTAAACATCATCACAAGCAATGTTTGCAGACTGTGTTTGTTGGCCAGGGCTAGAGGAAATATATACGCGAACAGCCTAATCTGGAAAACAATATCGCTCGGATTGTGCCAGGAAGGCAGTGTTATCCAAATGTGTGGAAACGGTTACCAGCTTGTGAAAATAAAGTTAAATTACAGTCTGGCAACTGCAGGCAAAGTATCACATCTTAAAAAGAGAATTGCCATAATTCATGGGTTCTGATTGGGGTAATATCTGAGACAAGACAACCGTGCGATATTGTGTTCACAAACAAATTATGGAAAATGCGCACCAACCGAAACATGAAAGACAGAATCATTATATTTCAGGGGTTCTCACAATGGTAATTGCATCTGTTCTGACCCCAGACATGGCGCCAGTGTGATATTGTGTTTACGGACAAGAAATATAAAATGTGCACTAAATGAAACATGAAAGATAGAATTATCATATTTCAGTTTTCTCATAGGGGTAATTACATGTGTTCTGATTCCAGACATGTTCTCTACAGCACAATATGACGAATAGTCAAGCGAACCGGTAAGACATTGTGAACTGTTTGTCTCCGGCCAGGGTTTGCTAGTCCATTTCCTCATGTTGCGTATTGCAGGACCCGGTTTCGTCACTCAGCTACTGAGATGAGTGCTTGGTGCGACACTGTGAGCTGTTAATTTCTTTCAAAATGCTTCTCGTTTGCGTGCAAGGTGGCTGTCTTGTGAAATACAGATTCAGACAATGACGGGCTGCTAATTGTCGGCATTCCTTCGTCTGTCTTAGGCGTGTGCGGGCTGCTCTTGTGTTTGTTAAACATCTCCACATTCCATTGAAGGATGCTCCAGAAATTTGGTGTTCTCAAAGCTATTGTTTCCTTCGCGAGTTCACACGAGGCAATTATGAGCAGTTCGCTAGGTATTCCTGGGCACAGTAATGGAACAGTTATGGGGCGACCCTTTGCTATAAGATAGGAACCGTATGACTACAATGATCCCAGATATGGCGCCAAGGTGATGTTGCTTTCAGTGATAAGACACTTCCTCATCGTATTTCTCTTTCGCGCAAAAACCTCCACATTTACGTCTCTAATAAACGTAGAAGTGAGTTGCAGGTTCATGACTAATCCCCGTACAGTGTTAGGCGGGAGAAAATGGCTAAAGTTATATTTGTTTAGCGCATTGTTGTCAGTTTGGCAGGGCTGTAGACGGCAACTGACCGCTATGGGGCTTGTGTCACACACACTGACACAAAGGTCGGTGAACTATCTTAAACTATATATGATAATTCAATATATTGCGTGCTGTTCATCATCATCATCATAATCATCATCATCATCATCATCATCATCATCATCATCATCATCATCATCATCATCATCATCATCATCATCATCATCATCATCATCATCATCATCATCATCATCATCATCATATACCATGTCAATTGGTGTAGGCGTTCATATCTTTCTACATATTTCGGTCGTTCGTGTTCTGAATCAACTCTACTGATAATATTACTCCATGCAACCGACTCAGTCCATTGAGCATCATTTCTATCGGTCTGCCTCTGTCTCTTTTTGTATGGATATTTCCAGACCTCACGATGTTTTCCGGTGCCTTTCTTCTATTACATGACCAAAACATGATGTATGTCTTTTTTAATATAGCCAAATATAATAACATGTTTTCATTAGCTTCTTTGAACAAACAATAAAAGAAAAGGTTGAAAGCACATGATATTTCTGAGACGAATGTTGCGAGTACTTAGGACTGTAGAGTAACTAAAACGGTTGCCTAGACAAGGCTGATGGAAGTAGAACAGTATGTACAGCTTAACGAAAGGGACAGACAGTATGTTTGGTCATGGAGTGAGAAAAGATGCATTGAATAACATCGCAACAATATAAAAGATCAGTGGTAGACGAAGTAGACCCAGACATTGATAACTTATGTTGGATTGCCTAAGACGGCGGCTTTAAAGAATATCATCGTTACAGTTGTCCGATAAATGAAGTACTGAGATCGATAGAGTTGTGAAAATTAACCCAACGTGGTCTGTTCCCACATAGCCAGCAGCTGACTTGAGTTGAGTCAAGAACCGACATCACAGCAGTCTGGGCATGCCCATTCGCGCTCCGTCTTCATCTACAACAGCCAGCGAAGAGTACCAATACTAATGGTACCATTAGCAGTCTGATTATGTATCCCTCTGAGCTGTCCTCGGAGTTTTTAGTGTCGACCATTCTCCTCAAGTCGTGATAATCTATATGTTCTTCTGTACTATACATACGATTCCAAAGGGTCCCGACAAAGTCTGCCTTATCATGCACAAATACCCCACCGAGCAGTGCAGACCCGGTCTATCTGTTCAACTGCTCGTTTCCCACCAGAGGAACACATTCCAACAAACGCTTTCTATTTTTGATTGTTGTTTAGTTAGATTGTTTTTGATTATTGGTGACTTGAAGCCTGCCACTCTGCCCGAAACATGCCCATCTCCACCTTTCTCATAAGCATGCTTAATTTCGTATGCATAACTATTCTACAATTCTGGGTGGCAGTAATACCTGTACGTTGAGCCACACTTATTCGGAAGTCAAAACTTCTCGTGCATACAATCACACGTGTTGTATTCAAGGAAAAGAAGCATAACAGCTGAAAACTTCTCTAATGGCAGTGGAAATGAAGTTTTTAAGGAAAATGCAAAGATTACAATGTTTTTTTTTTTTTTTTTTTTGCATATCCTTTACAGGACACTGCTGTCAACATCAGCATCTTTCAGCTAATTGTTGATTTCTTGGCAAGATTACGCTCAGTAGTTTGCCATTGATTTATGAGCGACCGGCTCACATACCTCGTAAGTTACCGACGCGGAGAGAACGGCTACTGAGAGTATACGGGATTACGGAGGAAGTCGTGTAACCCCTAGACCAAGGAGACCGGCAAGGATTACAATGGACAGGCGAAAAACCGCAAGTCCTAACAGACACAAATGACACGAAAGTCCTATAAGAAAAAATGACAATTTTAAACGTATTAGACACATTAGATGTAAACAATCAAGAACATTTAGGCATATTATAAGGAGCAATAAATAAGAAAACATTATGACAACTGGCAAGATTGATGGTATATGAGCCAGAGGAAGACAGGGAGATCGATACACATGGCTTACTCGAGACAAGAACACAGACCTGATGATCTAAGACTCTGGTGTTCCTGTGAGATGTGAAATCATTATCACCTACACTTATCGGTATGGCACATAAAAATGGTAATGTACTGAACGCAAGTTGAAAGGGCAGATAGTTTCTAGCACAGATGCAAATAACCCAGTACAGTTTACAGTGTAACCGTAGACTTGATAACTGGAACATTTTACACTGTCCAGGATTCGATTTTTATTTTGCGCTCGCTCGCTCGGTTTGAACTCAAGAGTAGACCATACACACTACTTCTAGTAGTGCTGGACTGAATTTTGCGTGTTTATTAGCTTTCCCTACAAACAGTGTCCCTCGCCATCAGGCGAACCCACTCCGACTTCAGAGGTACTTGTAATTAAGGTACTCATGTCAAGGACGATATGTCAACATCTTAGTCTAACATTCCAGTGTAGGGGTTGAACCACTTACCTCGGTATCAGAACACCGGATGTTTAAGAACACGCGTTCTTATCCATTCGGCCTTGCTGACCTACGGATTCAGGTACACCATGTCGAAAAATAGATACCAGGAGGTTTCCTCCGACGTAAAAGATGGCCGGCGTTAAACTGACCATGGCATCCATCGACTGCCGATTGCTCTATAAATATGGGGCTTGCGCCATACGCCCACTATGCTTCAAGAAGAGGTCCTTTACCTTGTGTTCCCGCACCCACTCTTTCCATTCCGGCCTCGGGGTAGTGAACGCAGTCTTAAATTTCCATAATATCGAATTCGAAATCACCAGCATATGATTTGGAAGCAGGCCACTTTGCGTTGATTTTCGCAAGGGTATAACACCAGATGTTCAAATACAATTAAAAACTGATAAACGTAAAGTTGCTTAGACATTTACAAACAGTCAATAAATGTCGATGCTGAATGCGGAGTTCTGTGAATGACATGCAACTAACTTTAACTGATGTCATTTATGTATACTTTCAACTTCACGCAATATGGACAAAGAACCGAATGACGAGATGACGAGATGACGTGAATAGATGCAATAAGGCAAACCAACTCATTGGACAAATAGCAACAATTCTTAAACACAAACACGTATCAGCAGATACTAAAAAGCAGTCTACAACACAATCTTCCTACCAACTGTGTACAACCAATTCCAAACCTGGACAATGACAGAAAAAGATAACAAAAAAATTACAACAACGGAAATGAGATTCCAGAGAAGAATGCTCAGTGTATAAAAAAAGAGTAGAAATCATAAATGATGAAATTAAGACTAACGTGGCGTTTGTAGCAGCCATCGATTTCATTAGGAAACAGCGAAGTGAAAAAGGTTCACCTCATAACTAGGCCACCAGGTAACAGAATACTATAACAAACAATGATGTACAGACCATATGGAACCAGAAGAAGAGACCGAACATGTAAACGATGGACTGAGGGAATAACAGAGTCTATGGAATCTCCACATATGAAGCCCATAAAAGGGCACTCTCCCGCTGTTTATGCACCACCTCGCTATTTGGAATTTCTGTCCCCAACATGGCGGATAGACACTGAACCGTTAAGGCCTCTGGAGTATTTATGCTTGTGGCTACGGTTTGCATTCGCATTTTCCTCATGTTGGACAGGTAGTACATGGCTCCGTCGCCCAGCTACTGAGTGAGTGCGTGGCGCGACACTGTGAGCTGTGAAATTCGCATGGAATGCTTTTACATCTGTCCGCTGTTGTTTGTAGCGTGAACAGCATTTTCGGAACAAATGCAACCAGCTGTCGCTGAATTGACTGATTTTCTTTTCGGTTCACGAGTGCATTTTTCAGGAGGCTTGCTGGAGCTACGGCGTTCGTGCTTTGTGCGGCGCTTTCGGCGGGTCGAACTATGGAAAGAGACTGAGCCATGTGGGATAAAACATGGGTCAATGAAGTATTTCTAGTGACTGCCAATTCCAACGAGGATGAATTGTATTTTTTGTTGAATCCTTTTGTGTTGGCATTCTGGCGGCGGCATTATACACAGTGTACCTGTGCGGGCTGTTGGCTTGCCAAGACTCCTGTTTATTACATTTTTCACACTGGGCAGTGAGGAGCATTTTGTGTCATATTCACTGGCACAGGAACGGATCATAATGGGGACGACCCGTTGCCGTCAAGTTAGAACTAACTAACAAACTATGCTTCACCTCGACACCGCAAGAAACAAGAGGAATATGATGGGATTAGATGGGAACTCTACGCTGTGATAGGTCCGTTTATAATAAACGCCATTCTACATACACTGGTGTCTCTCGGTGGTATACTTCTGGCTGAGGGATAATGGACGATAGGCCGAAAAAGTCTACACAGCAATGGTTTTATTTTACCCGAGGAGGAGGAGGCGGAGGAGGAGGAGGAGGAGGAGGAGGAGGAGGAGGAGGAGGAGGAGGAGGAGGAGGAGGAGTAAAAAAAAAACAAGAACAAGAAGAAGACGAAGAATGCAACAGAAGTTTTAACAATATGGTACATGAATGAGAAATTCGCGGACATATATGATCACCGACGCCAATCCAGTGACAAAGAAGAAAAAAACAACAACAGAAGAAAAAAAAAAAACAATGAAATTAAAGTACGCTTATCTGATAAAACACTAGACACGAAACGAAAATAAAAATAGCACTTAACGGAGCGATGTTTCTTGCTGGTATCAGGCATTTGTCAAAAGACAAGATCTTGATGTCTTTACAAGCCATGCCACGGCATTGAATGCTGGCATTAGCACACAGATTTATATGTATCTACAGATATGTAGAGGCAGAATTCACATCTGTTGTAGGCTATCAATCCTACACATCCTAGCTGTCCTCATTCCGATAGGCTGATTTTTTAAATTCTGAAATCTTTCGTTTCTTTTCGAGAAGGGTGCGTCATACTTAGAGAAAGTTTTTATAATTAAACATATATTTCTAATTCTATGGATGTGAAACATAATATCAGAGAGAAATTATTTATGTGCTACAGAAGTCTCTCTCTCTCTCTCTCTCTCTCTCTCTCTCTCTCTCTCTCTCTCTCTCTCTCTCTCTCTCCTCTTCCTCTCTCTCCCTCTTCCTCTCCTCTCTCTCTCTCTGTCCCACTGTCTCACTCTCTCGCTCTCTCGCTCTCTGGTACCTTGCCGTCTTGACAGACGATAGTTTGTTACATTGGCGTAATAATTATAACCCATGGCGGTTAAGACCAGGGATGGAGTTATAACTCTTCATAGCTCAATGCCTGGACTGAATTGTAGAGGCCATGATTTGCCCTTGCAGCATGATCACTCTGTCAGCCTGCCTAGTTTAGTAAGTCTGTCGTGGATTCAACTTCACGGCAAAGGGTCGCCCCATAACGCCCCGTTCTTGTGCCAGTGAATATCACACAAAATGCTCCTCAATGCTTAGCGTTAGAAGTTTAACAGACAGATATCTCGACAAACCAACAGCCGGCACAGTTATACTATGCATAATGCCGCTGCCAGAATGCCAACACGAAAGTCCGCCTTGAAAAATACGATTCTTTGGTGATGGAAGCTGCAGTCACTAGAAAACCAGCAGCCACACATTACTGCATAAGGAAAACACAGTTAGTTCAGCAGCCTGCGGCCTCCATTTTTCCGAACATCTAGTTCACGTCACAAATAAGCGCAGACAGATGTAAAAGCACTCCACCAGCACAAGCACCTTACTTAATTACTCCAGACAGTTTTCAAATGAATATTCCAAACAAAAACACAAGAATACCAAAGTTAAGCCTTACGGCCTTACGAGTTGTTTTATACTTACATAGTGCAAAGATTTCGTTTTATGAATTTTCAAGTACAAAAAGTGCACCTGATGAATCTGTCAGTACGTCATATATTTTCCCCCCGGGAAGAATTAACAAGAAGAAATTAGCTCGTCAGCGTTCTGCAAAAATGCATTCCAGCCATGCCAAACGGAAGGAAATTAGGTGATCGATTGAACTAATTTGACAGAGATAATTATAATACATGACAGGTTACAAACAGGGGTCGGGAACAACATAAACACAATGTAAGGGAGGCCTGGATGCGGTGGTCCCATCCATCATGTGCCATGACGATATGCGTGGACTGTCATGTTTTGCCATCTCACTCGATCACCAGAGTCGTGGATCAGCTCCTTGTTCTTGTTTCGATCATGCCACGTGGCCAAGCCATCTAGGTATTTACTTATCGGTTTCCTCTTGGTCTCTTCCCGTCGATCTTGCCAGTTGTCACCAAGTTTCCAAGTCATTTCTTTTCATAACATGCCCAAAACTTTTGACTGTCTAGTCTAATGTCTCTAATCAGTTTACGATCTTCATTTGTTTCTTGAAGGACTTGTTCATTGATTTTTCTGTCTGTCCATGGTATTCTTTGCATTACCTTCAGAAACCACAGCCATGAGATGTTTTTTCAGCTTGTCTGCTCATTGTCCGCGATTCTGATCCATACAAGAGTACAGGTTCTATGTAGCACTTCAAAACTCTTTTTATCGTTTAAATTGATATATTTTTATTGGTCAGCATGTTTTTCATCCTGCATAAGGCTACCTTCACAATGACAATTCTTGTTCTAATATCTTCAAGGCATCTCCCATCAGATGTTATGACTGTGCCGAGATAACGGTACCGATTCACTTACTTAAGAATATGCCCATTTACTCGTATATCACATTGTAGTATTCCCTTCTTCCCAGAGACGACTATATCTGTGTCTTCTTACTATTCAATTCTAACCCTAGTTGTCCACTGTGCGCAACAACAGCATCTTCTAAATGTTGCAGGTCCTGTTCATTGTCCGCAGTCAAAACTGTATCATCTGCATATCAAATGTTATTGATGTATCGTCCCCCAATGTTGATTCCTTCCATATCTTCTACATTTCTGAAAATATTTTCACTGTACAGGGAAAATAGATCTGGAGACATTACACATCCCTGTCTCACACTGTGGTATAATAAAACGTCCTTACCCTTTCCTATTTATGGACTCCCTTAAAAATAAACAAACCCTTACAATTACTGTTTAAGTAACTTACTTAATGTAGGAGAAAATAAAACAGCGATAGACTGACCGTGGCACAGCTAAATTTATTTTGGCTTGTTTTCTCTCCCTTATCTGGCCAATCCTGGCGAGGGGGAAAACAAAGACTGAAGCGGCCATTTCTAGTCAAGAGAACACACAAGAAAGTCGACCTTTCCCTTCGGGGAGAAGGTAGTTTGCCTTAAAAACATGATTCTATTCAAGCTATTGGTATGTTATCTACATTATTAAGATATATTTATGTATTACATAAACCAGTATGTTTAATTAAGAATTAGTTACAATTCTCTTAAACCAGGCTGGATGATGTTTACTAAGGAAACACATGTGGGCGCCACGCTGTAATTTTTCCTATGTCTTACAATTTCAAATCTATATGTTAATATCTTGTATAGGCATTATGAACTTATATCTCACTAGTAGTGCTATAATCTATGAATATTATGTGTACTGTAAAGTATCAACTCTCATGTCTGAAACACATTCTAGAGATTTTCTCAATGTAGGAGCAGACCCCTGATTCATGCTTCATAGTAAAGAACTAGTGCCTGTCAATTTCATATTCCTATGTTAAAACTTCTAGGCACTGTGAACAATATCTCACTATTTATGCTTAGAAATCTGCAAATAATCTATGTACTATAGAAAGGTGTTTTATCCATGCGGGGACATACAAATGATTACGCGTATTCCTGACTCTTAGTCAGGGGATAAAATGCTTCGCCACATCATAATCTGTAACTTGGAACTATAGTGTTAAATTTTAGTACTATCCTTTTGTTAACAGATTAGTAACCACTCCATATGAGGGTGAACATATAATCATTTCATAAAATAGTGTTAGGGACAGGCCATGTTTGAATATAAATTCATGAAGAATTAAAGTAAACGCGTGATGTAAATGCATGTTCGGATAGGATTCACTCCGCATCGCCTCACCGTAGTAGAAACAGAAGCGAAGATTGATGTGAATAAATTGCTTGCAATATTCAGAAGACTGGACCATGCGGCATAAGTTATTCTTATAAATACCCTCCGAATAATAGCAGTCATTGGCAAAACATATCACAGCGATTACTATCCTCATGTGCTGTACGCAGTGGGGGAAAACAATGGATGTTTTAGTTCATGAAGATAATTCAAAAACCTAGGCTCCCTGCATCATCATTATGATTATTATGTATGATTATCATGTACTTAATATCAGAGAAATGTACATGTATGTTTTTTTTTGGTATGAGAATTTTCTTTGTTCTGATTGTTACTTTTTACTGTGGGAATATACATTTTAATGTTGCACCTTGGGATTAGAGGATGTTGATAGAAGAATTCATGTGTATGTCAGTACTTAAAAAGCCAATGGTGAATAGTCTTGACTTAGTGATGATTATAGTGCCGAAATGAAGACGCGGCATTAGAAACCACAGGGATTCTGTATAGGCTATTCTCTTCAAGTAATGAGAGAGACAATATCAACATGTTGGATGGACAGAATGACTTCACCTATCAAATAGTCCCAGTAACAACAGAACAAAATATAAGTGAGAAAATACCTTACTCACTAGGAAGGGTCAGAATGGCTCTACTCAGCAATGAGGGACAGTGGAACATGGACACCCACTCCTTTCCCCTTCTCCCCTTGTTGTTTTGTATTTGTGTTTGTAATTGTGTTGTAAACCTTTTATCATAACACAGTAGGTTACTGCTAGTGTTGTATTCTTTGTCATCCCTTTTCTGTAGAAGAGAAGCAGGTGGTGGTTGAATTTGGTGGGACTATATCACTAACACTGGATCCTGGGTCAACAGCCATAAAGTGAATGTCCAAACCATAGTCTGGATCTAGCAATACCTCAATGTTTACTGCGGCGCTCAATAGCTCCATAGCGAGCAACAGAAAAGTTGAAGATAACTGATTGGGTGAGTGATTAAGTCCTATTTTCGTAGGAAGATCCAGGATGGACTTCAAGATCTAATAATCTACAAAGATGAAGATCAACAAAGTAACTGACAACAGTGACTCGTCAGTTATACGTTTGAGAAGTATCATCTATGGCCTCATCATTCAACAAAATCAGTGAAACTATGGGACAATCCTTCTACAAGTTATTAAAACTAACAACAGTGAGTAATCTTCAACTGTTGGTTGGATTACCAAGTTAATATCCACAATGGATAAGTCTTCGAAAGAACATCTCACAGCTGCAAAAGTCAAACATAAGGTTCCAGCCATGCAACACCAAGTTCTAGCTATGAACACCAACTCAAACAAATGGGAAGAAGACATTGAACCAATACAACCAAGGTGCCAACTGAAAACCATACCTACACCAGATTACCTCAAGGTTCCCAAACCTGAACACATAAAAAAAGACCATATGAAAGCAGCTAGCGGAGTAAGTGCCTCTACGCCTGCAACCACAGGAATCACCTGATGGCTTGCAACCCTGGATATGTGGTGGAGTCAATATTCTTCAGTTCCATGCCTGCAGCAGAATCCTGGAATTAATTCCAGATGAACCAAATGAATAACAAGCAGAATTGTATGTCTACACTGAAAGTAAATAATGAATCAGAACTCTGTGATGGTCCCATGTCAGCCTAAATGCCAATAACGGTGGAATAGGTTATAGACTGATGACTAGGTGGGTGAAAAATCTGTGGGAACAAAATTGAGATTCGGATATTATAAGCCGAGACGCTGAAAGGTAGGCATCCTTTTCATCAGATATGGTGATATAGAGAAGAACCTTAGTCCAAGACCAAAGATGCATCTCCTGAAGGTATGACCAACCCAGGCCTCAATTTCACACTGACACCGAGCCGTTCGCAAAGAAGATTCTTGAATTCAGCTCCACGGAGGAGATATGTGGTGAATTTATTTCCTAAGGATTATAAGTAGTTCCGCAACCAACTTCAGTGGACATTAAACATGATTGTGAGTATTTATTGCTGTCACGGGTAAATATGGACATTAACTGCTGTGCACTGGAGAAGAATACCCATCCGCAATGCCTAAATGAACACTATAATTAATTAATTTAATTATTAGTATCAACTGTTTTCATGTGTGTTTTTTTTCTTTTCTTCTATGACATATAAAGAGTGTTAGTGTGTAATGAGGTATAACCAATGATGGTTAAGGTAAATAGTATTTTGACATCAACTCATTATTTTTAAATATGATAATTGTACATGGTGTCAGAAACAAAAATATATATGTTGGGTTTCTGCACCTAGACCAATGTGATTTTATCTAGGTACAATGAGTCGAGTAAGCAGAACCAATTTGTGGTTGTTGTGTTGTTTGTAATAACCTGGTTTTTTTCTGGGGTCACTGGGTACTATGTTGTAATACTGCACATCATTCCCATGCCTGTCTGAAAATGCATAGTGTTTATTACACATCTATATATGTAATTGCAGATCTTGAGTTAATACCTGAACTGTTTGTCCAAAAGTGTTGTGTACATCAAGTAAATGTGGTGTCCAATAAGTGGTTGTTTATATGTTGTGAGCAATCAATATCCTTCTAGCATCTATAGTTAATTTAAAGGGTGATGAAGTGGGAAGGGAAACCTACACACAGATGCCATTGTTTCAAGGATTGAACTCTTTTCTCCTGGGATTTGTGGTAAATATCCCTGATCACCCTGCATTCTGACCAGTGACCAGAGAATCAATAATACCCCCTAGACATTTTAACGAATTATTCTCAGGAATTAAAATCCACATCCCACACACACCGCTTTTAATAGGCTGAGATTGACCTACTTCATTATCAATTCTAATCGCAGCTTGTTGTTTCCAATATATGTTCTTTACAAGTCTAAGGTCTTTTCCATCAATTTGTAGATCTCCAAGCATCCTTAATATGTCGACATGTCACCTTTTATCGAAAGCCTTTGTGTAGTCAATAAAGCAAAGGTGTAGATCTTTGTTTACTTCTATAGAATGTTCAATTACTGTTCTCAGAATATACACAGCATTTACTGTACCTTTGCCTTCCACAAACCCACATTGTTCTTCTCCTACTTCGTGTTGTATTTTCTTCCTAACTTATTGCATGATAATTATCATCAAAATCTTCGTGATGTGGCCTATTATACTAATTGTTCGATGTTGATCACATTCCAAGACTCCTGATTTCTTCGGGATTGCAATAAATATAGAATAACATAATTCAGGAGGTATATCTCCAGTATCATATATTGCGATCAGCAGTCTGGTGACTTGGTCTATTCCATATTCTTCTGAGGCATTGATCATTTCTGTTGTAATTTTATCTGTACCCGGGTTCTGCCAGTTTTCATATGGTTAAGGACATTTTGAACTTCCATCTTCAAAATTGATGGTCGTTCATTATTATTCCGATGATCATACGTTCTTCTCTTGTATCATCATAAAGGCCTTTCACATAATCTGACCACGCATGTAAAATCTGATCTTTTTCTATCATGACTTTGCCATCTTTAGTTTTCAGGCAACTCGTTGATGCGTGTATTCTTTTGTTAGTGATGTCATTAATTCTTTTTTGCATTAATTTTGGTATTTCGGGTGTTGTGTTTGTTTTCAATTTCCTTGCAATTTTCCTCAAGCCATGTTTCTTTTGCCGCTTTGCAAAGCTTCCTAATTTTCCAGTGAATCTCTTCATATTTTTCCTTGTTATTTTTGCTCTTTCTCCTTATTTTCATGAGGTTTAAGATGTCTTCCGTCATCCATTTCTTGCGTCCCATTATCTTTATTTTTGGGAAAGTTGTTTCTGCAGCTCGGTTGACTGATTTCTTTAATATTTCGCATTGGTGGCTGACATCTTGAAATAATATTTTTATATCGGACAATACATCAGTTCTGTTCTTTACCTCTACGTTGAATTAATCTTTTATCTCCTCACTCTTCAGTGCCCGTAGATCAAATCTTGTGTTTCTTGGTGTATATTTGACTTTCTTTAATTTTATAGGTATATTGCTTAAGATTAATCTATGATCGCTGCAACAGTCTGTGCTCGGTATAGTTTTTGCGACTTTTAAGGCATTTCGAAATCTTCTGTTGATGATAATGTAATCAATCTGCTTTCTGATCTTATGATCAGGACTCCTCCATGTCCATAATCTCCTTGGGTGATGTTGATACCAGGTGTTTCCAATATTCACCTCATGCTCTTTTGCCCACTGTACAAGTCTGCAACCTCTTTCATTCTGTTCCCCTTGTCCATACTTGCTTACTATGCATCCATCCTGTTGATTTCCAACTATGGCATTCAAGTCACCCAATATATATTCTTATAATTTATAGAGTGAGTTGTTTATTTTCTCGTTTATTTGTTTATGATTGTGTGGTGTTAACATTGTTAATACTACATGCGTACACAACCATTATGGGAGCATAAGGTGGCAAAGAGAAGACAGACATCAAGATATTTAGATGAGACTCCTACTTTCCTTAATGTGGTAACTTCCGTGTGCTCTCGTGACCTTCTATCGTAGACATTCTCAACCTGTGGAGAATTCCCCCCCCCCCCTGGGAGGGGGGATTTTAGGATTTCCAAGGGGGGGGGGGGGGGGGGGGAATTAAGAATATTTCAAGATCGCATTAATACAAGAACCAGTTACTTTAAATTGTTTTTCCCTCAAAATTTTACGGTTCAGTACTTCTCGCCCGAATGAAATTCGTTTTATAACGTAAGTAGACCCGCAAATCACGTTTTAAGTAGATGTCTAGACTTGTTCTAGTATGTATTATTAAATTTAGCTTCCATTTTTATGTATACTTAGTAAGTCCAACCCAATCCAATCCAAAATTTGGTACAAGTACCCCCTTTCAGCCTTCGGGTTTCGACGTGGCTATGTAGGGGTGTTTATGGTGTAGCTTGAAGTTTCTCTTTCGTACTTTGGGCTGCTTGTTGTCAGCTTCCCGGAATCTGATGGGTTGATTGCGTTCGTTACTTTCTTGATGAGGTTTTTCATATCTGGACAGAGTCGCGCACTTGTTGAGGCCTGGAGTAATTGTGGTCCCACCCCGTCTTATGGTGCTGTTTCCTTCATGGGGCATTACCAGTTGCTGTCTCTTCTGATGTTCCTCCTATTTCCCGTCTTGGCTTGCCTTCGAATCTTCTTCGAAGACTGGTGTTCGCCAGTTCGAGCTTGGTGTAGAGTGCCATTGTTCTTAGTTTAGGCTGCCGTTTTTATCCAGTTCTCCTTCTTCATCTGTTATTTCTTCTTTTGTTTGGGTCTTTGCATTTTCTGGTTCGGGTGTTCTTGGTCTATCATGGCGTCGTACGTGTCTTCTCAAATGGTCTGCTACGTAAGTCAATCGTCTGTCGCGCGTATATGTCCGCATTCCCGGTCACACTTCTTCGCCGCTGTCGCTGTGGTATTCTCTCTCCTCGTACCTTAGTCCTTCTGATGTCTGGGACTTTGCATCTTCTGCTTCTGATATTTCAGTCTTGGACTTGAGTAGATCTATATGTGCTCTTTCTTCTTGTATCTGTTTGAATGTTTCTTCTGTCTTGACTCTTTCTTCTTGGATTTTTGATAGAGTTTCGTCCGTTTCAGCCTTTATAGCAACCATTCGGGCGACAATCATTCTCAATCTTCTGCTGAACTTGCTTCATTTCATCCAGGATGTGCTGGGCGGCTGTTATCTGAGTCTCTTGCGTCTTGTTTTTTTACTTCCTCCATGGTTTTGAGCTGTGTTCGCAGGTCCTTCAGTTGGCCTTCCAGTTGAGCTTTGTCATTTTTGGTGAGTCGGTTGGTCGCCTCATACTGCCTCCTGGCCTCCTTGTATGGTAGGTTAGACAATTTTCAAAGCTTCTTTGCTGTCTTGGTGGCAGGGGCAGCCGAGGTACCTGGCGCCGCGGTTGCCGAGGCAGTTGGCGCATTTTCTGTTATTGTTAGGCCTCCTGAAGTCCTTGTCTATCTTTGCATGCTGGCACTGGCTGTGTGGATGACGTCCAGAGCGGTATCTGCAAACCTCAACCTCACTCTTGCAGGTGGCACGGGTGTGCCAAAACTTCTGGCACTTAGAGCACTGCATTACTCTCGGTATGTAGTGCTCTAGAACTTGGTCTCTCTTGTCCCATCTGATGTGCTGAGGGATCAATCGGTCCTCTGATGTTACGACGACGACAGCAGAGGGGATTTTGCTCTTTCCGATGATCCTCTCGGCACTGGCGATCTTGAGTTTGTGGTTCTCTCTTGTCAGCAACTCCCTGATCTGGTCGTTGGTGAGATGGGTCCTGACTCGTTTAATGACCCATCGTTTCATCATGTTGTGTCGGCTGGCTTCCAATAAAATGCCGTGGTGAAGCTTGATGTCGGCTTTCTCATCTCGTGCGATCTTCTGTGCTGTGGTCTTTGGGTTTTTGTTGATGGAGACCACTACTCCATCAGGTGTCTTGCGCAGCTCGTTGATGCTGTGTCTTCCCAGCTCGTTTTCCAACAGACTGATTATCTTGTCTGTTGGTAGCGCCGACAGTTTCGCTTCTCCCACGCTTGTCTGTTTGAGCAGTATTCTGCCGGTGAAGTCCTCAGATGTTACTGTTGTTTTCTCTTGTGTGGAGGTCACTGGAAGATTGGGCTGCATCGTCTTGGAGCTGGTTGGAACTTCCCGGCTGCTGCTGGCTTGAGATGTGGTTTCTTCTTCAACTGGGACAGCTTCAGCTGGTGTAGGAGCCGGACTGCTGTTCGTAGATATAGGCTCAGCAGTCGTAGCGGCCTTCCTCGCCTCTACCTTCTTCTTCCCGGCTGCATATAGCGCATGTCTCTGCGCGGCACTTTTAACGCGAGGCATCCCCTGCGTTATCCGATAAGACGACTTGATCTCGATAGCGCGTCGAGTCGACTGATGTGACTGATGATGATACTGAGTAAGGGTGGGGGGATTTATATGGAGAAAATTCGAATGAGGGGGGGGGGGATAATAACGTTCTGAACATATGGTAAAGGGGGGCCATGGGCCAAAAAAGGTAGAGAACCACTGTTCTATCGGAAAGCTTTCATTCTCCACCCCTAGGGAGTCTTTTGAGACAATTTCTGGTTTTCTAGAAAGCCGGTCTCATTGAAGTTGGTATTCTTTTCCCATACCAAAATTATATTTACCACAGATGGATAGGTAGGTAGGTATGTATAGATGGGTAGGTAGATATGTATAGATGGGTAGGTCGGTATGAAAAGATGGGTAGGTAGGTAGGTATGTATAGATGGGTAGGTATGCATGCATAGGTGGACTCCTGTGGGTCGTCGCTAGAGCTACGGAGTTCGTGATTTGGGCGGCGCTTCCCACGCTGCGGAAAGAGACCGAGCCATATGGGATAAAACCCGGTGCAATGAAGTCGACCCTGTCGACTTTTAAGCGACTTTTTAAGCATAGGTGGATACGTGGATATGCAGACAGAGGCATAGAGAAACAAAGGCAAGGCGACAAAGAAAACATAAAGTGCATAGGTAGATAGGTAAATACGTAGGTAGGTAGATATGTAGGTAGATAGAAGGTAGGTACGTAGGTATGTCGGTAAGTAGGTTGGTAGGTAGGCAGGGATATAGGGAGGTAGATAGATAGGTGGATCAGTAAGTAGGTCGTGAGAAGAAGAGGTTTGGTCGAAACAGACAGATAGACAGGAAAACAGAAATACAGCCATCTAGATCGATATGTAAGTAGATAAACAGACAGACAGACAGACCCATCGACAGATAAACACACAGATAAAAGAGAAAGTGAAAATGCAGGACAAACAAACATATAGGGCAGACAGGCAGACAGATAAATAGTAGATAGTTAGGCAAATTGACAGACAGACAGGTAGACAGATATATAGACAGACAGACAGGTAGGTAAATAGGCAGACAGATAAAGGGCTAGACAGAGAGACAGATATAGATACAGATGTAGGGACAGATTTACGTAGAGAGAGAGAGAGAGAGAGAGAGAGAGAGAGAGAGAGAGAGAGAGAGAGAGAGAGAGAGAGACAGACAGACAGACAGACAGACAGACAGAGACAGAGACAGAGACAGAGAGACAGACATACAGAGAGAGGGAATGAAACAACGAACACACTATATTTTCATAGCGTTAAGAGCTAGGCATAAAACTTTAACTACAGGTGCAAATAACATAAACACCTGACTTTATTACTCGTGACTTCGTTTTCACAGAAATATTCTAAACAAAAACTTTAAAATACCGAAGTTTAATCTTATGGGATATTTTTCTACTTGCATACCTCTTCTTACTCGTTCCTTTCATATGTTAACTAGTTCTTTCATAATTATTTGATGAATATCTAGATCTTTACTTCCCAAAACATTCCTGGTATCCAACTGTAGTAAGGATATGGGAAAATACTGTTGAACAAGGATGCTACACTGATTAAGTGACGAAGAATAATATATCGCCAAATGTGGCTTCTCATATGGACAGAAGGATGATGTATCGCCTTACTATGGTTATTGTGTTATTTGTTTCGTTTCGCGGTATCCTCCACGATTTCAACAGAAATTACTATATAATACTTGTTTATATGATTGTGCACCACGTTAGGTACAAACCTACTTTTATGTTTAGCACTGAATCAGTTACAATCATTTATATATGTGCGTGGGTCTTCTTCTAAGCGACATCAAGACATCATCATCATCATCATCACAGAGTGCCTTGCCGGCTGGCGTGGGCTATCATACCTCTCCATAAATTACGATCTCCTGTCATGGATCATCTCGTGTGTTGACACCCTTCTTTGCCATGACACAAAACTGTCAAGAATCTGCTCACGATGTCTCCCTCTTTCCGCCAAATTTTTCCGGTTGTCACAACATGTTCCAGTTTTTGTCTTCTCATAACGTGGCCAAATAACGATGACTTCCTCTTTCTGATGTTTGTAATGAGTTGTCTTTGCGACCCAGCATTCCTTAAAATGTCCTGATTGCTCATTTTGGGTGTCCAATTAGTTGTCAGCATTCTTATGTAAAACCACATCTCCAAGGCTTCCAGGAATTGTTTCGCCTGAAGACAGCAGAACTAACATATGACATAGTCCTTAGTTTCGGCCAAGTGGTCAAGCCGCCTGCCTCGCTGTCCCAAGGTTGTGGGTTCAATTCCGGGATACCTCGTTCGGTTCACCAGTGCATTTTACTCGGAGGCTCCAGGGGTCGTCACTGGAGCTATGGAGTTCGTGTTTTGTGCGTCGCCTTAGGCAGGCCGCTCTGCAGAAAGAGACCGAGGCATGCAAGATAAAACCTGGTGCAATGACGTCGAGACCCTCGACTTAAAATACTTTTTTTTTTTTTTTAAAGTGAGACACGCAGTTTTATCATTCACCGGCATACATAGTCGAATGTTCGAGATCAGCTTCGTGTGGTTTGGAGGCTGACTGTTTTGCGTTGATTTTAATGGCATGAGGCGTTGATGGTTCATATATAAATGGAAAACTACTGGACTAACATTGAAATTTACAACATCCAATAAATGCTGGGGTTGACTGTATCGTCCTGTAAAGGACATGTAGCTAACTTAGGCGTTAATGGAATCGAAAGCGAGGAGAGGTGAGAGAGAGAGAGGGAGAGAGAGAGAGAGAAAGAGAGAGAGAGAGGGAGAGGGAGAGAGGGAGAGAGAGAGAGGGAGAGAGAGGGGAGAGGAGAGGGAGAGAGAGAAGGGGAGAGAGAGAAAGTGAGAGGGAGAGAGAGGGGAGAAGAGAGAGAGAGAGAGAGGAGACGGAGAGGGGGAGGGGAAGAAGGGGACGGGGAGAGAGAAGGGGTAGAGAGGGGGAGAGTAAAGGAGAGAGAGGGCAGAGTGAGGTGAGAGAGAGGGGAGCGAGAGGGGGAGAGATAGGAAAGAGGGAGAGAGATGGAAGAGGAGGGGAGAGGGAGAGTAAGGGAGTGGAGGGGAGAGGGGGAGGGAGAGAGGAGAGGGAGACAGAGGAGGTTAAGAGGAAAGAGAGGGGTGAGAGAGAAGAGGGGAGAGAGATAGAGAGGAGAGAGAAGAGAGAGAGGGAAAGAGATGGAGGGAGAGAAGAGAGAGAGGTAAAGAGGTGAAAGAGGGGAGGGGGAGAGGGAGAGAGAGGGAGTGAGAGAGAGGAGGGAGATAGGGAGAGAGGGAGAGAGGGAGTGAGAGAAAGTAGGGAAGAGGGGAGAGAGAGTAGTGGGAAAGGGAGAGGTGGGAGTGAGAGAGAGAAGGGAGAGGGAGAGAGGGGATAGAGAGGAGGAGGAGAGGGACATAGGAAAGCGAGAGGGAAGTGACAGGGAGAGAGGGATAGAAAGAAGGGGAGAGAGAGGAGGGGAGAAAGAGAGAGGGAAGTGAGAGAGAGGAAGGATAGAGGGAGAGGGAGGAGAGAGGGGGGAGGGTGAGGGATGGAGAGAGGGGAGAAAGAGGAGGGGAAGAGAGAGAGAAGAAAGAGGCACAGAGAGGAAAGAGAAAGGGAAGAGAGAGGGAGGGAAAGAAGGGGAGAGAGATGAGGGGAGAAGGAGAGAGAAAGGAAGTGAGAGAGGAGGGATAAAGGGAGATGGAGGAGACAGAGAAGAGGATGGTAAGAGAGAAAGTGAGGGGAGAAAGGGGAGAAAGAGGAGGGAAAGAGAGAGGGAGAGAGAGAGGGAGAGTGAGATAGAGATGGAGAGAGAGAGGAGGGTGAGAGTGTGGAGAGAGAAGGGAGAGAGAGCGTGAAGAGAGAAGAAGGGAAGAAGAGAGGAGGGGTAGAGAGAGGGGGGAGAGAAAGAGAAGAGTGAGAGTGAGGGGTGATAAAGAGAGGAGGGGAGAGTGATGGAGAGAGAGGAGGGGAAGGGAGAGAGAGGCGGAGTGACGTTAATCTAAAGACAGAAGCACTTCTAAATGATGTATTGAGTGTGGGAATTAAGAAAACTAGCTAGAAAATGTGTGTGCATGTGTGGGTGGACAGATGGGTAAATGGATGGAAGTATACGTAACGTTTCCGGCTCTTAACGTAAAATAAACAAATTATGCTATTCTAGTGTTATTATTTTTGCACGTGTCAAGTTTAACACTAGAAAATTTTACAGCGGGTATAAAATTAGAATGCAACACCGTTAACTACCATTCCCGGTGTTACACTAAAGAAGATCTGACTCGAGAGCATGAGGATGCACGAGAAGAAAATAGATTGACGCACTGGCACCTTGCCGTCTTGACAGACAATAGTTTGTTACATTATGCTTCAAAAAGGCATAATAACTAAAACTCATGGCGGGAATCGGGGATGGCGTTATACCTCTCCATAGCTTAACTCCTGGGCTGAATTGTAGAGACCACGTGTTGCCCATGCAGCATGATCCCCCTCTCGACCTGCCTAGTTTACTCCAGGGGATAGGCAACACCAATACATCGAGAAAAAGACAAACAGCAGAAGGTGGGAGATCAGCAAGGTAATGCACTTATTATCCGCATGTCGGGGCTTCGATCCTACACCAGTAGTCGAGTATGGGCTAGTCGGGCTTGGTCTGTCCTGCCGTGACATTTTGTCTTTAGGGCTGAATTTCCTGTCACCAGGATAAGGCTGTGCGTCTCTGCCTAACTGCGCTTCTCCGCCCGAAATCACGGACACAATGTGGGTTGTCGGGTTTGGTTACTGCCGCACAACATTCGGCGCTAACAGAAAGCAGATAGTACCGTC
Organism: Cepaea hortensis; assembly: GCA_963921405.1. Taxonomy (NCBI): domain Eukaryota; kingdom Metazoa; phylum Mollusca; class Gastropoda; order Stylommatophora; family Helicidae; genus Cepaea; species Cepaea hortensis. The sequence continues at coordinate 393,005,674 of OY992876.1, forward strand.
TACTGTTATACGGTAGCTCAATCATGTATGACTAAGACGCCATGAAAGACATTACCCAGTCACACGAAATGACAACATCCAGGGTCACTCATCGGGCGCTGGAACGTCTTTATAGGGTGTAGTTTTAATGACTGTGGGGTTTTTGAAAATATTGTCTTTTCAAAATGCATACTCTGTGAACTCGTGTAACATAAAAGGTAAATACAAAACTTGGAACGGCAATATTTTCAAAAACCTCACAGTTATTAAAACCACCCCTTGTATCCCTTCACATGATGTTTGGTGGCAAAAGTGGAAGATTATGAAGATGAAACTGTTATAGTAATTATGAAATTGAAAAAGAAATCTTATGAAATCTATCTATTATCTGCTTCTATCAAAGAACCCAAATATGTAAATATATTGGCTATAGTGTCAGACTAGTTACATTCACTGTGATCTTGTACTGACCTGATTAAATGCCATGGGACGATAAATAGTTTTATTCAAATTTCCCGTAAAAGCCATGGGCTTATAATTCAAACTATAGTTAAAATATCTATACAGTAGTGTTCCTATACAACTTCCTTTAATGCATATATATTTCAACATGTCTGCTACCATTTAATAACTTTTACGACGTAGTTGTGATACACCCCTACTTCATATGTTCCGCCATCCATGTTGTTTTCTTTACACTTAGGTTTTATTTGGCACTGAATCTCTAGTAAGTTATTCATCACCTAATATGGTGAATTGCGCATGCTTCCCCCTCCCCCTACACCCCACTCCTTCACACTGACTGGGAAAATATGCCGAACTGGAGTGGTCTGTTAAATAAGGACACTATAGTGCATTCACATTTGTTTACCTCAATATAAACATCCATATCTCAGTAACCAACTGAAGGAAAATTATGAGATTTAGTATATAACCTTATCATTATGTCCACCCAACAAACAAAAATTTTGTTCTGGAGATTTTACAGCAGATTTCAAAGTTTGTTTGTATGTGGTATATAATTTACGAGTCTGAGATGAAATTCATAATTTTAAATGTATTATAGCGTAGCCAGACAATCAGCGCTCAATGTTGAATATTTTCACAGGATTGGCCTTTTGCCAACTCCCTGCGTTGTTTAAACTAGGACTGTTCAGAGGTGTCTCAAAATGTGGATTATTTCATGAAACCTGATTAATATGTTTTTTTTTTTTTTTTAAATCTTACCACTTATCGCTAACATTGAAATGTGTGAAAATTTTTCAATGGGATTTAATGCGAAATTGTGTATACACTTCAAAGAATCGCTATGAAGTTGTACACATATTTTTGTCAAGAAGCTGATCGCAGGAAACTGTTTTATACTATTACAAATTCAGAAAAAAGAACAGTGCATGCATTGGGTTTGAGTAAACGGTCATTTCGTCGATGGGGGCAAGAATCTGGAATTAAACCACCACGCAATAACCAAACGGTAGGTGGAAAGATTATTGTAGAAAACTTTTACAAAGATGTCATAAGGCGAGCTATTATAAAAATGCTTTAAAAAGTCGCTAAAAATTCGACAGGGTCCACTTTATTGCACCGGGTTATATCCCATACGTCCCGGTCTCTTTCCGCAGCGCGGAAAGCATCGCACAAAGCACTAACTCCGCAGCTCTAGCGACGACCCACAGAAGTCTCCGAAAAATTTAACTCGTGAACCGAATAATGCGGCCCGGAATCGAACCCACGACCTTTGGAGCCCGAATCAAAAGGCTTGACCACTTCGCCACGGAGACTCCTAAAATTATAAAAATTTTGGATTTTATATACAGGATTATCCAGCATTATAAAAATGCTGGATGCCAAAAAACAGTGACTGTAAGAAAACTTACTGTTTGGTTGAGAAAGAACAATAACATAGAGCTATCCAAAACAACTTTGTGGAAAATTATAAGGACATTATCTTCACTATTTGAAAGTACAAAGGCGGTAGAAATATTCTTTGCGAGCAACCGCATTTAGGAGCCATGAGAAGCAGATACCTACGTGAAATAAGGGAAATGCGCAAAGAAAATTATGGCATAGTGTGTTTGGATGAAATGTGGATCAATGCGCACCACACAAGTGATAAGGAATGGCAACCAGTGGATGGACAGATAAAGCGATATGTGCCCAGTAGTATAGGACACATTTTCGTCATGGCCGATGCTGGTAATACGCATAATGGCTTACAACAGAATGCTGGGCTAGTGTTCGTATCAAAGCATACAGACAATAGGGATTATCATAATAAGATGAATGATAATGTATTTAGAGATTGGCTCGAGAATACTGTGCTTCCATCCCTAGATAGACCGTCGTGTCCAATTATGGACAATGCATGATATCAATGTTGTTGCCAAAGAAGACAAAATACCTACAGCATCGAGCACAAAGGGAGCAATAAAGATATGACTCCGAATGGAAAACATACCATTTCCAGAAAGGTATTTCTAGCTAGAATTGTTGTCCCTTGTAAAACAGACGCCAAAAAGCAAGAAATATCAAATCGACAAGTTGATAGAAGAGCATCGTCATGGGTGCTTGAGACTTCCGCCCTACCATTCTCATTTTAACCCTATAGAACCTGTGTGGGCTAAAATTAAAGGACAGGTGGCAGCTGAAAATACTATATTCAAATTTTCTGACGTCAAGATACTAATCCAGTCCGCGCTATTAAATATTGATAAAAGTTACTGGAAAAATGTGAGGACCATGTGTTGAAAGAGGAAGAGGATTATTGGAGAAAGGTTGGATTGAATTTTATGCAACCGAGAGCAGTCATCAACCTACTGGAATCGTCCGATACAGATTAAGGTCTGAGCAGATTTTCAATTCCGCAAGCCCTCAGCGGTGACAAACAACTGTATTGAAACACACACACACACACACACACACACACACACACACACACACACACACACACACACTCACACACACACACACACACACACACACACACACACACACACTAAACACATTGAATACCAACAGAATAGTAATATTGCGGTGGAAACTGACATATTTTGGCATAACACGAAACGTGAGAGCAAACACGTTGTCAAATTAGGGGACAACACACGTGCATACGAATCAATCTATAAACTTCAATGAAAAGGGGACCAACATCTTGGTCGTTAAGAAGAAAGCCCACTACAGAGACAATGACAACTATTTTCATAGTGCAAAACAGGTAATCATGTTCCGTCTCTAAACGGTAAACAGCAGAGTAGACAATCTTTCACAAAACTCAAAGCGGGTCTGTCACCCATGTGTACGTGTGAACAAACTACACAGACAGCTGAACAGATCCTTAAAAATTGCGGTATCATTTCTGGTCACTCCATACGCACTTTAACGAACAGCTATTTGGAAGCTTTCACGAACTCAATATAAAAAGCTAACATGAATACTTGTGTACACATTATTAACCAGCAGCTGAAGAAACAAGGAGAAAATGAAAAATAAGGTAAGACATATATTCCTTCTTCTTTCCTGTCAATTTACAAATTATTTACCCCATGCCTCTGTAAATTATCTATCTTTACTAATATTACACATTGCACCCCTCTCGGGATTCTCCGTGGTGAAGTGGTCAAGCCGTCTGACTCGGGCTCCGAAGGTTGTATATTCTATTCCGGGCCGCGTCTTTCATTTCACGAGTGCATTTTTTTCGGAAACTCCAGAGGGTCGTCGTTGGAGCTACGGAGTTCGTGCTATGTGTGACGCTTTCCGCGCTGCGGAAAGAAACGGAGGCATATGGGATAAAAACCCGGTGCAATGCAGCTGACCCTGTCGACTTTTAAGCTACTTCTTTTATTGCACCCACTCCCATACGAATCCGGATACGCCTTGTGTCGTCATGTGAATAGGCGGGGCGTTCCTTACTGTAAAAACAAGTTTGTTAGCGAGAAATCACTAGTTTTTCATCAAAACATCAAAGAAATGTCGCCGCTTTCGATGATTTAAATTGCTTTTGGACCTATCAATGACATATTCCTTGGGTGGGGGTAAATATAAGACGGCAGGAAAAATCTCATAACGATGCAACAGACAGTTTTCAAAATAATTGATCGTGAATGACGGCATTCGTTTGTGGACATACTATAATTATTCGCCAAGCCACTAAGCCATCTCACACGATCACCACAGTCGTGGTTTAGCTATGCGTTTTCATCTCGACCTAGCCGCGTGGTCAAGGCATCCAGATATTCACTTCTCCGCATTCCCTGTATTCATTTCCCTTCAATCTTGCGGGTTGTCAGCAAGTTCTCTAATTTATTTCTTCTCATAAAGTAGCCCAAAAATCTACGTTGACTGTCTACGTCTACTTTCTCAAAAACGTTTACTGTTTTCATGTGTTTTTTGCATGACTTGCACATTGGTTTTTCTCTCTGTCCATGGTATTCTTTGCACTTTCCCCAGAAACCACATTTCCACTGCCATTAGACGTTTTTCAGCTTTTATACCACACTGTTTGTTGTCCTTGAATCTGTACTTTTGTATGGATGTGAAGCTTTGACAATGAGCAGACAAGCTGAAAAACATCTGATGGCTGCGGCAATGTGGTTTCTGAGGAAAATGCACAGAAAACCATGACAGACAGAAAAACCAACGAACAAGTCCTACAAGAAATAAATGAAAACCGTAAACTGAGTAGAAACATTAGACGTAGACAGTCACAATATTTTGGGCACGTTATGAGAAGAAATACATTGGAGAACTTGGTGACAACTGGCAAGATCGAGGGGAAGAGAACAAGGGGAGGGCAGAGAAGTAAATAAATGGATGGCTTGGCCACGTTGTATGGTTGAGACAAGAAGACTGAACTGATCCACGACTCTGATGATCGAGTGAGATGGCAAAACATGACCGCCCACGCCTACCGGTATGGCACATGATGCTGATGATGATGATGATGATGATGATGATGATGATGATGATGATGATGATGATGATGATGATGATGATGATGATGATAGACTATGTGGTGAAGAGGTTACGGGCGTAATTTATAATAGTTCCAGTCGTTTAGAAAGCAAGTTAGTTTCTGCCAGAGTAACTAACAACGACAGCTGGAACAGACTAATGAAACTAGAAGATTATATTTAGCGATAAGAATGAGACAAACAGCTTTCTTTGGTCATGTGATGAGAAGAGAGGCCTTGGGGAACATCGTGACAACTGTAAAGATCAAGGGGAAGAAAGGCAGAGTCAGACCAAGAGAAACGATGTTTAATGGATTTATCTAAGTCATTTTCGCGACACCATCTACAATACAGCACTATCAACTTTGGCAAGAACAAACTAAGTCAACTGACTGGTTTGAAGCACACTCTGAAGAGATGCTCCCAGTCCTGGAGATAAAGAGACATGCATTCTCAATGTATAAAACATTACCTTCAGAGAAAACACTGCAGGCATTGCGAACGGCCAGAAATAGAGTACAACAGATGACAAGAAGATGTGCGAACAGGTACTGGCTACAGCTCTCTGCTCAAATTCAAACTTGTGCAGACACTGGAAATATAAGAGGAATGTACGAGGGCATCAAGCAAGCTGTCGGTCCATCAAAAAATAAGATGGCCCCTTTACGATCAACTGAGAGGGTAATCAAAAAAGATCGAGCTAAACAAATGGATCGCTGGGTAGAACACTACTCAGAGCTATAATCAGTGGATAACACTGTCAGCGAAGAAGTTCTGGAAGCCATCGATCAACAGTCCGCCATGCATGCCCTGGATAACGAACCTTGCCTCACAGAAATCAGCGAAGCACTAGACTCTCTCAAATCCGGCAAGGCACCTGGAAAAGATAGTATTACACCTGAGATTTTAAAATGTAGCAAAGAAACAATCATCCCAGAACTGTATGCAATATTTCAGCTCTGCAGGAAAGAAAAATCAATACCACAAGATATGAAAGACGCAAACATCGTTACCCTTTATAAAAACAAAGGCGACAGAAGCGACTGCAACAACTATCGCGGCATTTCCCTACTCAGCATTACAGGCAAGATTTTTGCCAGAGTAATCCTTAAAAGATTACACATTCTTGCTGAAAGAATCTACCCCGAATCGCAGTGCGGATTTAGACCCAACAGGTCCACCATCGATATGATTTTCTCACTCCGGCAGCTCCAAGAGAAGTGCAGAGAACAGAGGAAGCCATTATATATTGCCTTCATCGACCTCACAAAGGCATTTGACCTCGTGAGCAGAAGCGGCCTTTTTAAGGTCCTTGAAAAGGTTGGATGTCCACCCACCCTTCTTAGTCTCGTGAAATCATTCCACGAAAACATGCAGGGGACCATTTTATTTGACGGCTCACCATCCCAGTCATTCAGCATCAGCAGCGGAGTAAAGCAGGGCTGCGTGCTTGCTCCTACACTCTTCGGTATCTTCTTCGCTGTTATCTTAAGGCAGGCATTTGGGACTGCCACTGAAGGCATATACCTCCACACAAGATCTGATGGCAAACTTTTTAACCCATCAAGACTCAAGGCAAAGACCAAAATAAGATCAAGATGCGTAATAGAACTACTGTTTGCAGATGATGCAGCACTGACTACTCATACAGCAGAAGATCTCCAAAGGCTCATAGATAGTTTTGCAGCCGCCTGCAAAGACTTTGGGCTCGCCATTAGCCTAAATAAAACACAGGTGATGGAACAAGATGCTGATGCGCCTCCGTCAATCAAAATTTCTAATTACGAATTGAAGGTCGTCCACGAGTTTGTGTATTTGGGGTCGACAATATCAGATAATCTTTCATTAGAGACAGAAATCGACAGACGCATTGGAAAGGCAGCCACAACATTTTCCAGGCTAGCTAAAAGAGTTTGGGAGAATAATAGACTAACAGAGCTTACAAAAGCTCAAGTATATAAAGCTTGTGTTGTTAGCACACTACTCTATGGGTCTGAATCCTGGACCCTGTACTCAAGACAGGAAAGGAAGTTGAATTCCTTCCACATGAGATGTCTGAGACGTATCCTGGGCATAACATGGAAGGACCACATAACAAACAAACAGGTGCTTGAAAGAACAGATTTTACCACAGTGCACACCCTCCTCAAGCAGAGACGCCTCCGGTGGCTGGGCCACGTATCTCGAATGGAGGATGAACGTATTCCCAAAGATCTCCTTTACGGAGAACTAGCCACAGGAAAGAGGCCAACCGGAAGACCCCAAATGCGATATAGGGATGTGTGTAAACAAGATATGAAAACCATTGGAATAGATCCAGACACGTGGGAGAGAGTTGCAACAGACAGATGCTCCTGGAGAAGAGATGTACGAAACGGACTGGTGCTCTTTGAGCGCAATCTGATCCAACAAACTGAGGACAGGCGGCACAGGCTCAAAGCGCAGTCACTTACTGCGGGACGTACCTCGTCTTACAGATGCGGAAACTGTGACAGAGATTGTCACTCTCGCATTGGACTATACAGTCACCAGCGGTGCTGCCAGGCACCTCCCAAGCGGCACAACGCTATAGTCCTTCAGGACTGAAAGAGGCCTACTACTATGTTAGATGATGATGATGATGGTGAATATCTATTCTAACCCACACAAGATTTAACTGCGTTAATTTTTTGAAGAACTAGGTTTGTTTCCTATTAACCTCTGTATAACATATCCACCGTCTGTCGCAGTGAACCCAGATATTCAAAGCAGCCCACGTTCTGAAATACACAACCATTCATAAATAAGCATGCTGACGTGTTTACTTCATCAGTTGTCGTTATTTTTGCTTGCGTTGCGTTGAGATATGAATTGTGTTTTCCCCTTTGGTATTGCACTGACTGTATTAACTTGTCGGCTCTTTTTTGTTAACGTTTTTATGTATTGTGTATGTGTGTATGTGTGCGCGCGCGTGCGTGTGCGTGTGCGCGCGCGTGTGTGTGTGTGTGTGTTAGCTCGCATTACACTCAATTGTAGTAAATGCAAGTACAACAACTACTTCTAGTGATCTGAACTGATTTTTGCTTGTGAATTAGCTTTCCCTATTACCAGTGTCCCTAGCGATCCAGCTAACCCACGCCGGCTTCTGAGGTACTTGTAATTTACGTCCCCAAGTCAGGGATGAGCAGACAAAGATTTAGTCCAACTGAACTGTATAGGTGTTTAACTGCTACCTCGGTGTCAGCACATTAGATGTTTAACTGATTAAATGCCATTGGAAAATAAATCGTCTTATTCAAGCTTCCATAACTGCCATAGACTTATAAATTAAACTGTAGTTTAATTATCAATACAGTAATTTTTACTACTCAACCCCATTTAATTTGATATATACTACAGCATGTCTGCTGTCAAGTTAACAGTCATAACTGTGACACATCTCTACTTTCCGTTTTCCGCCATGATTATTGTTTAGTTGAAACCAACTTTATGTTTAGCACTGAATCTTTTAAAAAAGAGAGCCCTTATCCATTCGGTCACGCTGACTTCTTATTTTTGTTGTTGAAAGCTATACAGTTAGTTAGTCGACAGATCATCCTCATTGCACAACGAACCATTCAGTCAATAAGTTAGTTATATAGTCAAAAGATCATTCTCATTGCACATCGAACCATTCAGTCCATAAGTTAGTTAGATAGTGAACAGATCATCCTCATTGCACATCGAACCATTCAGTCCATAAGTTAGATAGTCGACAGATCATTCTCATTACACATCGAACTATTCAGTCCATAAGTTAGTTAGTTAGTCGACAGATCTTCCTCATTGCACATCGAACCATTCAGTCCATAAGTTAGTTAGTTAGTCGACAGATCATCCTCATTGCACATCGAATCACTCAGTCCCTAAGTTTTTTAGATAGTCGACAGATCATCCTCATTGAAAATCGAACCAATCAGTCCATAAGTTAGTTAGATAGTTGACAGATCATTCTCATTACACATCGAACTATTCAGTCCATAAGTTAGTTAGTTAGTCGACAGATCATCCTCATTACACATCAAACCATTGAGTCCATAAGTTAGATAGTTGACAGATCATCCTCATTGAAAATCGAACCATTCAGTCCATAAGTTAGTTAGATAGTCGACAGATCATTCTCATTACACATCGAACCATTCAGTCAATAAGTTAGTTAGTCGACAGATGATCCTCATTGCACATCGAATCACTCAGTCCCTAAGTTTGTTAGATAGTCGACAGATCATTCTCATTGCACATTGAATCATTGAGTCCATAAGTTAGTTAAATAGTCGACAAATCATTATCATTGCACATTGAACCATTCAATCCCTAAGTTAGTTAGATAATCGACAGATCATAAGTGCTCAACTCCCCTCCTCAGTAAATCCCGCATCGTGTAGTGGCTCGCGTCACCAGTTCTGTGTTGGTTTATTAACACCCACCATCCCGTTATCATCCTACATCCCACTCCCTCGGTTGGGTATAAAAGAAGACAACGGTGATATTCGGGGTTATACACAGCTCGGAAGTCTGAGGTAAATAGCATCATTTTTTCCAACTTTCATTTTCTCTTCATTGCTTTCATTTTTTTTTTCACCTTCTTAATCTTCTCATCCTGTCGTCACGTTTTAATGTAGACACTGGAGATCTCCTTGTTGTGTTTTGTGAATGCGTTTGTTTGCTGATGAAGGCTAATTGCCGAAATGTCCTGCATGTGTCGTAATTCTGTTATATAAAGCTGCACTACTTTGTGTCATTTTATGTAGTCCCTAAGTTAGTTAGTTAGTCGACAGATCATCCTCATTACACATCGAACCATTCAGTCCCTAAGTTAGTTAGATAGTTGACAGATCATCCTCATTGCACATTGAACCATAAGTACTCTAATCCCCTCCTCAGTAAATCCCACAGCGTGTAGCGGCTCACGACACCAGTTCTGTGTTGGTTTATTAATCGTCTTTGACTTCCTGCATAGTGTTCTTGTTTGACCACACCTCTTTTAACTTGTTCTCGCAGTCTGACCATGGTTTTAGATTCCAAGTCATCACTTGGTTCTCGCAAACGACTTACTTCTCGTGAAGTTTTCAGTATATCAGCATGGTCCATGGCTCATCCGCCCTCCAAAGTATCCTTACCCGAAAAGCTGCCAGTCTGTTCATTTACTTGTACACCCGCATGCCCTGGCACGAAGATGAAACTAATCTATGTCAGCCGAGACCGTTCCAGAGACAGCAACCACTCCCCAACCCTATCTCTATCTTCTTGAGCATACACATTGAGTCACCAAGGACTCTGTGTCTCGAGCCATGTTATTCCTTTACTTACTGCCATGATTTCCATAGTCAGGCTACTTGTAGTCAAAACAAAAGCACTAGACTCTTCCTTCACAATTTTCCCTCCGGCCTGAGCCGTAAAGGCCAATGAGCTTCTCACTCCTCGAACGACCGAGCCATCCGTGTAAATGACAGCAGGTGTTTAAAATGTCTTGTGTCCTTCTTTGTGCTGAAACATCATCCATATATTATACAGTATCTGAATAAAGTATCCGTCTTTGTACTGGAAAGTTTTTTTTCGCATTTCATTAACAGGACATCGCTGTCAACGCCAGCATTTTACCGCTGTTGTTGATTTCTTGGCAAGATTACGCTCAGTAGTTTGTCATTGCTTTCTGAGCGGTAGGCTCACTTATCCCGTAAGTCACCAACGTGGCGAGAACCGCTACCAATTCTCGCGCGCTGCGTTATCCCACGTGGATAAACGGGGTTACGGAGAATTGTACTGGAATACAAACCATATATTTTACTTCGTAAGTACAAGGTGTCTACAATATCCGGTGGCCATCTTTCTACTTTAATCATTATCCAGTGCCTAACAGACTGACGTGGGCGATCATGCCTCTCCAAAAATTGCCACCGCTGACGTCATGAATCAATTTATGTTTTGACTTCCTTCCTCACCATGACAAGAGACTGTCTAAATTTTTCTCACGCTGTCTTCCTCAATCTATCTTTCAGCAAATCTTTCTGGTTGTCACCACGTGTTCCAGTTGCTGTCTTCTCATATTGTGGTCAAAAAGCTATAACTACCTCTTTCTGACGTTTGTGATGAGTTGTCTTTGCAACTCAGTTTTCCTTAAAATGTCCAGATTGCTCATTTTGGGTGACCAATTAACTTTAAGCATTCTTCTATAAAACCATATCTCCAAGGCTTCCGTGGATTTTTTTCGCCTGTATCCAGGATTCGCAGCCGCATTTTGAAACTGGTTCTATGTAACATGCAAGAACTCTTTATTTTTACAATTTTAAGAACAATGAATCATTGCACAAAACGTTCTTAATTTGATAAAATGAAGTTTTTGCTTGTCCTATTCTGTTCTTTATTTCAGTGATGCATCATACATCTGATGTTGTCCACGTTCGTAGATATCTGAATTTCTGCACTTGCCCCAAAATAACGTCATTTACAAAAATCGCGCATGTAGGCACAATCTTTTTCTTTGATTCTGGAATGGAACCATGTATTTTATATCATCTGAACAAGGTGTGCAAAGTTGTGTCCATCTTTGTACTGCAACGCTAACCATATATTTTACATCATGTGAACCTAAAGAGTATCACCTTTATTGACTACTATGAGAATTGTGTAAATTACTGCATTGTTTCAGCAACAAACGAGAAAGCTGGAGTATGTCGCAACAACGGCAAAACTAGAGATGATGAGAGACAGTGGGAGACCCAAAGAGAAGTTGCTGGATAGTTTCACGTCATGGTATGGAGAAACATAAGTATCAGAAGTGATTGGCAGCACAAGAGACAGAAAACTGTGGACAGATATAATCACCAACGCCACACGGCGTTAATGAGAAGAAGAAGAATTGTTGTGGCCTCAGGGATTTCCCGGTGTCTGATATCTGTGGCTAATTGGAAGAGGTCTGATTTAGACGCTGAAAGGGAGATAATTAACTCCCTGGGATAAAATAAATTAAATCAGACAGGAAGCAGTTAGGAATTTAAAAACAATTAAAGGTGTTTAAAAGTTTGGAAGGATAAGAACCGGAAATGACAACAAAGTTTAAAATTAACATATTTATACAGGCAGGTTTAAAATAAACAAAGAAAATTAGAAGCAGGTGAAAGTATCATCAACAAGAGCCCTGCTGAATGCATTATACCAGCATACATCTCCACAGATCTCGGTTTTCTTGATTAATTATGTTGATGTTATTCCTTTGTTCCATCTTCTTTATTTTCAAGTTTTTTTTAATAAGGGCTCACGTTCCCCCAGGGGTCAGATTCGCCTCTCAGACCCCAACATCCCTGTGTGTCATTCGGATGACCGCCTCTGTATGTGGCCCTGGGAAGATCAAGCGCAAGCGCAGATACTACACGTTGATCTTAGCCAAGAGGCCGAGACGCCGTCTTTGCTTCACATACCGCTGATCTTGCTATTAGTCAGGATGTTTTTCATTGCCTTTCTTCTGATTATAATCATAATTTATAAGCATAGCTTATAGTTTCTTCGGTAAAATGGAGACGGAATAACTGTCTTATTCGGAGGGGGACGCTATTGTGTTTTCAGGGGAGTATATTATGTATTTCGTAACCGTTTAAGGATTTTTTCCAACAAGAAACAACAGAAGGCAGGTGGTGGATGGAATTTTGAGGGAGCCCACAGGTAGTTGTTGGTTGTGATTTCATGTTTCGCGGCGGTAGGCAGAAGATCCCTTTAACGGGACAATGGCTACAGTCACCGACCAGTGTGGTCACTGCCAGGAAGGAAAGTAACGACAAGTTATATTCTTTAAAGGTACCTAGTTCATCAAGTAAACCAGGGGTGGCCAACACGAGGCCCGCGGACCGCATGCGGCCCGTCGGTAGTCATGTTGTGGCCCGCGGAGTGGGAAACGACGATGTGGTTGAAGCTGTAGCACGCATGCTTGTTTACTTTAATTTAACCCCAAAAAAAACTAGGTGCGTGGCCCGGCAGGAAATATTATTTCTGAAATTTGGCCCGCCTGCTGAAAAGGTTGGCCACCCCTGATGTAAACAATATAAGATAGCACAAAGTAATGCAACTTTACAGAACAGAATTACGACACATAAGAGACGTTGCGGCGACTAGCTGTCACGGAAAAACTGCAGTTTAGTGATTCCTTGATAACTTACATATCAAAATACAATGAAGGAGGCGGGTTAACAATTGTGTACTTCATTCTGAGAGGAGGAATAAATTAAAGATCATTGACCTCCGAATATAAAAATAGGATACAGGTGTTTGCAGAGTTCATTGCCTGACAATCGGATCATACGGACACGAGAACCGGGGAAATCGCGTGGAGGAAAAATTAACGGAGAATGCTTTGAAGTGCGACGAACAATGAACGGAGGAACAGCGTAACAACGGAGGAAACGAGCAATTAGTCACTACGTGATTTTACCGCCTTTTGATGGGCAGGATACGGCAAATTTGATTGTAGATCAAACAATCAACGGATGATTGGACACTCAATATAAATAGTAGAAAAGTGGTTTTATATTTAGTGTGTGTTCCAAACTGGGCGGAATGAGATATGCATCCTGAGTGGGAAAGAAATACACGTCCATAATGGTTGAAAGAATATGGGATATTAGTGTTTTATTCGCTAGGGTATTTCGATTCCAGGAGGATAAGTGAATATATAAGGTAGTATAACTTTGGAGTAATAGTTTTAGCATAGGAAAATAGATGTGTGTGCATAGTGTTTACCATTGCTTTCTATTAGTGAATAGTTTAGACTTTGGTGAATTCATATGTCTTATGTTGGTGTTTACTTCGGAAGCCTTGTCATTGCGGCTGGAGAAGGACACTGGCATAAGTAGTATTAAGTGCCAGATGACTATCACTTGATATGTTATACTTCTCACAGGTTCAAACTCCCATCCGGATATATCAGAGAAGATAGACACATAAGTCTTGTGAACAGGAAAAGCTTTGTTGAGAAACTCAAGGCATTTCATTTGTGAGGAGAGCAAATACCTCAATAGACCAAGGAACAACCTAGACAAGGTCTAATACGAAATAAACATACCTTTAAAGGAACTTTGAAGAAGAAGAAAAGAATAATTAGATAACCAAAGTAATAATGGAAAAAGAAAGATAAGTTTGCAGAAAGCAAAGCAAAATAAAACTACATACGTCTTGTATGCATAGTGAAGAAACAATAGACAAGTCAAAACATTGCTAGTAATTAGAGACAATATGCAGAACTGTGGTGATGTGGTTTTTCCGGTGTTGGATAAGTACTTTCATGAAACAGACTCGGGCGAAGTCATAAACTTACTGGAATATTACTAATTTACGGTGATCCAGTGGTGAACAGTTTTGTTTCGTTCAAAAACGGATTTACCTTCACTCAAGCATACGGATCATCCAGGGTGAGAGCTGTCCTGTTTGATGTGCTGTCCTGTGGTTTTGCAGAATGATTGGGCGAGATGTGATACCGCTGATAGACATTACGAGTTCAGTCTTGCACCAACAATAAAATACACTATCAACTACGCTTACACAGTCCATACATACACCAGACATAGTTTTTATTATTAAATCTTTTATTAATCGTTGAAAGGAACTGTTGTCGGAGTATGTGTTGAGGGAATAATAGAGAGAGAGAGAAAGGAATAGATATATGGAAGGGAAGACAGAAGGGAGGAGTGTAGACAGAAGTCATTCAATAATTCCAACAGATAATAATCTTGGAGATGTGCTTGTTGATTCCACTTTCCTCCCGGGAAAATAAGTGACATAATTGGTGGAGCAGCGGAGTACTAAATAATACCCGCATGAACTGGAGGCATAACAGGGCATATGCATAGAGGGGTACCTGCATATTGGCACAGGCATAGCGGAGTACCTTCATGTTGGGACATACTGATTGGAATAAATATAAGTATACATTGATGACTTTTAATGGAAGGACGTCCATTGGATATATGGTGCCATTACAGTTATGGTAGAAACTTTTCATTAATGCTGGCGACTTTACAGTGAGAAAGTCCAGACAGGGTGAATGTGGATAGGTGGTAAGACACATTACATACCTTGTCACATGGTCACACGTCTACATAAGTCTTTATCCTATATCTCCTCTTGTGGATGAGAGAGTGGTTGTGAGGTACTGTGTGGTGTTGTAGATTAATAATATTGGATAGACATAGATAAATTATATAGGTTCTAGGTAGAATAAAATTCTATAGTGAGTATTGCTTTACTGCCTTTAAGTGTCTGTACTCTATTTGCTGACTTACCTTCTTTACTATGGCAACCCCTAAAGTAACTACAGCAGAACTAAGGGCCAACGGGGAGGCGATTGGTTTAGCTGGTTCGGAACAAACTGATTACATACAGGAAAGAGAGAGGGAAATTCGTCAAACGGAACGAGAAGATCGGAAGGCTGAGTTGGAATTGAAACGCATGGAAATGGAACAAATCAACAAGCGGTTGGATGCTGAAGTGGAGCAGACCAAAAAGAGGTTGGACGCGGAAGAGGCCAACAAGATACGGGAACATGAATACCGCATGAAAGAGATGGAACTCAAAACACAAACTAAGGGAGAAATAGATGGCGCGGAAGGCGGATCATCGTTACATGGTTCAACCAACATGAGTGGATCTAGCTACCATGCAATGAAGTTTCCCTTAGCTGTTTATGAGGAGTCTAAAGAAAAATTTGACAACTTTGCGAATCGATTCGAGGCTATGGCAGTCGCTATGGGACTGGATAGAAGCCGATGGGCTCTTAAATTATCCCAGGCCTTACGTGGTTCAGGGTACGAGGTCTACACACGCCTACCACATGGACATGAAAATCAGTACGAGGAATTAAAAGCCGCTTTGATGAAGCATTATGAGGTCACAGCACAAACGTAGCGGAAAAAGTTTAGATCGGCTAGACGAGAGCCGGGAGAGCTATTCGCCGCCTACATTCTGAGGCTGAAATCCTATCTCCAGAAATGGATGGACTTGGCAGAATTCAAGAGGGATTATGAGAGTCTCGAAGAGATGATGGTGGTCGACCAGATGCGAAAGCAAATGTCGAAACCTCTCAGAACCTTCTTGGGAGAACAAGGGGCGGAACGGATTGATGTTGTGAATAAGCTGGCGGAACGATTCGTAGAGGTACATGGGGAGACAGCAGAACTAAGTACACAAACCAAAGGTCAGGAGAAACAAGAGAAAAAGAAACCTAAGAACTGGGAAGGAGAAAAAGTGGAACCTTATATAAACCCAACAGAGGAGAGTTCAGAGAAGGTGAAGGAAGGAAACAAGAACACCTCGACTTCTCCAGCTAAACGACCGTGGTCCGAGAAGTGGTGTTCATTCTGCAAGGTGCCCTCTCATAAAACGAAGGACTGCAGATCGAAACCTAAAAGTTCTTACTTCGCAGCATGCAAAGTGATTCCTACGACGGTGATCACAGACAAGGCTGAGGTCGGCGAAGAAGCTAGGAACAAAAAGGACATACGAAAACCTAGGAAGGGAACATGGTGCACACACTGCCAGTCGACAACACATAATACTGTGGACTGCAGATGCAAGGCAGAAGACGCCAATTGCATAACCAACCTCGAGGAATCAAAAGAGGAAGGAAAGGAAATGGTCAAGGAGATGGAAGACACTCCGGACCAAGAGAGGCCACCTGTGGTCGAACTGATTGAAGTCAATGGCCAGCAGGTTGTTTGTCTCTACGATACCGGTTTGGATGGGGAAGCGGTGGTGGACGCCAGCTTGGTACGCCCAGACCAACTTACAGGGGAGACCATAGAGATACAGCCGGCAATGAGGAGTGCTATTACCATGACGCTGCCAATCGCCAAGGTGGAGATTAAATCCAGGTACGTCACGGGCATTATTCCAGCTGCTGTATTATCTGACTCCTTATTTCCCATGATCATTGGCACGAAATATGTCTTTTTGGGGATGCCCAAACAGCCAGCCCACAAGGGAACAGTCGTCAGTGGATCTCAAGGGAAGGAAAAAGAGGCGGAGACACTATGCGACAACTCAGGGATAGGAGAATTGCATACTGCCCAGAGGAAGGATACTACGTTGCGTCCTTGCTACAGGAAGCTGCAAAGAAGTGCTGAGCCACCAGAACGGGGACAGTACTTTCTGAAGAATCGACTACTCTATCGGAGAGCTGGGAGGGGAGATAACCTGCACGAGCAGTGGGTGGTTCCAGAGACCCACCGTCCTCACATTCTTCAGAGTGGACACATCATAGGCGAGAATCGACATATGGGTGTCAGAGAGACCTCGCAGAAGATTTCCGGCCATTATTGCTGGCCAGGAATGACCGGTGATGTACGCCGGTGGGTTAAGTCTTGTTCAGAGTGCCAGAAAGCACCACCCAACAAGCGGACTAAGAGGAAAATAGCTCTTAAAGTGGAAGACCAAGTGGAAGTGTGGGGTCCAGCAAAGACCAATATACTCCAAGTAGGATGGAAAGGACCTTATCCTGTGGAAAAGGTGGTGTCCAAGAACATCTACAAAATCCGGATCGGGGAAGAGCAGAAAAATCTCCCTAGACATCTCATTAAGAAATATGAGGAGAGATCCGAGAGTAAAGCTTCGCACTTTATGGTGATGGCAGCCATTGGGACAAAGGTTACCAGTCCAGACGAAGACCAGAGATCGCCAGTACAACATAGGAGGGCTTATCGGACAGTACTTGATAGGTCAGATTTACCCAACGGAGGGAGTAGGGAAATCACACGTCAGGGAAGGGACAAGAGTGAACCTTTCACTAGTAACCAAGTTCAGAAGGGGTGGGTAACGTCGGGAAAGGCGAGAAATACCAAGGACTCCAACCGAAGATTGGCTGACCAGATACAATATCGCCCAAGATGGTCCTGGAAGCAAAAGTCCAGGAGGTTTGGGAAAGACGACTCGGTCCAACGCGGACGAGGTGGAACATCCCCAGAGGCAAAGCCGGGGGAAACCAAGAGAAAATGGAAACAGTGGTACAGTAAGGATGGGACGATCCGTCTGTATTGTGAGCCATCGCTTACGCCAGTCGAAAGGAGGTCGACTGAACGTACAGGGGCGATGTGCCAGCACTAATGGTGATCATGAGTAGTATGGTAGGGTGTCTATGAGGTCGTCTACTGGATGAGGTGTTGATCCATGTGAGGATCCAATCATATCATCAACACGTGATGTTCATAGCTACTTCAAAGAAGCTCAACGCACGGTGGATGTGATGGACGTTGTTGCTGAAACAGGACTTCACAGTGGAATACATTTCTGGTAAGGAGAATGTAGGAGCGGATTTCTTATCTAGACATCCAACTCCGAAGGAAGAGGAATAAGTTGGAGGATCATAGGAATCAAAACTACAATGATGAAGAGTCGACGCGGTCAACTCTCTTAAGAGGGGGCCTATGTCACGGAAAAACTGCAGTTTAGTGATTCCTTGATAACTTACATATCAAAATACAATGAAGGAGGAGGGTTAACAATTGAGTACTTCATTCTGAGAGGAGGAATAAATTAAAGATCATTGACCTCCGAATATAAAAATAGGATACAGGTGTTCACAGAGTTCATTGCCTGACAATCGGATCGTACGGACACGAGAACCGGGGAAATCGCGTGGAGGAAAAATTAATGGAGAATGCTTTGAAGTGCGACGAACGATGAACGGAGGAACAGCGTAACAACGGAGGAAACGAGCAATTAGTCACTACGTGATTTTACCGCCTTTTGATGGGCAGGATACGGCAAATTTGATTGTAGATCAAACAATCAACGGAGGATTGGACACTCAATATAAATAGTAGAAAAGTGGTTTTATATTTAGTGTGTGTTCCAAACTGGGCGGAATGAGATATGCATCCTGAGTGGGGAAAGAAATACACGTCCATAATGGTTAAAAGAATATGGGATATTAGTGTTTTATTCGCTAGGGTATTTCGATTCCAGGAGGATAAGTGAATATATAAGGTAGTATAACTTTGGAGTAATAGTTTTAGCATAGGAAAATAGATGTGTGTGCATAGTGTTTACCATTGCTTTCTATTAGTGAATAGTTTAGACTTTGGTGAATTCATATGTCTTATGTTGGTGTTTACTTCGGAAGCCTTGTCATTGCGGCTGGAGAAGGACACTGGCATAAGTAGTATTAAGTGCCAGATGACTATCACTTGATATGTTATACTTCTCACAGGTTCAAACTCCCATCCGGATATATCAGAGAAGATAGACACATAAGTCTTGTGTACAGGAAAAGCTTTGTTGAGAAACTCAAGGCATTTCATTTGTGAGGAGAGCAAATACCTCAATAGACCAAGGAACAACCTAGACAAGGTCTAATACGAAATAAACATACCTTTAAAGGAACTTTGAAGAAGAAGAAAAGAATAATTAGATAACCAAAGTAATAATGGAAAAAGAAAGATAAGTTTGCAGAAAGCAAAGCAAAATAAAACTACATACGTCTTGTATGTATAGTGAAGAAACAATAGACAAGTCAAAACATTGCTAGTAATTAGAGACAATATGCAGAACTGTGGTGATGTGGTTTTTCCGGTGTTGGATAAGTACTTTCATGAAACAGACTCGGGCGAAGTCATAAACTTACTGGAATATTACTAATTTACGGTGATCCAGTGGTGAAAAGTTTTGTTTCGTTCAATAACGGATTTACCTTCACTCAAGCATACGGATCATCCAGGGTGAGAGCTGTCCTGTTTGATGTGCTGTCCTGTGGTTTTGCAGAATGATTGGGCGAGATGTGATACCGCTGATAGACATTACGAGTTCAGTCTTGCACCAACAATAGAATACACTATTGTCACATGCCTGTGTTCAGTGGCATTAAGGTGAGTGGCCGTACAATATAAACAGTTCACGAGGTGAAAGGGCATTCACCGGAAAGAAAATATAAGGAGATAAACGGGGTTGGGTGTAAGGTAGAGGGGCTGCAAGAAGGGGCAGACAGTTGGAGCAGTGAGGTGGTGTTTGTGTGGATCATTGTGAGGGGGCATAGAATTGTTTAAAAAGACAGGGACAAAGATTGACGGGGAGTTGATGTTTGGACTCCGAGCTGAGAGGGAGTTGAGTTTAGACCGGACCAGGAGAAGGTCGTGGTCTGAGAAAGTGAAGAATTGTGACGGAGTTCGGAAGATAACTCCGCACTGTGGGTTCCAGGGATAGTGAGTGGAATTCGAGACCCATAGTGGGTTACTTTGAGTCGGGCCTAGAGAGAGGCTAGTATACCTGTCGTGTGGTACGAGATTTTAGTAGCCTTGAGAGGCAATGTTATTCGAAGTTTTCCATTGGGATGGAGATATATTCTTAGAGAATTATTGTTCCTGGATTTATATGCTACATGTGTCTGTGTTAATTCAGAATTAAAGGAATATTATGTGCGCAAATTAACGCTTGTTCACTGACTGGTGTTTGGTGGTGATGCATCTTGGTTAATCTGTTGTTAAACATCACATTTTACAAGGACATACCCTAGACACAACCATAGCCACTCTATCTGTCACTTAGTCAACATTCACTTTGTGTCAGAGAAGATTTATGGAGGCTACGTCCGTGCAAGATTGAGAATTATCCATTATCTGGGAGGCGTCGTCCGATCAAGAACAATATAGACATTGTTGGCATTCTTAGATATCTAGGATTCGTCGCTGAAAGTCCGGAATGACAGCACGAACATCTGAGTGTATTTGATTATAAGATTTATAAGGGCTGCCCGATCAAGAAACAAGATTTATGGAGATTTCGTCCATTCAAAAACATCGTGAGATTTATGAGTGCTATCAGGTCAAGAATAAACACCATTTTCAGTAGACAGCGCATTTCAAAGTGTCGGAGAATTAATACAGAGTCCACGAGAAACCAGGTAAAAATATCATTTCTCACTCGGAGTGGGGAGAGTAGACGGGGAAAGTGTGTCCACGATATAAACACTGGGGTTTCTCCTGTGCGGGAACTGGCTTGCAGAGAGTTCACTTCACGAGAAAGCCACCACAGGTAAAACCATTGCCCACCCTGAGAGGGAAAGGGGACAGTGGGGGGTTACGCACAGTACACGGACAGGAGTGCGCTGCGGAGAGAATCGTCTGGCGGACAGCAGGCGAAAAAGTCGGGTTGACAAAAATGTCGGCGCTGTTTAGGACAGGTTGTCCCGGAAAAATAGACAGGCGCCAAAGGTGAAGGTCAGGTGAACTTGTGGACAGCGAGTGTGTGTGTGTACGGCGTTTTCAGAGTTCGGCGCAGATAATAAGACGGAAAGGGGCGCCAGGGGAGTTACGAGGGTAATTCATGGTTAAAAACTCGCCAGGAGGAGGGGAGTTATAGGAGGAAAGTGTGGGGAACACACAAAGGTGACAATCGTTGCTCCACAGAAAAGTAAAAGTTTCTACACGGATTATTGTGATAAAGAGAAACAGAGATGACCTTGTGAGTCAAGGCCGAGAACCAGGGAATTTGACGGAAAAATTTCCACTGAGAATAACACGTTGGGTTTCTACTGAAAGTAGGATTTACGTTTAACGTCTTTGTGTGTGTGTGTCATCATCGGCAAACAAACCACAACAGTCATTCAGGTGCCGTCTTCGCAACTATGAGCGCATTTCTTCACCAAAAAAGACTTGCAAAGCGGATTTAAAGCGCGTGATCATTTTCTGCCATTCGTTGGTTTAACCGGGTCAGCAACAGTGAAACCATACCATCACTTCAAAGCGACAGTGACTACGCAGATAAACATTCATTGATTTTAAAGGTATTTTCGGCTCCCCAAAACGGAACGAAAACCCAATATTTCTGGCAAAACAAGAGCGTTCACATTCATTATACAATCACAGGCCAACTCTACAGGGAGGGTTACAAAAACGTTACGGACTGTGTAGAGACAAGGCGTTGGGATAATTATCATCATCTTCAACTTTTACGACAGTCGAAAATCGTGTCACCACGTCAACAAAAAGTGACAACGCATCAGAACATTAATTCATTGTGGGAATCTAACGTCGTAATCTTTTCAAAACTATAACGGACAAACATTTCCAGGCGATTTTCGGACACTATTAAAAACAAACTAAGGACTGTTGTAAGATTCTACCATCACATTGGTGGCGGCAACCCTTGTTTGCTTCTGTTGTTCTCATCGTCCTAAGTATTGTTGTTGTTGTGCGTTACGTAAATATTTGTATGTGGTCCAGTGTTCGTTATAAGTAGGATATTTTTGCATTGTTTCTCGAAATGCGGGAGACGGCGCAAAGGTGAAATTGTCTAGGTACATATTGTATGTTGTTGAGAGACAGCTGACGAGTCAGTTTTTTGTGTGCTGTGGCATTGGGTCGTCTCGACATTATACACGGTGTCCAAGTGTCTACGTCAGATCTATGTACATTATTCATTTTATATTTGATCTTTTTACTGTTTTCTCTTTACTGTTACATATAATATTTGAGTTCTTTGGATATTTGGTATTGGTGTAATTCTTATGTTAATATAGCTTCTATCTAGATGGTATTTGTCAGTTTATATTATGCGCACGGTATGGTCTTTCATGGGCATGTTTATGTCAGTGGTTTTTATTTCTATGTAATCATCCGTCTGCGTTTCACCGGCCTATGCGTCTAGCGTTTAATAGTTGGCATTTAGTGTGTATCATTCATTTGTGTATGTATATGTATGTTTACAACTATTTCCAGGAATTGCTCTACAGTTATTTGATATATATAGATATATATACGAGGGAGTATAGTTAATATTCCCCCTCACTACCTAGTGCTTATAGAGTGACTGGGTGAGTACAAAGTGATATTGTAGCACTACGGATTTACGTACACAGGGAGTGCGGGTGTACTTAGGGAAGTGACACAAAGACTAACAGCAGAGTCTGTACATTTATAGTTGGCTGATTCACAGCAACGTGTCCACAAGTACAAGATGCCTACTTTAATGGATTATATTGAAGCAGGTGAAAGAATAGGCCTGAAAGGTAAAGAGTTACAGGAGTATGCAGAAGCGAAAGAACAAAAGCAGACGGAAAGAGAGGAGAGGCATAATGAACGCGAGGCAAAGCGTCTAGAGGAAGAGAAAGAGACGCAAGTAAAACTAGCTGAAATGGAAAACAAGCGTCTACAGGAAGAGACACAAGTAAAACTAGCTGAAATGGAAAACAAGCGTCTATAGGAAGAGACACAAGTAAAACTAGCTGAAATGGAAAACAAACGTCTACAGGAAGTAAAGTTAGCTGAAATAGAAAACAAGCGTCTACAGGAAGAGACACAAGTAAAACTAGCTGAAATGGAAAACAAACGTCTACAGGAAGTAAAGTTAGCTGAAATGGAAATTGAGAAAGAGAAGATCAAGTGCCAGATGCAAACTGAAATCGAGTTAAGAAAACTAGAACTATCTTCAAAAGGTCAAAGTGAGGAAAGCAGAAAACCGTCGCAGTCGTCACAGAGACTAAAACTGCCATACTTTACGGACCGAGACAACCTTGAAGCTTATCTTGACAGATATCAGGCATCAGCGAAAGTGTTAGGCATCCCCGAAGAACAGTATGCTATTAGACTAGGGGAGCTTCTAACGGGCAAGGCACTAGACACCATGTTCAATTTACCTGTAGAAGAAAGAAACAACTACACTATCTTACGTCAACGTTTGCTGACAAAGTTCCAACTAACTGAGCATGGATATAGGACAAAGTTTAGACAGTTAGGGCCAGAGACAAATCAAGATTTCACAGATTTTGTTAACACTGTAAAGAATACATGTAACAAATGGATGGAGCTTGCAGAAGTAGGGAAAGATTTTAATAAATTAGTAGATCTAATGTTAAGAGACAAGGTAGTATCTGCATGCAATTCTAACTTAGTAGCTTTCTTTGAGGAACGTAAGCCAAAGGACATAGACACAATGTCTCAGTTAGGGCAAAACTACATGACTGCACATCCTAACGTATCTATTGGGAAACTAATGAGTGAGGAAATAGTCTGTGCAGCGTACACTAAACAGGACCAGAATCCAGTCATCAGACCAAGGGCGAAAAGTGTGGATTCAGCACAGAAAGGTGAGCAGCAAGAACTTCAAGATAATGGTTTCCGAGGAAACAATGTTGGTAGAGTAGGACGGTACACGTATAGAAGAGGGAACTTCCAGACACGTCAAAATTATGCCGGATGTTGGAATTGTGGGAGCTGGAGACAAAAGGCAGCACAGTGTGATGCACAACCATCAGAGGGACCAACGAACAACACTAAAAGGGAGATTACTTGTTTCAAATGTGGAAAGAATGGGCATGTCAGCCATCAATGTAGGATGAGAGAAACAGAGCACTCAAATGCAGCGCAAGTAATTGAGACGCTGAACAATGAAGATTGTAGTGGGTGCAAACCTCTTTTTGAAAAAGACAGTCAGCCAGTCCTAATATGTGGTCATACAGTGAAAGCAGGATCAGCAGTACACGAAGGAGGAAGCCTGAAGCTGCATCAGGGATTCGTCAATGATAGACCAGCGTTAACAATTAGGGATTCCGGATGTACGTCTATCGGAGTGAGGAGAAGTTTAATAGATCCCTCGGATTATACAGGGAAAAAGATTAGATGCATAACATTCAACGGCACAGTAGAGTTCTACCCAGTAGCCATAATAACAGTAAAAACACCATATATCACTGGAAGAGTGACAGCGTGTGTTTTGGACTCACCAGTGGCTGATTTGATCATAGGAAATGTTATAGGAGTTAAAGATTGTACAGAAGAGGAAGTAGTTTATTGGGACCGAAAATATAGTGTAAGCAGTAACGAGGTAGTTACCACAAGAGAACCTAAATTAGAGAGTATAGCTGAGGTGGAAGAGGCACTTGAAGTAGACACAGGAACTCAGGACAAGGATAGTACAGCGGAGCAGATGAGAATGGATCCCAAATATAGTTCTAGTGAATCCCAGAGACAAGATACTACTCTGAACAAATGTTCCCAAGGGTGTAGGAGAGTAGAACATAGGCAGTCAAAGAAAGGTAGATGGTGCTTCGAGAGGAAGAACAATGTTCTCACTCGCCGCTTTTCAGATAGTGGAACTGCACGTGGGCTAGGAGCAGTACCTTTAGCACATAGAGACCGATATACTAGAACAGCTCAGGATAGTGCATGTGCAGGGCACATAGGCATAAGGCATATGCAGCAGAAAGCAAGGTGCCAGATAAATGGGCCAAGATTGAATAAAGAGTTCAGACTAAACAGAGACTCAAGTGTAACGGTGCAATATGCAGATAGAAAAGTTGAGTTAGGTCTAAAGAGTGTTCGCGACATTACTGACCCAGGGTTAGGGATAGCAAACAGATGTTGTAATTGTAGAGGTACCATGAGTCATGGGTACATGAAAGGTAGACACAGCATCGACAGGAATCAGAGGTGGGTTAATGCAAGAACAGAACCACCTGATATAGGGTCGGTACACAAATAGTATTGTGTGGTCGTGAAGTAGTAAGAGACCTGTGGGTACATAAGTATAATGCTTTCCTATGACGTATTATTATTATTATGTGATGTAGTAGTTCATGCATTGGTACACAAGATAGAAAGTTGTTTTGTATTTATGTGTGGGGAATATGGGAGTGTACTATGAGCATTTGATGTATTAGGTAGTGTGGTAGCTAGAGTAAGGTGCAGCCATACTTACGACTACCCAGGCAATGTGTCTGGGTCACATATTTGATAAGTATTAGTCTCCCAACATTTGAAAACGATGTTTTCTTTTGAGGGTGGGGTAGTGTCACATGCCTGTGTTCAGTGGCATTAAGGTGAGTGGCCGTACAATATAAACAGTTCACGAGGTGAAAGGGCATTCACCGGAAAGAAAATATAAGGAGATAAATGGGGTTGGGTGTAAGGTAGAGGGGCTGCAAGAAGGGGCAGACAGTTGGAGCAGTGAGGTGGTGTTTGTGTGGATCATTGTGAGGGGGCATAGAATTGTTTAAAAAGACAGGGACAAAGATTGACGGGGAGTTGATGTTTGGACTCCGAGCTAAGAGGGAGTTGAGTTTAGACCGGACCAGGAGAAGGTCGTGGTCTGAGAAAGTGAAGAATTGTGACGGAGTTCGGAAGATAACTCCGCACTGTGGGTTCCAGGGATAGTGAGTGGAATTCGAGACCCATAGTGGGTTACTTTGAGTCGGGCCTAGAGAGAGGCTAGTATACCTGTCGTGTGGGACGAGATTTTAGTAGCCTTGAGAGGCAATGTTATTCGAAGTGTTCCATTGGGATGGAGATATATTCTTAGAGAATTATTGTTCCTGGATTTATATGCTACATGTGTCTGTGTTAATTCAGAATTAAAGGAATATTATGTGCGCAAATTAACGCTTGTTCACTGACTGGTGTTTGGTGGTGATGCATCTTGGTTAATCTGTTGTTAAACATCACATTTTACAAGGACATACCCTAGACACAACCATAGCCACTCTATCTGTCACTTAGTCAACATTCACTTTGTGTCAACTATCAACTACGCTTACACAGTCCATACACACACCAGACATTTTTTTTTCGCGTTTCCATCCTGTTTCAGGATATTGCGGTCAACACCAGCATCTTTCAGCTGTATGTTGATTCCTAGGCTAGATTACGCTCATCAGCACGCCACGGCTTTCTGAGCGACCGGCTCCATACTCTCATAAGTCACTTTTGCGATTCGAACCACTACTAATTCTCGTCGCGTCACGTGACGAGAGTATTCGGGGTTAGCGGAGAAAGCTGCTAACTCCTCTGCCATGGAGCCGGCACATACACCAGACATAGTTTTTATTATTAAATCTTTTATTAATCGTTGAAAGGAACTGTTGTCGGAGTATGTGTTGAGGGAATAATAGAGAGAGAGAAAGGAATAGATATATGGAAGGGAAGACAGAAGGGAGGAGTGTAGACAGAAGTCATTCAATAATTCCAACAGATAATAATCTTGAAGATGTGCTTGTTGATTCCACTTTCCTCCCGGGAAAATAAGTGACACTAGCCTTCATTAGCCGGTCTCTCTGGCTGTGGGGTTACAACACTTTCTCTCTGTAATCCCGTTTATCACGCAGAGTCTCGCAGCGGAGCGAGAACTGAGGTGGTTCGACCCCCGCTCGTGACTTGCGGATACTGAGCCGGCCGCTCAGAAAGCAATGGCAAACTACTGAGCGTAATCTTGCCAAGAGATCAACAGACAGCTGAAAGATGCTGCTGTTGACAGCTAAGTCCTGTAAAAGGATACGCAAAACATTTTTTTTTAAGCCTTCATTAGCAAACAAATACATGCACGAAACACAAGATACAGTACAGGAGAAGATCCTCCGGTGACAACATTAAGGCATAAGGACGGGATGCGAAGAATAACAAGATGCAAAAAATTAGAGCAATGAAAAGAACATGAAAATATGAAGAAAAACAATGTTGCTACTTATCTCAAGAGTCCAAGGCTGTACTGCTATCACGAATGTATTCTTTATTCTCTTTTACATATAGCCGTGGTAGTCTGTGGGGTAGGGGATGATACCAGGGTAGTGGGTGGTCATGGATCCGTGACAGTCCCAGGTAAATGAGCTGAAGTAGTGCGTGAGAAAAGAGGGACAGGGAGGTGAGGCAGGAGACTGGAAGCAATGTAGATGTGATAGTTTTCCGAGAGTGAGAGCTGAGAAGTCCCAGTGGATGTACGTACAATTCAAGAGCAGGTGTCAGGGAGTGGGTCGGCCATAGTGGACAAATATTAAAGAGCAATGAAGTGCGCGCCTAAGTTTGATGGTAATGCTCATATTATGTGCTCCTTTATGTGTGTGCGAAGCGAGTCCTGAAGTCTGGGGGGACTGATCTGTGTGGGCGCACATACATACATCTACACACATCAACAAACATTCATACAGTAGTATACATGTGGCGAAGTGGTCAAGCAGTATGTCTCGTGCTCCGAAGGTTGTGGGTTCGATTCCGGGCCGCGCCCTTCGGTTTACGAGTTAAATGTTTCGGAGACTCCTGTGGGTCGTCGCTAAAAGCTACGGAGCTCGTGCTTTGTGCGACGCTTTCCGTGCTGCGGAAAGAGACCGAGCCATATGGGATAAAACCCAGTGCAATGAAGTCGACCCTGTCGACTTTTAAGCGACTTTTACATACAAGTGTATGATATATATGAGAAAGGGGAGAGTGGGTGAGAGAGAGCGAGAAAGAGTGTGTGTGTGTGAGAGAGAGAGAGAGAGAGAGAGAGAGAGAGAGAGAGAGAGAGAGAGAGAGAGAGGTAAAGTACTTGTGCTTGCTATGTCACATGGAGTATGCGGAATATGAAGGTCTACAAATATGAGGCTTCATTCATACTGTTCCTCTATGAAATAGGGTCAGTAAGGTTGATTCTTATTCCATGTATTATAGGATCAAATCGCCCAATGCCTTGTGTTATTGGGGTTTTAAAAGATCAGATCACCGGTAATACACATGATGTGGGTAGGCGCAGAGAAGCAAGATTGTTTTTCTGTGTGGTACTGGTACGTGACCCAAGGTTTTCTTTTGCTGTGTGTGAGTGCACATCCCATAATTGAAATCATGGAACGACATATATCAGCGACAGCCCGGATAGTGGATATGCTGTGGGTGTGTCTACCACAATTTCTTTAGCTGCTGTTCATTGTAAGAGATAAAGGACAGATGGGTGTGAATTAGAGACAGCACGGATGATGGATATACTGAGGGTACAGGGTCCTCAGCTTCTCTAGTTGCATTTTATTTTAGCAGGTAATAACAAAGGCCAAGCGGGGTTTTGGCTGCGATGCGTGTGATGGCGGCAGCAACAACAAAAATATGAGCAGCGCCATCTAGGTCTTCTCTACGAGGGGCTGGTCATGTCTGTTTTTGAGTATGCGATGGCGATCCTGACTCTCAGCCGTACGCAGATGGAAAGGATGGAAAGAATACAGAAAGAAGCTATGCGCATTTTTCTTGGATGTACAAGAGACACAGCTTGCAGGGCGATGCGCTACCTTCTTGATTTTCCAAACATTAAAGACACAATACAAATTTGCAGAGCACGTGCCTACCTCAGAGATAACGCAAACACACAACAACTACTGCATAGTGAAATTACTAAGCTGAAGGACAACAGGTTAAAAAGAAGAAGGTCGTGGATTGGTCAAGCCGAAGACATTCTTCAACAGGTATGTTCATTGGAGGACTTAGAACCTGGTGAGGAGTGGGTACAAGTGCCAACAGATTTATGTACGTCTTTTTCTTTTTGCATACAACTAGACAGAAAATGCAGACGAAACAATCCAGCTGCTGTGGAGAGGGAAGTACAAGAGTTGATTTTCGAGAATTCGTTAGTCGGTGATGCTGTCATTTACAATGATGCTTTAATTTAGTTAGCTAGCTAACTAACTAACTAACTAACTACTAACTAACTAACTAACTAACTAACTAACTAACTAACTAACTAACTAACTACTAACTAACTAACTAACTAACTATCAAACTAACTAACTAACTAACTAACTAACTAACTCGTTGCTTTTAATCTCTCGCTACGTGCAGTGAGCAAGAAAGAAGTAATGATATTATAAACACGTCAAATTACAGAACGACACAAAAGGACAGCAACACTGAAATTGGCAACATGGAATGTTCGTACTTTAAGCACAGAAGGAGAATTGGATGACATCAAACAAGAAATGGGAAGAGAGACTATTAATATATCAGGAATGTGTGATACGAGATGGAAAGGGATATGGAATAAGACAGGGAAGGGTTTTAAGATTATATATTCTGGGGGAGAGGAAAGGTAAAGAGGTGTAGCAATTATCTTTAATCTGTAAACATCAAAATCTGTTAAAAGATATTGGGAAATGTTAGACATGATTCTATTGGTAAAGTTAATCGGCAGACCTTTTGACTTAAAAGTCATTCACATTTTTTGCTCCAACAGGAGAAAGCAGTGAATATAGTACAGAGGAAGTTTATAATGGCATTGAGAATGCTTTTAAGAATTGTAAAAATTCAGAAATGTATATCACAAGGGGAAACTTAATGTTATGGGGAATGCTAAAATTGGAAATCAAGGCTATGGATGCATAGTAGGTAAGCAAGTTTTGAGAGAACGGAACGAGAGAGAATATGGCCTTGTAGAATGAGCAAACGAGCAGGAAATGATTGTCTGAAACACCTGGTTTAAGCACTGATTACGTCCTGATTAGTAAAAGATTTTGAAATGCGTTAACAGTCGCAAAAACAGTTCCAAATGCAGACTGTTAAAGTGATCACAAATTGATTATAGGCACATTAAAGATAAAGTTAAAGAACGTCAAGTACACACCGGAAAACATTAAATATGTCCAGTGTCCATTGAAAAATGACAAGGAAATACACGACAATTTTAACATAGAAGTAAAGAACAGATTTGATATTTTGTCTGATCTAGAGATCTTATTTCAAAATGTGGATGATCAATCGGAAATTTTGAAAAATACAATCAGTTTAGTCGCAGAAACAACTATCCCAAAATTAAAGAAAGTAGGTCGTAAGAAATGGATGACTGAAGAAAATTACAACTAATGGCAACAAGAAGACACAACAAAACTAATTTCACAGATTCACAGAAAGGTCAGAAATGGATGACTGAAGAAAATTACAACTAATGGCAACAAGAAGACACAACAAAACTAATTTAACAGATTCACAGAAAGGTCAGAACACCATGTAAAGAAGCAAAAGAAGCATGGCTTGAGAAAATAAGACATAGAATTGGAAAAACATCACAACATTAAAAATACCAAATTAATGCAGAACATAATTCAGGAAATAACTCGTAATAAAAGAACACCTACATCAACAGACTGCCTGAAAACAAAAGGTAGAAAAATCATAATAGGAAAAGATCAGATTTTACATTCGTGGTCAGATTATGTGAAAAATCTTTATGATGATACTTGCGAAGAACAGTATGATATTCGGAATAATAAAGAAGGACCATCAATTTTAAAGGTATAAGTTCAGAATGCTCTGAATCATATGAAAACTGGCAAGACCCCGGGTTCAGACAATATCACAACAGAAATGATCAATGCCTCAGAAGAGTATGGAATAGACCACGTCACACGACAGCTGAACACACTATATGATACTGAAGATATATCTCCTAAATTATATAATTTTGTGATGATGATAATTATGAAATTGATGATGATGATGATGATGATGATGACGACGATGATGACGACGATGACGATAGCAATGACGACGATGAAGTTTGTAATGATCATGATAAAGATGGTAGTGATGATAAAGATGATTGTTATTATGATGATGATACCTATGATGATGATGGTGATGACAACGACGATGACGATGCTGATGATGACGACAACAACGATAATGACGATGATTATGATGATGATAACGATGATAATAACGATGCTGATTATTATGATGATGACTATGATGACGATAATAACGATGATAATAATAACACAACCACAAAAATGTAAGAATTGCCACCTACCCGTATAGAACTACGGACCGTATACTCCGCTTGGTTCTCCAATGCTTGGAATATAAATCCTCCCAGAATTGTATAGGCCACAACCAAGGAACAAAGTCCGACGTGAGAGAAGAGAAACGCGATGAATTTCTTGCAATACTGTACACATTTCCTTTTCCTCTCCCTGAGCGTGCTCTCGCGTCTTTGCCGCATTCGACGAGATGTTGGTAGAGGTGGTAGAGGTTCCTCACTCTGCATTGGTTCATTCGGCAGAGCTTCGAACCTGAGTTGCTTTCTAGTGTAGCCCAAAGAGAACTCCGGCTCGTAAAAATCGTCGTCGATGATGTCTGTCTCTTTACTGACTTCCAGTTTGCTGAGATTCAGTTCGTTTTCTATGGTGATTAGGGTGTCCGAAGAGACCCTCGTTAAACCCGGTTCATCCTCTACCATTTCCAAGGACGGTCTTTCACTTCGTTTCTTTTCTCTGTATTTGGCCAGGCGGTTTTTTAGAAGAATTACGGCGGATAGGGAAAGTTTTTTGGGCTTTGGCAGTGGAGATTCATCGTTTTTGTTGTCTGTGTGAGACTTGGCGCTGGAACCGGCCATGGGTGTGACATGGCTTGTTTTATTGTCCCGATAACGCCTGGCTTTCTCCGAAGACCCTCGAACTAACTTATTTGTGAAGTTGGTTTCTTTGGAGCAAGCGATTCGTATATCTCCCAGAGATGAGTGCTGAAATGATTCCTTGTGTCTCTTGATGTCTGTTGGTATGAACGTATCGCTAACGGAACTACCCCTTCTGTGTTGCTGCTGCTGTTTCTTCTTCTTGGAGAAGCTACTGGCTTTTTTCTTGGTCTTAGTTGATTTGTTTCTTAACAAGGCGTTGATGAGCCAGGCTGAGGTTTGGCATTCTTTGTCAACCATAATTTTCAGAGTATTACTTTGACTATCTTTTACTATGTGTTCAACAAATGTTGCCTCTTGTGTTGATTTGGGAATTTGCTCACGAGTTTCCCTTTTATGTAGTTTAATATCACTTGTTTGTTTTCTACTTTCTACATTTGCGGTAGCTTTTTTCTTTAAAGATGACTTTGAAATTTTCGCTTCCTTCTCTTTTTGAGAGATAATTTGTTGCTTCCAATTGGCTTTGGACTGTTCCTTTAGGTAGTCACTTAATGAGTACCCACTGAACGTGTTCACTTTATGCATGCCCACTTCCAGTCCGTGGATAAGAGGGAAATCTATAGTCAGATTATTATCCGAGCCTGTTGGTAAGTCTGTTGTTCTTTCCGTAATGCTGCAGGTATGAGTATGAGTCATGATATCACTTGCAGAGTGTGATTTCTCAACGGGGAATACTGATTGGGCAGGTGACTCCATTTGCAATTGTGGATCAACGGTCTTGGGAATTGAATCATTCGCGAGCACACTTTTTGGGATGTCTGTGTTTGGGCTGTTATCAAATGTGATGTGGACTATTGGGGATGGCATGGTAACTTCCAGTTTTGGTGATGTCTGCTTGCTAGTGTCTAATTTTAGCAATTTTTCTTTACGCTTTTGTTTTTTCAACTTAGTACCCTTCTTGTTTTCAATTGTTGGCGTTGTTTCTCCAGTTATATCTATTTCTGGCATGATCTGTTCTCCTGTATCTGCTTTCCAGCTACTCTGTATATTGTTGTCTGTTTTAACTAAAGTTTCTTCTTTGTTTTCTGCTAAATGTTCATTTATATGACTGGTCTCTAGTTTCGGTGACGGTGTAATATTGCTGTCCGGTTTTATAAAACTGTCCTTATTGTCCTCGCAAGGCACAACAATTTTATCCTTCATTGGCGACTTTAAGATTCCTTTTCTCGGCATTGAGGGCGAAAGCTCCGACTTTTTCTCTGGATGGTATAAATTCTTTTCTTGAGGATCATTCTTGTCCTGTTGTTGAAGTTTAACAGCGCTAGCCGGTGTCATGACTTCCTTAACGAGGATTTGTTTTGGAGATGCAGATATATGAGGACCTAGCAATGTGACATTCTCATCTTTCGATATAGGAATCATGTTTCTAACTCTGGACGGGGAGTAGGTTCTCCTGTACCTCTGTTGAGCCACAGTGCCCATGACAGGAACCAATTTCTGATCAGTTCGCTCTAGGTTGAGCAGATCCAGCTCGAATCCGTCTTGATTGGTCAGTGTTACTGTACTAGGGGTGGACAATTTTTCTAAGTCAAAAGTGACCTTATCTCGGTTAAGATCTGGGGACATTGAGAAGCCATCTGCGGATCCTGTACGCTGGGGTCCATCTTCCGGTTTAGACGATCGTTTGTATATTCGTCTTGAGCTCTTGTTTCGACTGTCGGCATCGCTCTGTGATCGTCTAACGCCTCGAGGTATGTATCTTGATTTAGTCTCGCTTATTTCTTCCCCTAAGAGAGGTCCTTTTTTGGGCTGAATATCTTGTAAGAACTCAGTTTCATGATTAGAAAATTGCCGTTTTGTTAACACAAATTCCCGATCCGGTTCTGGAAATGGTTCTCTTCGGGGATGCTCTCGGGAAGTTTCTAGAAGCTTCTCCAATATGCTCGGGTGAAAAGTTCTACCACTTTTCTCTCGTTTTGTTGAACTCGTGGATTCAACTTCCTCAGGGGGTGTTGCAAATGATGCCTCGTCTTCGCTGTCTGTTTCAACATAACCCTGGTCGGAGGAGCGGAACGAGGAGGTCATAGAGGTCATCTGTGGACTGGAAGACATTGAGCTAGATTCCGCCATACTGTCCTCCAGCTTCAGAACGGTTGGTCTGTTTGTAGCAATCTCATTTTCTTTGAGGTCGGTTTGGATTGTCTCGCCATTCATACTGAGGCTAGGTTTTCTAATGCTTGCAGGGGAAACAGAAATGCTGCTTACTACGTATGGGTTGGGTGATTTGTCCTTCCTTTGAGCGTCTTGATCAGGGTGTGATGAATGTTGCTCCTGCGGTCGATGTTTGACCTCTGGATACACAGGATGTGCGCAAGGAGATGTATCTCTGGATGTCACCCCTGAATCGCTGGACTGGCTGAGCCGATGAGCACGGGAAAGAGTGGGTGGTAACGTTTGCCGGAGCTCTAGGAAGTGGGACAATGAAGCCTGGCGTTTAATCCTGGCTTCTGTGGCTTCTTCTGCAGGTGTACGATGAGCAGAGCTTGAATGTGAAGGCTGCTGGTGGTCATTTTGTGAAGACAGACTAGAAATCAAAGTTTCGTGTTTGATCTCTGTCGGATGGATTCTGTGAGTGTCTGTGTCAGCTTTGTGACTATTGAAAAGATCTTTCTGAGGTTGTTTTTGTGGTTCTACGGTATAATTTGTAATTTGCGACTTGGATAGGTCTGTGTGAGTTCTGTCTGGTTCTATTGTAACACCACCTAGACTAGACAGTTGTGCTTCTTTCTTCGCTACATTTGTAGCTGTAACATCATCAGTGTTCATACTAAATCCAGACCTTGGCAAACTGTTTGCATTGCCAGCGGAATCTATTGCAGACTGCCTCTTTGACTTCATTGATGTGGTCGACGATGTGATTGCCGTATCGAAGGCTCTTCTAGCAGCACCGGGAGCAATCATTGCAGCAGCCAAACTTGGCGATGATAAAAACATGATGGCAGATGTGGACGAAGTGGGGTCCCCTCTACGTGGCGAGTAACGATTGGCTGAATAAGCTCTGCGCAACTGCTGCTCTTTGACAGCATCAGCAACGGTCATGTTCAACAACCGATCTCTGGGCTGGATTCTCGAGTCGTAGCTATGATGAGGCGATGTTCTTTTCAAATTACCCCTCCTTGGCGATGTATTGGCCCTTTCCTCGCCATCCTCTCTCAAGTCAAGCGTCTTCGGCCTGTCTGTTCCTTCAACGTGTTCCCGGCTTTCATATCTTTTATCAGCCTCGTCGTTAATATTCTGAACTAGATCTGTCTCCGACACACATTTCTTTTTTCTTCTGAAAAAGTTAGAGAACCGACTGCGCGATCCGCTCCTGGAGCGAGATTTTGAACGACTTCGCTTGCTCGGCGATTCTTCCCTACGAGACACAGCAGCCCCTTCATTACTATGAATGTTTTCTTCTATGGGAGCCCGTTCTTCATCCTTACTTCCAGCTTGCTCACCGCCCCCCACCGCATGGCTGTCATTCACATCCAAATCCCCTGCAGCTGTATTGGAATGTGTATTCTTTTGTGGAAGAATTTTGGAATTTTTCTTCTTTGATTTCGAGCCGCTTGATTTGGTTTTCCTGGTTTTTCTGGCGCCCTTGGTTGGATCATTGCTAGTTTGATCACGAGATCCATATTTCCATTCTTCATCTTCCATTTCTTTTACAACAGACTAGCTAATCCCAAATACTGGTAGTCTTCTTCCGAATCATAAACTGTCAATGTATAGCACAGTTAACATTCTTTCGAAGACAGGTGAACCAGAACTGTGTCGTAACCTCGTACTGTGCTCGTTCTAGTCCTGAATATGAAATATGTATTATGAAAACCAAAACTTCATAATTGCTGAATTACAGTCAAGGTTTTTGTAAGAATGCACTTTGGATTTAAAATTCACTTTCAGTGGAACAATAGGCTTTCGGTGTAATCTTCCACTGTGAGTATAATATTCCACCATCAGTAGAATAATAATCCGCTTCTCCTGTCACACACCATACTCTTGACAAAATAATTCACAATTTGAGTATTAAATTCATAACTGGTTAAAAACCTAATAACAGTGTAATAATTTACTCCGTGAGAAATGCTCCCCTTTGTTAATCCACTCTTCATCCACTCCACATATTACATCCACTTCGCAAGTTACAATCAAATGATCATGTTGCAGTCCACTTCTCGTAATTTATTTACTGATACTGGAAAGCTCGCCCGGTGTAACAATCCACTCTATATTCCCAGCCTGTCTTTTAGTTCAGAGTAACTGTGGAGTGAAAACACACAATCGAATCAACATCAAATAAATAAATAGTACAATGAAACATTTATTTCACAACATGGAATAGAGACTACAAAATATTTTATTTTTCTTTGTTGCGCTCGCCGCTTTGAGCTCAAGCCTTACCCAGACACGTGCTACTACTTCTAGTGCACTACACTGATGTTTGTGTGTAGATTAGCTTTTCTTATTACCAGTATCCTTCGCCATCAGGTGAACCCACTCCGATTTCTGAGGTAGTTAAAATTTACGTCGCCAAGTCAAGAACGAGAAATCACCATTTTAGTCCAACTGGCCGGTGTAGGGGCTGAACCCGCTCCCTCGGCATCGGCACAAAGGATGTTGAAGAACCAGCGATCTACCCGGAAAGGTTAACCCGGTCAACAAACACTGCAGAAGTCGGATGTGTCGGCCTAAGGGTGCAAATAAACTATGCACAACGCAATGACATCTGGAAAAAAACATTTAGGATGAACGAAGAAGAAGAAGAAGAAGAAGAAGAAGAAGAAGAAGAAGAAGAAGAAGAAGAAGAAGAAGAATAAGAAGAAGAAGAAGAAGAAGAAGAAGAAGAAGAAGAAGAAGAAGAAGAAGAAGAAGAAGAAGAAGAAGAAGAAGAAGAAGAAGAAGAAGAACAACAACAACAACAACAACAACAACAACAACAACAACAACAACGACACGAAATACACATCGGAAATAGTCACTAGAGATGCCATCTATCATTAGTACATTCTGACCAGTTAAAAGAAAACACTTGCTTTATATTCAAGGAGAAAAACTAACAGCACACAATACGCGGCTTCAAACTAGACGAGTTATGAATGCGGGAACGACAGTTCTATCATAAGCACCTGGCTATAATGCATGTTCAAGCTAACTAGTGGTGTCTGGGCTGTGTTCCGACAAAACGTGCCATTCTTTAGCTCGGCACTAACTTCGGATATGAATTTCGTGAGCATAGAGAGGCGACTGAGTAATCTCTATGCAATTTCCTATTTAGCTTGACACATGGAAGTAAAAGACAGTAATTCCTCAAATAGCGACTTTCTTATAGAGCACTCTTATCTCGCAGCCACAAACAACGCTATCCAGATCTCGTGTTACATTTCGCACTTACCTCGAAAGCAGGTTGTCTTCTGCTTCTTTTTCTTCAGGGGTCACAGATTGTGAGAATTGCATGGATGTTTTGCCCTAGCCATGCGGGAGTGTGGGGGAATGAATAGACTGACAGGCTGGCAGGGAATGCACCTCTTGGTGGTAGATTACTTATGGACAAGGCCATGCGCCTGTGGGACCAGGTGGAGAAGGTGGGGTGACAGATTGAGAACCCGAATGTGGAAAGGATGAGATTGCGGGGGGTTGGTAATGGTTCTGGTAAAATTTCAAAACTGAGAGGGAAGACCAGGAGAAAGTTCAATCAGATAGCGGTGGGAACGATTAGTAGTGTGACTATTCCTGGTTGTATGGAGAGCTTATAGGAATGACCTGAGTGTAGTGAAGTCAGCTCTTAGCTCATCTCAACTCAGCTCAGTTCAGTTCTTCTTGTTCTTTTTCTTGTTGTTGTTGATGTTGTTGTTGTTTCTCTTCTTCTTCTTCTTCTTCTTCTTCTTCTTCTTCTTCTTCTTCTTCTTCTTCTTCTTCTTCTTCTTCTTCTTCTTCTTCTTCTTCTTCTTCTTCTTCTTCTTCTTCTTCTTCTTCGTCCTCCTCCTCCTCCTCCTCCTTCTTCTTCTTCTTCTTCTTCTTCTTCTTCTTCTTCTTCTTCTTCTTCTTCTTCTTCTTCTTCTTCTTCTTCTTCTTCTTCTTCTTCTTCTTCTTCTTCTTCTTCTTCTTCTTCTTCTTCTTCATGTGACAACATTAAAGCGTGACACACGAATGAAAAGAATAGAAAGATGATAAGAAAATTAGAGCGATGAAACTAAAATGGGGACAAAAATTTAAATGGTAGGTTCACGATCTGGGAATTTGAGATAAGTAGTACATTTTTAAAAAAAAATCGTTTTTTCATTGTTTTCATCTTTTTCATCTTTCCAATGTTCTCATATGGTTAGTATGCCTTAATGTAATCACTAAAGTGTCTTCCCCGTGTTTATATGTTGTTTGTTCTTGTATTTGTTTGCTGATGAGGTCTAGACGCTGCAAGTCCGTTGTTTTCAGTAGTTGCGTTCTTTACAGGTGCACTACTCTGTGTTCTTTTACATTGTTTACGTTTCCAAAGATTTTCCCTAATTATATTCATAACTTAATTTTGAATAAATGTAATCGATGTTTTTACAGGAATCCAAGTAACCACAATACAACCATAATATATGCCATCTACTTCGGTTATAAGTTTCTCCTATCTTGGACATGTAATAACAGATGATGGTAGAAGTGAAACAGAAATCAAAAAGAGAATAGAAGTGGCCAAAAATGCTTTCAATAGCATGAAATGAGCATTAGCATCTAGAGAGATTAACACCGCATTAAAAATGAGAATTGTCAAATTTTACGTATATTCGACATTACTATATGACGCGGAAGCCTGGATATGGAACAAACAATTGGGAAGTCGAATATAAGCCCTGGCGATGTGGATATACAGAATATGTTGTATTTCATGGAAACAAAAACAATCAAATACAGAGCTTGTACAAAAACGGAATGAAAATAGAGTTGATGAAAGAAATCAAATTGAGGCAAGAGAAATATTTCTGCTACGTTATAAGAAACTCTTATAAAACTATACTGGAGGGCAAGGTTGAAGGAAACGAGCAAAAAGTAGACAACGACACAAGTGGGAAGATAACATCAAGAGAGGGACGAATATCAATAAGACAGAATGTACAGTCAGGGTGAGAGACAGACTGTTTTGGAGATACATTGCAGTCAACCTTCACTCTGTGGAGACGGCACTCGATTGATTGATTGACTGATTAATTGATTCATTGATTGAGGATTTATCTCGGTGGATGTGGGTTGGTGACCGTCCTTACTCCTCTTCTTGGAGTCTCCATGGCGACATGGGAAGTCACCTGATTAGCGTCCGAAGATAGTGAGTTCAGTTCTGGACAACGTTGTTTTTTTCCCCATGAGTGCAGTTTTCTCGGAGACTCATAGGGATCGTCGCTGGAGCTCCATAGTTGGTGTTTTGTGCGTAGCTTTCGGCAGGCCGTCCTGCAGGAAATGACCTGTTTCATATCGGATAACACCCGGTGCTATGAAGTCGAGTCTCTTGCCCTGTAATTCCTATTTGAACCTCTTCTCTTGCTACCCTTTATCCCTCATATCTTTATATTAGCCCTTGGCCAACTCACTCCATGCCCTCTTATATTGGGATATGGTCCAGAGGAAACTCATTCCAAGCCCTCCTATATTGGGGTATGGGCCCCAGGAATCTCATTCCAAGCCCTCCTATATTGGGCTATGGGCCCCAGGAAACTCACTCCAAGCCCTCCTATATGGGGCTACGAGCGCCAGGAAACTCACTCCAAGCCCTCCTATATGGGGCTACGAGCGCCAGGAAACTCACTCCAAGCCCTCCTATATGGGGCTACGAGCGCCAGGAAACTCACTCCAAGCCCTCCTATATGGGGCTACGAGCGCCAGGAAACTCACTCCAAGCCCTCCTATATGGGGCTACGAGCGCCAGGAAACTCACTCCAAGCCCTCCTATATGGGGCTACGAGCGCCAGGAAACTCACTCCAAGCCCTCCTATATGGGGCTACGAGCGCCAGGAAACTCACTCCAAGCCCTCCTATATGGGGCTACGAGCGCCAGGAAACTCACTCCAAGCCCTCCTATATGGGGCTACGAGCGCCAGGAAACTCACTCCAAGTCCTCCTATATTGGGTTATGGGCCCCAGGACAGTCACTCCAAGGCGTCCTATTCTTATGCTTCTCTGTCCATGTCCTCCACACATTATTTTTCTTTTCTCCGCGCGTTTTATGTCTTCCGCTATTTCTTTTCTCCCCGTATTCTATTTCTGCCTCTACTTCTTCCCTCCCTGTTTTCTATGGCTTCCCCTATGTCTTTCCTTCCTCTGTTTTGTCTTCTTCTATTACTTTCCTCCCTGCATTTTATGTCTTCCTCTATTGCTTTCCTTCCTATGTTTTTTCTTCCTCTACTTCTTTCCTCCCTGTGTTTTATGTTTTCCTCTATAGCTTTCTCTTATGTGTTTTGTCTTCCTCTTCTTTCCTCAATATTTTGTATGTCTTTCTTTACTTCTTTTCTCCCTGAGTTTTATGTCTTCCCCTTTACTTTCCTTCATGTGTTTTGTCGTCCTCTATTTCTTTCCTCCCTACTTTGTATGTCTTTCTCCACTTCTTTTCTCCCTGCGATTTATGTTTTCCCCTTTTACTTTCCTTCCTACGTTTTATGCCCTCCTCTGTTTCTTTCCTCTCCGTGTTTTATGTATTCCTCTATATCTTTCCTCCCTGTGTTTTATGTATTCCTCCGTATCTTTCCTCCCTGTGTTGCATGTATTTCTTAATTGCTTTTCTCCCTGTATTTTATGTCTTCCTCTATTTCTTTCCTCTCTGTGTTTTATGTAATCCTCCATATCTTTCCTCCCTGTGTTTTATGTATTCCTCCATTTCTTTCCTCCCTGTGTTTTATGTATTCCTCCATATCTTTCCTCCCTGTGTTTTATGTATTCCTCCGTATCTTTCCTCCCTATGTTGCATGTCTTTCTTAATTGCTTTTCTCCCTGTATTTTATGTCTTCCTCTATTTATTTCCTCCCTGTGTTTTATGTCTGCCTCTATTTCTTTGCTCCCTATGTTTTATGCCTTTCTGTATTTCTTTCCTCACTGTGTTTGTCTTCCCCCATGTCTTTCCTCCCTTTGGTTTATGTCTTCCTCCATGTTTTTCCTCCCTGTGTTCTTCCTCCATTCCTTTTCTCCCTGTGTTTCAGGCTGGCTACTGATTGCAGCCTGTCCTAATGAACAACAGACGCTTTCTGGCAGACTTCATAATGCCGGTGACGTCAGACATACTTCGCCCGGGCGATCAGACTACACCGCTCTCTGGATTATCCTCGCCACATTTTATGGCTCCGGTCTCAGGTGCGGAGGGGGGCGGGCATGATGTATGCTCGAAGTAGGGCAAATACGACTGCCTGGGTATGGCTTAGCGCGTGCAGTAAATCTGCATACCTGGGGCGCGGCGCGGGGGGGGGGGGGGTGAGACGACGGACGCCATTTGTTAGAATTAGATCTTAGACGATGGGGTGGGGGGGGGGGGGGGGAGGGAGTTGGGACCTGTTGTGGTTAGAATAGGTAGGTTGTCATAGAAATATGATCAAGGGTTGTGGTTAGTATAGGTAGGGTATCATAGAATTGTGAACTGGGGTTGTGGTTAGTACAGGTAAGGTATCATAGAACTATGATCAAGGGTTGTGGTTAGTATAGGTAAGGTATCATAGAACTATGATCAGGGGTTGTGGTTAGTACAGGTAAGGTATCATAGAACTATGATCAAGGGTTGTGGTTAGTATAGGTAGGGTATCATAGAATTGTGAACTGGGGTTGTGGTTAGTACAGGTAAGGTATCATAGAACTATGATCAGGGGTTGTGGTTAGTATGAGTAGGTTATCATAGAATTGTGAACTGGGGTTGTGGTTAGTATAGGTAGGGTATCGTAGAACTATGATCAGGTGTGGTTAGTATAGGTAAGGTATCACAGAACTATGCTCAATGGTTGTAATTAGTATAGGTAGGTTATCATAGAATTGTGAACTGGGGTTGTGTTTAGTATAGGTAAGGTATCATAGAATTGTGAACTTGGGTTGTGTTTAGTATAGGTAGGTTATCATAGAATTGTGAACTGGGGTTGTGTTTAGTATAGGTAAGGTATCATAGAATTGTGAACTGGGGTTGTGTTTAGTATAGGTAAGGTATCATAGAATTGTGAACTGGGG
Organism: Cepaea hortensis; assembly: GCA_963921405.1. Lineage (NCBI taxonomy): Eukaryota > Metazoa > Mollusca > Gastropoda > Stylommatophora > Helicidae > Cepaea > Cepaea hortensis. Next base: position 393,047,943 of record OY992876.1, read on the forward strand.
TTGTGTTTAGTATAGGTAAGGTATCGTAGAATTGTTAACTGGGGTTGTGGTTAGTATAGGTAGGGTATCATAGAACTATGATCAGGGGTTTTGGTTAGTATTGGTAAGGTATCACAGAACAATGCACTGGGGTTGTGATTAGAATAGGTAGTGTAGCATAGAACTATGGACGGGGGTTGTGATTAAAATAGGTAGGGTGGCATAGAACTATAGGTGGGGGTTATTGTTAGACTAGGTATGGTAGCATAGAACTATGGACGGGGGTTATAGTTAAAATAGGTACGGTAGCATAGAACTATGGGCGGGGAGTATAGAACTATACCATGCATGTTTACTTGTTCTAGGAAGTTTAATATAAATATATTTCCCAGCTATTTCTAAGTACGACCCAGTGCCAGAGTTGCACTGTAATTACAAGAGATAAAACAATAATTCTAACGACACAGTGAAACTGTCAGGAAGAATACTTAATATGGTACACGCACAAAAAAGAGACAAGATCAGAAATGATGGTATTAGGAAGCATGTGATTGCAATTTAAGCTACTAAAAGAAAGCGAGCTAAATGTTTCGGTCTTGTAATAAGAGTGTCTACGAATAGCACGCCACAAACATGCTAGAGATATCTTCACAAAAGGAAGAAAGCAAGACGCGGAATGGAAGAGTCAAAGAACCTCGCCTTCTAGACAACCGTATTTTATCAACAAGAGTCAAATGGTTCGGTCTTGTAATAAGAGTACCTACGAACAGCACACCACAAACATGTCAGACGATATTGTTAAAAAGGAAAAGAGCAAGAAGCGGAAAAGGAAGAGAAAAATAACCTCGCCTTCTAGCAAACCTATCTTATCAACACAAAAGTCAAATGGTTCGGTCTTGTAATAAGAGCATCTACAAAGAGCACGCCGCTAACATGACTGAAATTTAGTCACAACAGGAAAGGAGCAAGAAGCTGAAAAGAAGGGTAATATAATCCCGCCTTCTGTTTTATTAACACAAAAGTCAAATGGTTCGGTCTTGTAACAAGTAAACCTACGAACGGCACCCGCAATTATGTCTGCGATATCGTCACAAAAAGAAAAGAGCAAGAAGCTGAACACGAAGAGTCAAAGAATGCCGACTTCCAGACAACTCTGTCAACCCAAGAGTCACATTGCTCGTTCTTTCAACAAGAGTACTCATGAGTAACACACTGCAACAGTGACTCAAATTTAGGAGTACAAGGGAGGTCAGCGTGGCCGAATAGAGAAAATCCATCGCTCTTAAACTTCTGGTGTGCTGATGGCCAAGTGGCGGGTTCAATTACTACACCTGTCAGCTGGACTAAAATGTTGACTTCTCGTCCTTGACTTGGGGACGTAAATTACAAATACCTCAGAAGTCGGAATGGGTTCGGCTGATGGCGAAGGACACTGGTAATAGGGTAATAGGTAATAGGTTTAAACGAGCGAATTAAAAACAAAATAAGTATTACAAGGAAAACAGCAGAAAGCTGGGAAGGACATTAACAAGAAAGCTCTTTCTAATCCAGTGCCAAGTTGCATGAGAGGGAAAGAAGAAACATCCTTCGATAACAAACATTTTGAGACGCACTGTCTTATAACGTGCCGCGCTATCATGACTTCATCGGGGAAAATCGAAAGCAACACCAGACAAGGGATTATAGGCCTCAGTCTCACGCCCTGTTGAGAGCGTGGAAAGCAGAAATTAGCCAAATTATTCAACACAAGATGTCTGGCTTGTTCTTGTGTCGTGCCTATCCTACAGTAGACTGATTGCAAGTGCTTAAGTTCTGTTCTGATCCTTGCCCTATTTTGTGTATTCTGTTGTCGTAGTTTTACATGACGTGGCAAGAGGGTTGTTGTAAACATTCGCACTTTAACAAGAGGATCCGAATAGGTCTTTCGTTTGGGAGTGTGCGGGGATTAACTTCATTGTCAATGTAACTTATGAGTCACAGAAAGGAAGTACTCATACGTTATACTGATTCTTTAATGCTTTATAGTAGTGAATCATCGATAATGAACGAGCAAATTAATGTTAGTGTTTAAATTGTGTGTAAATTGTCAGTCTTTAAATTGTCTATCTTTAAATTGTCTGTGTTTATATTGTCTGTGTTTAAATTGTCTGTGTTTAAATTGTCTGTGTTTAAATTGTCTGTGTTTACATTTGGATTATAAATACCTTGGCCTGCAAGATGAAATAACAACAACTGCCTTGAGCAAGTTAATTGCATATCCTTTACTGGACGTCGCAGTCAACCCCAGCATGTCTGGCTGCTTGTGATTTCTTAGCAATTTTTATATTCAGTAGTTTGTCATTACTCTCTGAACAACCGGCACTAATGCCACTGTATGAAAACCAGTGCAAAGCAACCAACTTCTAAATCGACCGCAGATGTGTATCGAACGCGGTTTGTGGGATTGCAAATTGCGTTCGTAACCCCTTTGCCACAGAGAGGGTGATGATAATAAAGGGTAGCAATAATCCTACAGAAGGTAATATCGTTGATACGGCTTTAAATTAAAAATTTTAATTAAAAATTAAAATTTAATTTCTAAATTAAAACTATAACAGTGTGATAGAAATTAAAATAACCGTGCCAATGTTTTGTAACCTGTCAATATTGTTGTTAGGGATGTCAAGAGTGTTGAGCACGTGACATAATGTTATTATTATTATCCTCCTCCTCCACCTTCTTCTTCTTCTTCTTCTTCTTCTTCTTCTTCTTCTTCTTCTTCTTCTTCTTCTTCTTCTTCTTCTTCTTCTTCTTCTTCTTCTTCTTCCCCATACATACTTTCGTTGAATATTGAAACTAGATATCCTATATCTGTGACATTTTAGATTTCTTCATAGCTGATTGTGTGTGTGTGTGTGTGTGTGTGTGTGTGTGTGTGTGTGTGTGTGTGTGTGTGTGTGTGTTTTTGCTGTTGTTGAGTGACATGTAGTTTTCTCTATAAATATAATTGTTATTTTAAGTTGAAGGAAAGATGATGTTCAACACGGCGTCTGTTGACAGGCTAAATGAACTCTTTTAATCACACAGCGCTATTTGAGATGGGGTCACGTGTCATCTGCATATAGTTTTGTAGGCCGTCAAGATTTTTGAGGAAACAATGAGAGGAGGTAAATTTCACAGTTCCAAACAAAATAACCATGAACACTTAATTACAACTGGCGAACTTCCATGGAAAAAGAACACAGAGGCCGAAGGAACGAACTTGATGTTCAAATTATTGGAGGTCAGCATGGCCGAATAGATAAGAGCGATCGTTCTTAAACATCCAGTGCCCTGATGCCGAGTTACCGGGTTCAACGACTACACCGCTTAGGTGGTCTAACATGTTGGCTTCTCACCTTGATTTGGGGACGGAAATTACAAGTACCTCTGATGTAGGAGTGGGTTCGACTGATGGCGAGGGACACTGGTAATAGGGAAAGCTAATCCACGCATAAAATTCAGTTTAGTGCTTCTAAAGTAGCCTGTAGGGACTATGATTGAGTTCAAAGCGAGCGAGCGCAACAACAAAAAAAAAATCACATTACCTATTTCCAAAAATAACGCCGCACTAATGATGACGTAGAAACAATGGCGGCCGCGATGCATATTTCAAAGATTTGCAGGGAATATATACAACTTCCTTAAGTGACTCGCTTCAACAATATAGGAGTGGAAAGGTGCAAAATATACTTGGAAATTATACCTTTGGGAGGAGGAAGATCAGCCTGCCTTATCTGGCACATTTACTGACACAAACAATCCTTCAAAGAATTAATGGGCAAGTATCAATACGGGGGTCGTGAGAGGAAATGGATACCATGTAGAGTAGATTACTTTCGCATTTGATGTCCGGGTGAAAATACCAGTATGTGAAGGCCTATAGGCAGTTTTAAATAGCGAGGAATGCTGGATGAAGCTTTTTAAAAGAGGTGTAGCGTTCTATTATCCTTTTTTTTTTTTTTTTAAATCAGTGAAGGGGTGGAACCTATATAAATTCATTGGCGAATGAAGGTACAGTTGTGCGGTGCATGCCTGTCAGTCCGGAAGTGTATGAGTGGAGTAGGAAATTTGAAAACGGAGTGACGTCTGTGATAGAGTGTACACGACCGGGTCAAGCACATCGAGCGGTTACACGCGCTACCAAGAGAATATTATTTACAGGAATCTAAGGACTTTATGAGCGCAGGAAGACTTGCCATGAACGCAGTGGCGACTACATTGAAAAGTGATACATTTGTTCTTTACATTTTCAGAATATGTTTACAACAACAACAACAACAACAACAACAACAACAACAACAACAACAACAACAACAACAACAACAACAACAACAACAACAACAACAACAACAACAACAACAACAACAACAACAACAACAAAATACTTGCAGGCCCTCTCGTAAAATGTTGACTTCTCGGCCTTGATTTGGGGACGTAAATTACAAGTGCCTCAGAAGTCGAAGTGGGTTCGCCTACTACCTGGGGTCAATGGTAGTAGGGGCAGCTGGCCCACACGCAAAAATCAGTCTAGTGTGGACTACGCTCGAATTCAAATCGGAAAAAAAACGAACAACCATAGTTTTTGTTTGCTGTTATATTTATGTCTAAGCAATATTCATTGATTATGTGTGTGTGTGTGATTGATTTACTCATTCTTGGAAATCCAGCTTTATTCCTTCATAAAAAAAATGTAAAGTTATTCAGATAAAAGACAGCTAAATGAAACTCTGAACTGAGTATTCAAGAATGTACTGAGGTCAGCATGATCTAATGGATAAAAGCGCTCGTTCCTAAACATCTGGTGCGTTGATGCCGAGGTAGCGGGTTCAACTCTTACACCAGTCAGTTGGACTAAAATGTTGGCTTCTCGTCCTTGACTTTGGGACGTAAATTACCTGTACGTCTGAAGTCTGAGTGGGTTCGCCTGATGGCGAGGAACACTGGTAATAAAGAATGCTAATCCATATGCAACAATCAATCCAACGTTACTAAAAGTAGTACCACGTGTATGAACTACGATTGAGTTCAAAGGGACTGAAATAACAATTCCAGAATGAACAAGCTACGGCACTCCCACGCAATCTCGCGTTGCTAGAGATGAAGAACAACGGAAGACCTTGATTACACATGTATCCATCACGGCAGCCCGAAAACCCAAATTATAGGATAGAGGAAGAACTGTCCCTGTTATCATTTCAGTTCCCGGGAATCGTGTTTATGTCTGTGCTTATTTTTTTTTTTGCCCCTACGTTGGATTCATTTCGTATTTAACATTTACTCCGTAATCATTACTTTTTTTTTTTTTAGTTAGCAGTGTTCCTGTGGAGATTAAGTTATGTAGGTCACTTCTGTCATCTTGCGGCCGAGGTAGTGATGTGGCCTGAGCGCTTACCTAATGGGCTGTTGGTTTTGGGTTCGATAACGCATCCAGTTGGAGATTTTGTATTGACCGAGGATTTATAGAGGGCAGATAGATTGACATATTGTTATTTAGGTAGTGAGTAAGAGATTGAGGGAGGGTGCTGAAAAGCCGACAGACGGAAAGATGGACGGCAGGAAGGACAGACAGACAGACAGACAGACAGACAGACAGATTGATGGATGGATAGTTGTATGGAAAGGGAGAGGGGGATTGAGAGAGGGGGAAGGCAGAGAGACAGACAGATTGGCAGGTAGAAGACAGGCAGGTAGGCAGAAGACAGACAGACAGGCAGACAGACAGACAGACAGACAGACAGACAGACAGACAGACAGACAGACAGACAGACAGTTGTGTATGGTGGGATGGATGTGATGAGGTGTGGTAGATTGGGTGGGTGGGTGGATGGAAGGATTAATGGGTGGGTGGGTGGATTGGTAGGTGGATGGGCGGGTGGATGGATTTAAATATGCTAATGTAGGCAAGGAGTTAGTCACGCAGACAAACAGACAATATTAACATGTATCGCCCTGTAATACATATTTAAAAAAAAAAAAAATGTTTGCATATCCTTTACAGGACATCGCTGTCAACATCAGCATCTTTCAGCTGATTGTTGATTTCTTGGCAAGATTACGCTCAATTGTTTGCCATTGCTTTCAGGGCGACCGGCTCACATACCCCGTAAGTTACCGACGCGAAGAGAACCGCTTCCAATTCTCGCGCAACGTCACGTTACTTACGAGAGTATACAAGATACGGAGAAAGTCGTGTAACCTCTAGACCAGAGAGACCGGCTGTAATACATATAAATGTTTTGCGTATCCTTTTACAGGACTTAGCTGTCAACAGCAGCATCTTTCAGCTGTCTGTTGATCTCTTGGCAAGATTACGCTCAGTAGTTTGCCATTGCTTTCTGAGCGGCCGGCTCAGTATCCGCAAGTCACGAGCGGGGGTCGAACCACCTCAGTTCTCGCTCCGCTGCGAGACTCTGCGTGATAAACGGGATTACAGAGAGAAAGTGTTGTAACCCCACAGCCAGAGAGACCGGCTGTAATACATATACCCACGAGTATTCACACAGCACATGTAATTATCTCACACTTTCCAAGTCCCTTAACTCAGACACGAAATCTACTCAACACAAACCACAACCCATAAGTTTCCTCCCCTTCATCATCCTTGCATAAATCAAAATTATCTGGGAACATCTACGACTATATTTCCTCTGGAAAGTTCTTGAAGAATTATTCCATGTGCCATTGTAGATTTATCTTTCTCGTTTCCTAACCACTGGGTCGATTCATGTTTGCAATTATAAACCCCGTGCTCTTCCTTACTGCCATGTGATATCTCCCAACGATGAAGGATTGTACAAAATCAGAACGTATTCTTTCTTTTTGTTATGGATGTGTATTGTTTCGTCTGTTTATACATATCATGTTTTCAATTTTCATTCATTATTAATATTAATTCATTCATTCATTAAGTAGCGTGTTGCAGATTCTCGCCACCATAACAACCGTTCGATAAACTTCTCGATCATAAACAAGATGTCCCGCGCCCGATACACCCATTTCGAGATCATCCGCCACATCTTGCACCCATCTTCTCCTTGGTCTTCCTCTTCCTCTCTTCCCATGCAAATACTCGTCCATTATTGTTCTCTTCAAACTATCGTGACACTTCAAATGACTCAAACTATTTCAAGTTTCTTTGTTTTATCGTCTTTAGTAGCCAACATTCTTTAATATTCAAAACTTGTCCTATGGATTCATTTGTTATTTTCTGTATCCTATATTTTCTTAGAACACGTCTGTAACATTTATATTCAAAGGCATGTATGTGCTGTTTAGCTTGTGAAGTAAGTGTCCAAGTCTCACAGGCGTTTGTTGCAATGGGAAAGAAACATGCTCTTAAAAATCTATTTGTGTGTGTATGTGTAGTCTATGTGTCTCCCTCCACAATGTATTAAGTTGTTTTAGTTTTTGAAGAGCAATAGATATTCGTCTTTTAATTTCCTTCATTATATCACCATTGTTGCTAATTAATGACCGTAATTTTCCACCACCTCAAATTTTTCGTCATTAACATATATTTCTTTCTCCATAATAGTTTTATCGTTATTTATTATCTTTGTTTTTGCTATGTTAAGATATAGGTTGCGATGTTCGCTGTTCTGTTTAGTTGTTCTATACCATCCTGTGATATGGAAAGTGAAACTGTATCATCAGCATATCGAATCTCTGGTATTTCATTACCACCGATATTTATCGCAGCATATTGCTCCCAGTTTATGTCATCTCTGACATTTTTCTTTATATTTACGGCTTGCAGGTTAAACAAATAGGGGGACAGCACACAGTTCTGACGGACTCCTTACTTAATGTCAAACCATCATGATGTCTCGCCATCTATTCTAACTTCTGCTTGTGGGTCTAGATAGAGCATTTTTAAAAAAAAAGTTGTACTACATGTGATGGAAAGCCCATTGTTTTCATGATTTCCCAAAGTTTCTGATATTGTACACAGTCAAATGCTTTTGAATAATCCACAAAATATGAGAATAGGTTTACATTAAATTCTCTGCACTTCTTTATTATCAAACGCATGTTGAGTATGTGATCTCTTGTTCCTCTTCCTTGTCTAACTCCAGATTGAACCACATTGATCTCTTCTTCCATTTTCTTACAGTCTTCTCATTATGATTGTTAGTATAATTTTACTTGCATGACTGATCAGGGCAACAGTTCTATAGTTAGTGAATAATTTCAGGTTGTCCTTTTCTGGTGTTGGAATGAAGATAGTTCTCTTCCAATCGTTTGGCCATATACCATACTTCTATTTCTTTTTACATAATGCGTGAAAGATTTTTATGCTTTCTTCTCCTCCCACTTTAATTAGTTCAGCTGGTATATCATCACATCCTGATGATTTACCATTCTTCATGTTCTTTATTGCCCATGCAATTCCATCTAATGAGGGTTCAGATTCTGTCTCTGCTGTCATTGGTTCTATCTCATTCATAGCCTAATAGTCATTCATGTCATACAGTCCACTGCAATATTCCTGCCATCTTTCTAGAATTTTTCTAGATTCTGTTAGGATATTTCTCAACTTGTCACAGGTAACATTTAATTAAGGTTGACCATTTCTTGTCAATAACTTCTTTTCTTTGAACATTTCGTAATCTCTTCCATTCTTATGATAGTGCTCTATTCTGATACAGCAATCTTGTGTGTGTGTGTGTGTGTGTGTGTGTGTGTGTGTGTGTGTGTGTGTGTGTGTGTGTGTATATATTGGTTTTTGTCCTGTCGTGTGTTCTTTCTTATCTCTCGAGTTAAAGGTGTTATCGGTTTCACCACTTTCTGTTTCAGTTCCCTTCGTTGTTTTATTAATTCTAACATGTCTGGTGTAATCCATGGCTTATGTTGCTCTTTCTTGGTCGGAATTAAATCTTTAACTGCAGTTATCAAAATATCTCTAGCTTGTACTGCTAATTCTAGACGTCAGGACCCCAAAACGATTCTTCACTTCTACGTTGTATGCACCTGGTAGTATCGTGAGATCAAAATGAAGTGGCCTTGGTCCTCGGGTAAGATATTTGAGTTTTACTTTCACATCTGCTTCTAATAACGGATGATCTGAATTACAGTCTGCACTTCGTAGGGTTTTGCCGATGTTATGATTGATCTCCACCTTCTTAGTATTAGAATATTATCTATGTGGTTTTTGGTAGTACTGTCCGGGGACTTCCGCGTGAAGAGTCTTCTTGAGTGTTCTTTAAACATTGTATTGACTATCGTTGACTCATTTTCTGTGCATAATTCAATTAATGTGTCACCTGCATAATGTATATTTCCCAATCCAACATTTTCTAAAACGTGTCTCTCATGTTCAGCTCTTCCTGAACCCACTGTTGCATTAAAATCTCAGATTATTATTGTTACGTCATTATGACCAATCTTATGTAATGTGTCTTGCAGTGTGCTGTAAAAATATTCAATTTCGCCCTCCCTTGCTGTTGAAGTAGGTGCATATATCTGTACGTGAGTTGTGTTTTTATTTTTATTTATTTATTTATTTATTTATTTGATGGCCTTTAAGTCTGATATTGATGATTCTATCACTAACCGGGTTGTATCAAATTAAAGCTTTTGAAGTTGCTTATCTAAATAAAATGCCATTCTGCTCAGGACTCCGACATCTCTGCCAGAATATACGAAAATACTTCCATTTTCAGTTGTTAAATTCAGTTGTAAAATAACATCCATCGATGTTCACTAATTCACTGTATCTGAAATGTAACTCTGCATTATGCACCTACCTAGATTAAGCGAAAATGCCAGGCAACAAATCTGGCAGAATATTGTTTGTGGCTTCTGCATTTAAGCACTTGTTGTAACAGACTGCTGTGTTCGGTAATGACGTAGAAACACTTGAGAGATGTTCAGAGATCGTCTTCAGTTTCACCATTGGGTATGAAGGCAATATGGTTCCAATTGGGTACATGCGCTACAACTGTGCTGAGCTACTGAACTTCTGACTAATACACACGTGGACTACAGATGTGATACAAATTAGAACTGCAGATGTAATACATACATGAACTACAGATGGTGCGTCTATTAATTCTTCGTGTATATTATACCAGTCTCCCCCGATGGTGTTTCCACCTTGTCGTGGTGGGGGAGCTTGAGTTTCTCAATGACCCTGAGAGCTATGCCGGCGGTAGCGTAGCTACCAGCAGGGCCTCCCAAGTCGGACAGGTCAAAGGGTAGAGAACAGACAAAGAGAAACACCCTGGTCCTCCAGGTTGGGGGTTGAAGCGTGGGGTTAACATCCCCACCTTTGTAAAAACCTTTCTTTGTTACGAAACAAATACATGAGCCTCGATATCGGACTGACTTATCTGGACAACGACCTTGGAACGTTAAAGGACTTTTGAGATTTGGAACATGGAATGTACGGACACTATATCGAGCTGGAGCGGCCGAAGAACTAACCCGGGAGCTGATTGAATATCAAATGGATATAACAGCAATTCAAGAAATAAGGTGGCCAGGAGAGGGTACTTTAGAGCAAAATGGAATGATTATAATATATGGAGGAAACACCCAAAATAAACATGAATTAGGAACAGGATTTGTCATTGTGATGTTGTTTCCCCGAGAAGAGATTGGGATCAACATGCACATCTTTAAACTGATTATCTGTTGGGATTATTGACTGACTTTTCGTCTACACTCTTCTCTTCTGTCTTCCCTTCCATATATCTATTTCTTTTACTCTCTCGATTATTCCCTCAACACATACTCCGACAACAGTTCCTTTCAACGATAAGATAAAAGATTTATTATAAAAAACTATGTCTGGTGTATGTATGGATATTGTCTATGTAGTTTGTATGTTCTTCTAGTGTGGTTGCCAGATAAGATGTTGATAGATAGTCTCCGTGGTTTCTCTCGTCTCTTCTCTCAGCTAGAGTACAGGACATGACATAGATACAGAACGGTCTCACCCTGACAGCTCCGTCTGCTTGAGTCGGTAGATATATCCATTTTTTGTAATGAAAAATGTTCACCACTGTATGAATGTATTTAACCCGATCACCATATGCTGTCAGCGCACAGAATGTTCTTTATTATCTTATAGCGTTCTTAATGCCATCTTGGAAAACACATCGAGTTTCTATTGTTCTCTATTTTTGTCCTGTAAAAGTTCTACACTTAATTGATATAGGCACTTTGTATGCACTTTGCAACTCTTTGATACTGAGTAATTTGGGTCTTTTTCCTTTAGTTTGTATGATCTCTATTTTCCATTCTCTGTCCTCCTGACTTATTAAGATGACACTTCTTTTCCTTCCTTTCTTATGCACAAGTGTCGTGCGTTATGACTTTAAAGTGCTTTCTCGTGGGTTATCAACACTGGGTGATCTTGACCACAGCCATCTGTGTAATCTCTTAGTTGATAAGTCCAGCACTGGTATGGAAACCTGTGTGATATACATTTAATAATGAGATCTGTGTCTGCTTCCTCTTCTCTCCTATGTGAGTGTCTCTTCCTCCAGCCGAAATGAAAAGGCTTCCGAAAAAACCCACTCTGACATAGGATAGAAGATTCACCTAATCGTCTATACTATTCCTACTAATAGAAATCAATGATAAATGCTATTCACGCACATCTATATTCATATCCTAAACTATATCTAATATCTTTATACCTTATTTAGGCATCTATGTTCCTTTATAGAATTAATGTAGATCCACGAATTGAAATTAATCCGCAGCCAAGCACTTTATCCCATTATAAGGGAGGATATTTCTTTTCATTACAGGACACATAATTCTATCTTTCCGTCCAGTTGGGGAACACACACTCAACTGACACAAAGAAGTGGCCACTCTCTTTAGATCATCTTTGTCCCATCGTCCTTGACATTGCTGGACAAAGCAAATTCAGACTTCTTTATCCCTTGTCAGTGGAAAATTCCAGATCTGGGGCTTTTCCGTATATCCCTACCTCCAGAACGCAATAGACTGGTCCATGATGCTGTCTCTCTTGGTCGCTAACCAAATTTTCCACTCGACAGTTACCTGTGTTGTAGTCGACTCTCCCGACTTGACCTACATACACATGCGCTGGTCAATCCTTTGTGGTTATCCTTCTGTTTCATTAACTCGGGAATTAACCGTTCACCTGCCTGGTTTTTTAACCCTTCTCCTACGTGGGCAGTCGATGTATGCAGGCGTCCATCTGGGAATCATTAACTCTCAGTATTTCACGACATAGGCCCCCTCTTAAGAGATTAGACCGCGTCGAATCTTTCTCACTGTAGGTTTGATTCCCATGATCCACAATCCTATTCTTCTTCCTCCGGAGCTGGATGTCTGGATATCAAATCCGCTCCTACATTCTCCTTACCAAGGATGTATTCCATTGTGAAGTCCAGTTGTAGCAACAACGTCCATCACATCCACCGTGCGTTGAGCTTCTGCTAAGTCGCTATTAACATCACATGTTGATGATATGTTTGGATCCTCACATGGCTCATCTCATTATCCAGTAGGCGCTCTAATTGACACCCTACTATACTACTAACGACTGAAACTAGTGTTGGCTCCTCGCTCCTGTACGTTCAGTCGACCTGCTTTCGACTTGCGTCAGCGACGGCTCACAATACAAACGGATTGTCCCATCCTGATTGTAACACTGCTTCCATGTCCTCTTAGTTTTCCCCGGCTTTGCCTCTGGGGATGCTCCGCCTCGTCCTCGTCGGACCGAGTCGTCTTTCCCAAACCTCCTGGACTTTTGTTTCCAGGACCATCTTGGGCGATATTGTACCTGGTCAGCCAATCTTTGGTTGGAGTCCTGGGTAATTCTCGCCTTTCCCGACGTTACCTGCCCCTTCTGAACTTGGTTACCGGTGAAACTTTCACTCTTGTCCTTTCCCTGACTTGTGATTTCCCTCCTCCTGTCGTTGGGTAAATCTGACCTATCACGTACTGTCCCATAGGTCCTCCTATGTTGTACTGGCGATCTCTGGTCTTCGTCTGGACTGGTAACCTTTGTCCCAATAGCTGCCATCACCATAAAGTGCGAAGCTTTACTCCCGGATCTCTCTTCATATTTCCTAATGAGATGTCTAGGGAGATTTTTCTTCTCTTCCCCGATCCGTATTTTGTAGATGTTCTTGGACACCACCTTTTCCACAGGATAAGGTCCTTTCCATCCTACTTGGAGTATATTGGTCTCTGCTGGACTCCACACTTCCACTTTGTCTTCCACTTTAAGAGCTAGTTTCCTCTTAATTCGCTTGTTGGGTGGTGCTTTCTGGCACTCCGAACAAGACTTCACCCACCGGCGTACATCTCCGGTCATTCCTGGCCAGCAATAATGGCCGGATATTTGCTGCAAGGTCTCTCTGACACCCATATGTCGATTCTCGCCTATGATGTGTCCACTCTGAAGAATGTGAGGACGGTGGGTCTCTGGAACCACCCACTGCTCATGCAGGTTATCTCCCCTCCCAGCTCTCCGATAGAGTAGTTGATTCTTCAGAAAGTACTGTCCCCGTTCTGGTAGCTCAGCACTTCTTTGCAGCTTCCTGTAGCAAGGATGCAACGTAGTATCCTTCCTCTGGGCAGTATGCAATTCTCTTATCCCTGAGTTGTCGCATAGTGTCTCTGCCTCTTTTTCCTTCCCTTGAGATCTACTGACTACTGTTCCCTTGTGGGTTGGCTGTTTGGGCATCCCCAAAAAGACATATTTCGTGCCAATGATCATTGGGAATAGGGAGTCAGCTAATACAGCCGCAGGAATAATGCCCGTGACGTACCTGGATTTAATCTCCACCTTGGCGATTGGCAGCGTCATGGTAACCGCACTCCTCATTGCCGGCTTTAGCTCTATGGTCTCCCCTGTAAGTTGGTCTGGGCTTACTAAGCTGGCGTCCACCACCGCTTCCCCATCCAATCCTGTATCGTATAAACATTGGACTGGTTGTCCATTCACCTCAATCAGTTCCACCACAGGTGGTCTCTCTTGGTCCTGAGTGTCTTTCATCTCCTTGACCTTTTCCTTGCCTTCCTCTTTTGATTCCTCGAGGTTGGTTATGCAATTGGCATCGTTTGCCTTGCATCTGCAGTCCACAGTATTATGTGTTATCGACTGGCATTGTGTGCATCCTGTTCCTTTCCTAGGTTTCCGTGTGTCCTTTTTGTTCCTTTCTCCTTCGCCGACCTCAGCCTTGTCTGTGATCACCGATGTAGGAATCACTTTGCATGCTGCGAAGTAAGAACTTTTAGGTTTCGATCTGCAGTCTTTGGTGTTGTGGGAGGCCGCCCTACAAAATGAACACCACTTTTCAGACCACTGTCGTTTCGCTTGAGAATTCGAGGTGCTCTGGGTTCCTACCTTCACCTTCTCTGAACTCTCCTCTGTGTGCTTTATATAAGGTTCCACTTTTTCTCCTTCCCAGTTTTTAGGTTTCTTTTTCTCTGGTTTCTCCTGACCTTTGGTTTGTGTACTTAGTTCCTCCGCTTCACCATGTACTTCCACGAATCGTTCCGCCAGCTTATTCACAACATCAATCCGTTCCGCCCCTTGTTCTCCCAAGAAGGTTCTGAGAGGTTTCGACATTTGCTTTCGCATTTGGTCTACCACCATCATCTCTTCGAGACTCTCATAATCCCTCTTGAACTCTGCCAAGTCCATCCATTTCTGGAGATAGGATTTCAGCCTTAGACTGTATGCGGCGAATAGTTCTCCCGGCTCTCGTCTAGCCGATCTAAACTTCTTCCTATACGTTTGTGCTGTGATGTCAAAATGTTTCATCAAAGCGGCTTTTAATTCCTGGTAATTATTTTCCTGTCCTGGTGGTAAGCGTGTGTACACTTCAAATCCCGAACCGACTAATCCCTGTGATAGTTTAAGAGCCCATCTGGTCCGATCCAGCCCCATAGCGATTGACATTGCTTCGAAACGAGATGCGTATTGATCAAATCTTTCTTTAGACTGATCGTAGACAGCTAAGGGAAACTTCATGGCATGGTAACCATGTCCACTCATATGGGTTGCACCCGGTGAAGAAGAATTTCCTTCCGCTCCATCTATTTCTCCCTTAGTTTGTGTCTTGAGTTCTAGCTCTTTCATGCGATATTCATGTTCTCTGATCTTGTTGGCTTCCTCTGCTTGCAACCTCTTGTTGTCCTGTTCCAGTTCCATTCGTTTCAATTCCAACTCAGTCTTACGGTCTTCTCTTTCCGCTTGACGAATCTCTCTCTCTCGTTCTTGTATGTAATCAGTTAGCTCTGAACCAGCTAACCCAATTTCCTCCCCGTTGGCCTTCAGTTCGGCTGTAGTTACTTTAGGAGTTGCCATAGTTACAGCAGATAAGTCAGCACGTTGAGTAAAGACCCCCCAAGGCAGAAAAGAATACTACTATAAACAGATAATCTACCTAGAACCTATATCCTTAATCTATGTCTATTTAATATAATAAATCTACCACACCACACAGTACATCACAACCACTCTCTCATCCACACAAGGCGATATAGGATAAAGACTTATGTAGACGTGTGACTGTGTGACTAGGTATGTAATGTGTCTTACCACCTATCCACATTCACTCTGTCTGGAACTTTCTCACTGTAAAGTCACCAGCCTTAATGAAATGTTTCTACTATCCATGTAATGGCACCATATATCCAATGGACGTCCTTCCATTAAAAGTCATCAATATATACTTCTTTTTATTCCAATCAGTATGTCCCAACATGCATGTACTCCGCTATGCCTGTGCCAATATGCAGGTCATATGGGTATAATGTATGTACGTACCCCGCTGCTCCACCATTTATGTGATGTTGTTTCCCCGAGAAGAGATTGGGATCAACATGCACATCTTTAAACTGATTATCTGTTGGGATTATTGACTGACTTTTCGTCTACACTCTTCTCTTCTGTCTTCCCTTCCATATATCTATTTCTTTTACTCTCTCGATTATTCCCTCAACACATACTCCGACAACAGTTCCTTTCAACGATAAGATAAAAGATTTATTATAAAAAACTATGTCTGGTGTATGTATGGATATTGTCTATGTAGTTTGTATGTTCTTCTAGTGTGGTTGCCAGATAAGATGTTGATAGATAGTCTCCGTGGTTTCTCTCGTCTCTTCTCTCAGCTAGAGTACAGGACATGACATAGATACAGAACGGTCTCACCCTGACAGCTCCGTCTGCTTGAGTCGGTAGATATATCCATTTTTTGTAATGAAAAATGTTCACCACTGTATGAATGTATTTAACCCGATCACCATATGCTGTCAGCGCACAGAATGTTCTTTATTATCTTATAGCGTTCTTAATGCCATCTTGGAAAACACATCGAGTTTCTATTGTTCTCTATTTTTGTCCTGTAAAAGTTCTACACTTAATTGATATAGGCACTTTGTATGCACTTTGCAACTCTTTGATACTGAGTAATTTGGGTCTTTTTCCTTTAGTTTGTATGATCTCTATTTTCCATTCTCTGTCCTCCTGACTTATTAAGATGACACTTCTTTTCCTTCCTTTCTTATGCACAAGTGTCGTGCGTTATGACTTTAAAGTGCTTTCTCGTGGGTTATCAACACTGGGTGATCTTGACCACAGCCATCTGTGTAATCTCTTAGTTGATAAGTCCAGCACTGGTATGGAAACCTGTGTGATATACATTTAATAATGAGATCTGTGTCTGCTTCCTCTTCTCTCCTATGTGAGTGTCTCTTCCTCCAGCCGAAATGAAAAGGCTTCCGAAAAAACCCACTCTGACATAGGATAGAAGATTCACCTAATCGTCTATACTATTCCTACTAATAGAAATCAATGATAAATGCTATTCACGCACATCTATATTCATATCCTAAACTATATCTAATATCTTTATACCTTATTTAGGCATCTATGTTCCTTTATAGAATTAATGTAGATCCACGAATTGAAATTAATCCGCAGCCAAGCACTTTATCCCATTATAAGGGAGGATATTTCTTTTCATTACAGGACACATAATTCTATCTTTCCGTCCAGTTGGGGAACACACACTCAACTGACACAAAGAAGTGGCCACTCTCTTTAGATCATCTTTGTCCCATCGTCCTTGACATTGCTGGACAAAGCAAATTCAGACTTCTTTATCCCTTGTCAGTGGAAAATTCCAGATCTGGGGCTTTTCCGTATATCCCTACCTCCAGAACGCAATAGACTGGTCCATGATGCTGTCTCTCTTGGTCGCTAACCAAATTTTCCACTCGACAGTTACCTGTGTTGTAGTCGACTCTCCCGACTTGACCTACATACACATGCGCTGGTCAATCCTTTGTGGTTATCCTTCTGTTTCATTAACTCGGGAATTAACCGTTCACCTGCCTGGTTTTTTAACCCTTCTCCTACGTGGGCAGTCGATGTATGCAGGCGTCCATCTGGGAATCATTAACTCTCAGTATTTCACGACAGTCATCAAAAAAGAGTTATGGGGGAACGTTTTAAACTTTAAAGCTTTTAATGACAGGATTAGTAAATTACGAATAAAAGGTAAATGGAAAAATATAACGATGATTAATGTACATGCACCTACTGAAGAGAAAGAAGATGATATTAAAGAAGACTTTTATAATGATCTGGAAGATGTCATAGAAGAAACCCCCAAACAGGACATCCTGATTGTGCTGGGAGACTTCAATGCAAAAATAGGTAGAGAGCAAACTAATAAAAAAGTGGCCGGTATGGAAAGCCTACATGCAACTTCAAATGATAATGGATGGAGAGTCATCAACCTGGCAGAAGCCAAAGGACTGCAGGTTAGCAGTACCAGACTACAAAGAAAGGATATACACAAACAAACTTGGAAATCATGTGACAAGAGAACCTATAATCAAATAGATCACATTTTAATTAACAACAGAAATGCATCAAACATACAGCAAGTCAGAAGTTATAGAGGAGCTGAGTGCCACAGTGACCACTTCCTCGTTGGAGCAAAATTTAAAATAAAACTTAAGAGAGCTTTCTATACTAAATTACAAAGATTACACCCAACATATAACAGAGAAAAACTGCAAGACATTACAGTCAAAGAGAAATTTACAGATGAAATAAAATGTAAACTTGAAACTCTGCAAAACCCTTTGGAGGAAAGCATTGACCAAACTTGGTTGAACATCAAGAATACAATTCAGTCTACCGCAGAAGAATGTCTCGGTGTGTTAACCACGCATAGAAAGAACAGATGGTTCAATCAAAAATGTGAAGAAGCAGTCATTAGGAAGAAGAATGCCAGACATGTATGGTTAAATGACATCAATAACATCCAAAAGGAAGAGCATTATAGAAATGAATGTAAAGAGGCTACAAAAATAGTCAGACAGCAGAAGCGAGAATATATGAGTAATATAATCAAAGATATGGAAACTAATCACCAGAAAAATGAATCCAGAAAATTTTTTAAAGAACTGAAGTCAATGAAACGAGGGCACCAACAAAACACATATGGTTTAAAAGACAAAAATGGGAATATGATAAATACCAATGAGGAAATGTGCAACACATGGAAAGAATATTTTATTGAATTACTAAATTGTGAAGCTCCAAGTAACATTTTCTCACAGGAAGAGGTTCTAACATGCGAACCACAAATTGAAGAACCTACATTTGAAGAAATCCTATATGTAATCACACGACTTAAAAACAATAAGGCAACTGGGACTGATGGAATTGCTGCTGAATTTATAAAGGCAGGTGGCCATGCATTACATCTAAAGCTATACGAACTAATAATAAAAATCTGGAGGACAGAAGAATTACCCCATGACTGGAAAGAGTCATTATTGATACCTATCTTTAAGAAAGGAGACAAGTTCCAATGTGGAAATTATAGAGGAATATCACTACTGTCCACAAGCTATAAGATACTATCCGCAGTATTACTAAATAGACTAAAACCATATTCAGAAGACATATTAGGTGACTACCAGGCGGGTTTTAGACAAAACAGATCAACAATAGATCAGATATTTATCTTACGACAAATAGCCGAGAAACATTGGGAATATAAAAGAGATCTCCATAACATTTTTGTGGATTTTAAAAAGGCTTATGATAGTGTCCATAGGAATAGTCTATGGAATGCTATGCAGGAATTTGGAATACCAAGGAAGTTAATCAACATGACCAGACTATGCATGGAAGATACTTATAATATAGTAACATATAAAGGCAGGAAATCAGACCCCTTCCAAATAACATCTGGCTTGAAACAGGGTGATGCACTATCGCCGCTACTCTTCAATCTGGCTCTAGAGAAAGTTGTAAGGAAGGTAAAGGAGGAATGTGATATTGGAGGAACATCCAAGCTGCTTGGTTATGCAGATGATATAGATATTATAGGGCAAAGTGAACAAAAGACATTGGAAATATTGACTCACTTAAAGGAAAAAGCCCAACAGATGGGGCTGGTTATCAACCAAGATAAGACAGAATATATGGTAATTTCAAGAGACGGAATGGCTAGAAACTCTGGCCACATACAAATAGATAATATGACCATTAAAAGAACGGAAACATACAAATACCTGGGTACGATCTTCAACTGCTCCAACATCATAAGGGAAGAAATACAAACTAGAATCAACTCTGGAAATAAGATATACTATGCACTACAACATCTACTAAAATCAAAGGCGCTATCTCGTAACACCAAAATCACAATATACAAAACACTGATCAGACCAGTTGTGCTGTATGGCTCTGAAACCTGGAGTACAACGAAAGGAGACGAAGCCTTGTTACAAATCTTTGAGAACAAAGTTTTAAGACGCATCTTTGGACCCATTAGGGATACACAAAGTGGAGAGTGGAAAAGAAGAAGTAACAAAGACATTTATGATCTGTTTAAGTCCCCGCTAATCACTGGTATCATGAAGGCTAATAGACTACAATGGCTGGGGCATATAGAAAGAATGGAAGATAATAGGGAAACAAAACTCGCTTACACTCAGGAAATAAATGACCGTAGACCCCGAGGTAGACCAAGAAGACGGTGGAGAGATAATACATGTACAGACCTACAAGCACTTGGAATCAACGACTGGCAAGAGAAGGTCCACCAGAGAGACGAATGGAGACGGATTGTATTTGCAGCAAAGAACCTCAATGGCTCGGAACGCTGAAGAAGAAGAAGATATTATACCAGTGAATTTCAAATGTGTTTGTTCATCGACGTCATTACTACGTATCATGTGAGTTGGCGTCGGCGTTCATTTCTGTCCATAGATCTTGGGCAGTTTATAAATAAACACACATGAACTGTTTGACGCTCATAGAAGTAGATGAAAGAAGTAGAGACTAGAGGACGCTCTAGACAATATCAGAATTAGACTCTGTAATTACCGACCGGGATTCTAACCTGTCACCTCTAAATTACGGCAACGTCTCGCTGCAAGGACAAATGTACTTTGACAAATTACCAACTAGAGAGCATCATAGATCTTGGTTTTGGTGTTCCGGACCAAAACTTGTATGTTACACAAGCCCAAATCCACAACCAAGTAACCAACAGGAAGGGCTGGCTTCCTATGGGCCAGTAGAAATGAGGCGCCGTGAGCCATGAACTGGGGTACGAAGAAGGCAACATGGCGACAATGTGTACTGGTGCATAGTGAACAGCCGACGTGGAGGCGAAGACAGAGAAGAACGGAGGGGAAGAAGCTGATTTCTCACGGCCGAAGGTGCTAGAATATATGTAAGGGCACAAAGCTCTCTCTTCGAGAGGAGAGGCTTGGGAGCAGACAATGCGAATTTATGGAACAGGTGGGAAAACGACTCGAATATCTTCAAATGGGGTCCTAGCTCGCAGCAGGAGAAAGACACCGGAAGTCATGACCCGTGCCGGCCTTCCTCCAGAGAGTGTAAGGAATGTAAAGGGCTGAAACATTCGGGGAAGGGAGACCGCTTCTGACGATCAGAAGCCTTTTGTCATGCTTGCGCCGTGGCGGAGTTTTTATCACTTCATCGTTGGCATCACCGCAGTCCATTCATCGTCATTTCTCTTGATGTGCCTCTCTGTCTTTACAAACTGGTCTTTCCAGTTATTGCCATGTTTTCCAAGCACACTCTCCTCGTCACATGCCCAAAGAACGCTGTTTGTCTCCTTCTTATAGTTGTATATAACGATCTTCTTTCATTAGCCTCATCAAGTTGTTGATTTGAGTTGAGGTAATAACCGACATCACTGCTTTCAGGACATTTCCACATGTGCTCCGTCCTCTCGTTCAACAGACAGCGAAGAGTCATACTACTGATCGTTCCCACCTCTATCTGATTGACAGTTCTCCTGGTTTTCTCTCTCAGTTTTGAGATTCTTCCAGAACCCCTGCCAATCGCCGCCAAACACATTCTTTCTACATAAGGGTTCTCATTCTGCCACCCCGCCTTTTCCATCTGGTCCCACAGGTGCACGACCATCTCTCCCTTGTCCATATGTAATCTACCACCAAGAGGTGCATTCCCTGCCAGACTATCAACCTGTTCATTCCCTCTGCACTCCCGCAGGGCCAGAGCAAAATATCTATACAATTCTCATAACCAGTGACTTCTGAAGCGAGGTTAACCATTTTACACAAAACATTCCTTTCTCCGCTTTACTAAGCTTACTCCCCGAGTCCGTAATAAATACACTGTGTTTTGCAGTTGTTAGCCTCGTCAAGCTAATTGTCAGTCTGTCAGCCCAAGGTTATCACAACATTCGTCTCAAGAACCACATCTGCGTGGCTTTCTACACAGCCCCAATTTGTCCATTCGCTTTCCATGATGTACCACCATATAAAAAAACAGTTTCTGCAAAACATTCAGTACTTTCTTTATGATATTCAATGACTGCAACAGTTTGCATAAATACTTTTCATTTTCTGAAATGAAGTTTATGTTTGACACGTTTTGCTAAACATCTCCGTAACCCATTTTCCATCTGATGTTATGATTGTCCCTATATATTCAGATGTATTAGCTTGGTTAAGCATTTTCCTTCACTGGTTATACCCCATATTGTTATGACTACCATAGTCGGCTCTGTGGCGAAGGCCGGCTGTATGGCGAAGACCGGCTGTGTGGCGAAGGCCAGCTGTGTGACAAAGGCAGGCTCTGTGGTGAAAGTAGGCTATATGTTGAAGGGTGACACTGTGCCGAAGGCCAGCTGTATGGAGAAGACAGGCTCTGTAGCGAAGGCCGGCTCTGTGGAGAAGGCCGGCTCTGTGGAGAAGGCCTGCTCTGTGGAGAAGGCCGGCTCTGTAGCGAAGGCCGGCTCTGTGGAGAAGGTAGGCTCTGTGGAGAAGGCCGGCTCTGTGGAGAAGGCCGGCTCTGTGGAGAAGGCCGGCTCTGTGGC
Organism: Cepaea hortensis; assembly: GCA_963921405.1. Classification (NCBI taxonomy): domain Eukaryota; kingdom Metazoa; phylum Mollusca; class Gastropoda; order Stylommatophora; family Helicidae; genus Cepaea; species Cepaea hortensis. Next base: position 393,070,289 of record OY992876.1, read on the forward strand.
GAAGGCCTGCTCTGTGGAGAAGGCCGGCTCTGTGGAGAAGGCCGGCTCTGTGTAGAAGGCCGGCTCTGTGGAGAAGGCCTGCTCTGTGGAGAAGGCCGGCTCTGTGGCGAAGGCCGGCTCTGTGGAGAAGGCCGGCTCTGTGGAGAAGGCCGGCTCTGTGGCGAAGGCAGGCTCTGTGGCGAAGAGGTTACGAATGGAATTTGTAATCCCGCATACCGAGTTCGAAAGACAAATATGGATGATGTGGCAGCAGACCGCCTTAGGTTGGGTGTTTATGAAACGGTATGAGTGCCGGTCGTTCAGAAAGCAGTGGCAAGCTACAGAACGTACACTTGCCTAAAAATCACAAGTTACCCACCACGTCCTGTAAAGGATATGCAACAAACTAACCATTATTAATTATGTTCTGTATAAGTACACTTCATATGTGGTTTTCCAGACATTAGAAAAGTGTGTTGTCTGCCATTGCTTTCATTCTTATTAGTGACCATACTGGTCTGTAACAGTAGCTAGTGTCTCTATTAAGAGATCATCTGACCACCGTTGTTAAACCTGTGAAGTCAACCAGTAACTACCTGCCGGCTGCTCTCTAGATCCATCCACTACCTGCTCGGTGCTTTTACGTTTTCCCAGGAGTTTCCCTAATAGGCTGGTGAGTCTCCGTGTGAAGTGTTTCTCCACCTGCCTTCTGCTCGTAATATTGTGGTTGTGGGGTCGACACGGAGTTACGTGATACGGTTCACGTAGTGCAATTCTCTCGCAGACTCCTGGGGGTCAATTGCCGGCTTAATAGTCGTGCCTTCGAATTTCCATTGAATGGCGGAGGTTTTTGTTTAAATTGACCTTTGCCTCTAAGTCAGTCAAATCTGAAACGTTCGTGTTTGTAAAAGTCCAGTTTTATTTGTTTAATGTCGTGATTGTATATTTTTATTATTTATTTTTGCTCTCGCTCAATTTGAACTCAAACATAATCCATACTCTACTCCTAGTAGTGCTGGACTGCTGTTGCGTAGTTCTATACACATGCCACCACTTCTAGCAGCAGTAGGTTGATGTTTGGGTGTGGATATGCATTCCCTATTACCAGTGTCCCTCGCCATCAGGCAAACAAACTGCGACTTCAGAGATACTTGTAATTTATGTCCCCAAGTCAAGTACGAGAAGTCAACGTTTTAGTCCAACTGTCTGGTGTAATTTTTAATGTTCAATTTCGACGTCATTCGCGAAATGTCTCCCGCCAAGAACGGTTTTCAGTGGACCAAAAAAGGTCGCTAGAAGCTAGGTCCGGGCTGTAAGGCGGGTGTTCTAGAACTTCCCACCTTAGTTGGTTAATTTTCTCCTGAGTTAATCGAGCCGTATATGGTCTGGCATTGTTATGAAGAACAAACACTCTTCTAGTCAGCAGTTCTGGAAATTTCAATCTATCATGCATTATGCTGTATGCTGAACCATGTGAGCACCCTATTGCAGATGCTACAGAGTCTATCGTTACTCGCCTGTCACCTCTAATCATCGCCTCCACCCGTTGCACAGATGCTTCTGTTGTAATCTCACCAAGACGACCAGATCGGATTTCATCAAAAATTTTAGACCGTCCTTGAGAAAAAATTTTTCTATCCAGTTGTGCACCGCTTTACGAGACAAACATTTGTCAGCATAAACAGGAAGCATTTCCTTATGAATATCCTTTGCAGGCAGTCCTTTTGCCCACAAAAAAAACGCATAGTTCCTCTTTGGCTGTACACTCCGTAAGTACAGTCGCCATTTTGTTTATGCGCTGCGCGTGCGCATGAGACACCTAGCACCACCTGACCAACGGGAATATAAAGTTCGATGTTGCTGTCACCTAATGACACTTGTAGAAAACACCAACTACAATTATCTGCCATCCTACAGAACTATGTGACTTACTGATTGACTCGTCCTCGTAAATTACGAGTACCTCAGAAGTCAGAGTGGATTCGCCTGATGATGAGGGGCACTGGTAATAAGGAAAGCTAATCAACATCCAAAAAATCAGTCCAGTGTACTAAGAGTAGTAATAGTAGGGTATGTATTATGGTTGCGTTCAAAGTGAATGAACGCAAATCTGAAAATAAAATCACTAATCGATTTTACCGAGTACACAGGTCTGTTTAATATTTCATTTTTCGCTGATATGGCTATATAACAGAAAAAGATAACTCCAAAATGTGGTATTATAATAGGTGCGGAAATGCTAACCAAGTCAATAAATTCAAATATTAGATACAAAATTATGGCAAACGGAAGAGAGAGAGTTAACCGATTGAAAATGGGTGTGGAGTTTGTGAGCCGAATAGGCCAAGCAAAGCTGATTTTCATAAAATGAGCAGTATCCTGGGTAATAAATCAATTTTATTGAATGTTAGATAGAGAGTGATCATCATCAAGTGCCTTGTCGATAAATGTGGGCGGTCAAATGTCACCATCTTACACAATCACCAAAGTCATGGCTCAATTCTGCATTCTTGTCTTTAACAAGTCACGTGCCAAGCCTTCTGGATATTTACTTCTCTGCCTTCCCTGTGTCCCCCCCCCCCCCGCCCTTCCCTTTCAATCTTGACAGTTGTCACCAAGTTGTCCGGTTTCTATCCTCTCATAATGTGCCCAGAATATCTTGACTGCCTACGTCTAATTTCTCTGATCAGTTTAGGGATTTCATTTGGTTCTTCTAGGACTTGCTCGTTAGTTTTTCATATCTGTGCTTCGTATTCTTTAGATAGAGTACTTAATTGTTATATTGAACCTGTTCTGCTGAATAGTAATGCATAATGATTGATAAAGATATACTGCATTCAATATTCTTTACCTTGTTCAATGCTCCTTTTTATTTCTTGCGAATTTCACATAAAAAGAGAGTGCTGAAATGGTATCTAGAACCTGCTTTGGTGTATGACGTTGTATCTTGGAAGGCAAATAAGCATATTAGGAAGAACTTGGAAGCAACAGAGATGTGGTTCCTGAAACGAATGTTGCGAATAATTCTTAAGACTGCCAGAGAAACTAACGACTGCCTGAAAGAGTCTAATGAAATTAGAACATTATATACAACAACAAAAAATAGGTAAACAGTTTTCTTCTGTCATGTGATGAAAAGAGAGGAAATGGAGAACATCGTGACAACTGGAGAGATCAAGGGGAAAAGAAACAGAGGCGGACCAAGAGAAAAGATACTGGATGGACCGAAATGGTAGCATGGAGGAATATCATTAAGAGAGTTAATCCAGAACATAGACACAAGATCTATAGAAAGACATGAACGACTACGCCAAAAGATGTGATGATAATGATGATTCCACATTTAACGTCTCGATACATCTTCTATTTGCTGATGTTGAAACATCCAAATACTTGAATACATTGACTTGCTTCAGACTAGTTCCATTTACTTCTTGGTCTTAACATACTTCTGGCAAATATATTATGCCAGGTTCAAAAGCCAACCTAGCCAAAACGGATTTTTAAATAGCTGTGCAAGAAGGCATAACGGCAGCCGTTGAGCGAGGAAGAAAATAGTTACACTCAGGTGCTAATAGTTGTAAGTGGGAAGGCGATGAAGTTCCAAAGAAATGATTTAAACTAGTCTTGGTTGAGCAGTTAGGGGCAATGGGTTTTTAATGATTTTTCAAATCCCCCCATGTCGTTAGTAAATGAAAATATCGTTAATAAGACCTAAAGTCGACGAATGTATCCTTTTTATGTATTCTCGCAATGTTGATTAACTATTGCCGATGAAAACAACACGTGAACTGTAACTTATTGTGAATTCTAACATTCGTGTAATATGTTCTCTTACGTGTTTACGTGTGGTCTGAAAATGCTAAGAAATGGTGTTCCACAGTGATGAGAAGAGAGGCGTTTGAGACATTATAATGACAGGAAACATCAAGGGCAAGAGAGGCAAAGGCAGATCAAGAGAATTGATGCTATATGGATTGAGACGGTGGCATGGAGGAATACCATCAGCAGAGTTGATCCAATGCCTCTCTTGAACATTTGTTGTTAACATCCCAGTATGGGAATATCTAGCATTAGTCTGAGCTGAGGAGAAATGTCAAGCTTATTTATATGGAAAGCGTTTCACTGTACAGTGCGATCATCAACCCTTAATGTTCCTGGCGGCTTCAAAGAACTTAAATTCAAGACTGAACTGAGTTGTCTCGAGGTATGGTGTCCGCCTCGAATGCTGAAGGTCCCGAGTTCACGACCCAGTGAAGGTCGGGATTTTTTCACGTGGACTTCTAGAAACAAAATTTCCCCTGATCTCTGGGTAGTGAGATTGGACGCCCGTGTGTATTGTTTCTAACGTAAGAAATACCTTGGCAGTTAGAAATCGAAAAAAAAGAGTAGCCTAACGGCGCTGCCCATGCACAATTTCGAGTTATAAACATCTGTCCAAAATATTTCTGGAAATCGCCGGTGCTACGAAGTTTGTGCACTGAGCTGAGATTCTCCGGACTCAGGCTTGAGTTCGAAGTAGAACGGAGCACTTATGGGTTATTCCTGTGTGCTGTGATGTTGATCCCTCGACTAAACTAAACCAAACTTATCTATTTCTTATTGTTGTACATAATCTGTGTAGAGGACGAAAACCTTACACAATGCATGCTGAATTCGGACACACCGACCTCCGAGGTGAATAACTACGTGTGACGCACTCCAGTGAAAGAGGAACGAAAAAGAAGAAGAAGAAATCACCAGCTTAAGAAAACAAAATGGAATTACACACCAGATTCTCTGACTCGGTTATGTTAATAATACAATGGCAGAGTTTAGTACCTGCATCTCTTTGACGAACAAAACATAGATAGATGGTTGCCAGATGTTTTGCGCAGATGAAGCTGTGCATGTTTTCAGAACTAACTTGATTATTTACCTGTATATCTGTATGTTTATCTCAGTCTTTTCATACTGCCATACATCCTTCTTCTTCTTTCGTTCGCTTGAAATGAATTGTCTATATCTGCAATGTCGTCTATAGAGTAACGTAGCTGTCTTTGTTACGATCACTTAGTGGTGTATATATAGTTTATCTTCCACTGTTTTTTGTTAGACTGAGACCAAAGAGATTCTACACAGCTAAACACAAATCTAGCCCCAGGATTAATATTATTAACACTCACGATCCTGAAAAGTGCTTTCAGTTTCAACAGCAAATTGAAGACGCTTTCACTGCTACGCCAGAAAATTGTACAGTAAGTGAAAAGTAGGGTAGACTTATAGAAACTCTTTATAAAACTGCGGTAGGGGTTTACGGCACTGTGGATCTTAAGAGGCAGGACTGGTTTGCGGCAAACAGCCAGACTCTGCAGCCCTTGATTGATAAGAAGAAGATAGCTCTCTTAAGAAACAAGGAAAGACCAACGCGTAACACTCTGAGTGAGCTAAAGCAAGCTAGGAAGGATGTGCAAAAGGCTGTCAGGCAGTGTGCAAATGACTATTGGATCAAGTTATGTGAGTCCATTCAAATCGCAAGTGATAAGGGAAACATCAGAAGCATGTATGAAGGAATAAAGAAAGCCTGTGGTCCAATGATCAAAAGAAGTGCACCACTGAAAACCTTGACTGGAGGAATCATCACTGATAAGAAACAGCAGATGGACAGATGGGTAGAGCACTATCTGGAGCTTTACTCAAGTGAGACCAAACTGGCGGATGATGCCATCAATGTCATAGAGGCTCTACCAACTCTTGACCACCTGGACACACTTCCCACCATAACAGAAGTTAAGTGTGCTATAAATGAACTTGCATCTGGCAAGGCTCCAGGTAAGGATGGGATTCCAATAGAGGTTATCAGGAGTGGGCAAGACACACTCACTCTACAGATCCACCAGCTAATAGAGCTATGCTGGCGAGAAGGACAAGTCCCACAGGAGTTCAAAGATTCAAGCATCATAACACTATACAAGAACAAGGACGATCGGAGCGACTGCAACAACTATAGGGGTATCTCACCTCTGTGTATTGTTGGAAAAGTATTTGCCAGAATTGTCCTGCGCAGACTTCAAGTCCTAGGAGATCAAGTCTACCCCGAATCACAGTGTGGCTTTCGACAGAACCGGTATACCATTGATATGATATTCTCATTGCGACAAATGCAAGAAAAATGCAGTGAACAGAATCAACCATTGTTTATTGCCTTCGTCGACCTTACAAAGGCATTTGATTTGGTCAGTCGTGAGGGTCTGTTAAAGGCACTAAAGAAGATTGGCTGCCCACCAACTCTTCTGTCAGTTGTGGAATCGTTCCACACAGGCATGAAGGGTATAATCAAATTTGATGGTGCAACTTCTGAAGAGTTTGAAATCAAGAGTGGAGTTAAGCAAGATTGTGTACTAGATCCCTAGATAGACCGTCGTGTCCAATTATGGACAATGCATGATATCAATGTTGTTGCCCAAGAAGACAAAATATCTACAGCATCGAGCACAAAGGGAGCAATAAAGATATGGCTCCGAATGGAAAACATACCATTTCCAGAAAGGGATTTCAAGCTAGAATTGTTGTCCCTTGTAAAACAGACTCCAAAAAGCAAGAAATATCAAATCGACAAGTTGATAGAAGAGCATCGTCATGGTTGCTTGAGACTTCCGCCGTACCACTCTCATTTAACCCTATAGAACTTGTGTGGGCTAAAATTAAAGTAGAGGTGGCAGCTGACAATACTATATTCAAATTGTCTGATGTCAAGATACTAATCCAGTCCGCACTATTAAATATTGATAAAAGTTACTGGGAAAATGTGAGAACTATGTGTTGAAAGAGGAAGAGGACTATTGGAGAAAGGATGGATTGAATTTTATGCAACCGAGAGCAGTCATCAACCTACTGGAATCGTCCGTCACAGATTAATGTCTGAGCAGATCGCAGACCTTAATCTGCGTGCACGCTTGCTGGGATATTTTGCTCCAACCATTCAGACGAATTGAAGGCCCTAAACATTATAGCGTCAGCACAATGACAGTTTGTATTCGATAGTGATGAATTTTCAATTCCGAAACCCCTCAGCGGTGACAAACAACTGGTATTGAAGGGAAAAAAAACGCACTAAGCGCATTTCAAAAGAAGAGTAATATTGCGGTGGAACTGACATATTGTGGCATAACAAGAAACGTGAAAGCAAACACATTGTCAAATTAGGGGACAACACGCGTACATAGGAATCAATCTATAAACTTCAATGAAAAGAGGACCAACATCTTGGTCGTTAAGAAGAAAGCCCACTACAGAGACACTGACAACTATTTTCATAGTGCAAAACAGGTAATCATGTTCCCTCTCTGAACGGTAAACAGCAGAGTAGACAATCTTTCACGAAGACTCAAAGCGGGTCTGTCACCCATGTGTACGCGTGAACAAACTACACAGACAGCTGAACAGATCCTTAAAAATGGACACATGATGACTAAATTGCGGTATCATTTCTGGTCACTCCATACGCGCATTAGCGCACAGCTATTTGGAAGCTTTCACGAACTCAATATAAAAAGCTAAATGCATCCTAATAACATGAATACTTGTGTACAATTATTAACCAGCAGCTGAAGAAACAGGAAGGAAATGAAAATTAAGGTAAGAAATATATTCCTTCTACTTTCCTGTCAATTTACACATTATTTACCCCATGCCTCTGTAAATTCTCTGTCTTTACTAATATTACACATTGCACCCCTCTCGGGAGTCTCCGTGGTGAAGTGGTCAAGCTGTCTGACTCGGGCTCCGAAGGTTGTATGTTCGATTCCTTAATTTCACAATTGCATTTTTTCGGAGACTTCCGAGGGTCGTCGCTGGAGCTACGGAGTTCAAATACTACTACTACTACTACTACTACTACTACTACTACTACTACTATTCCTGCTGCTGCAGTTGCTAATATTACTAATACTCTTGCTGCTGCTTATACTAATACTACTTATAAACCTAGTTGCGTATCCTTTACAGGACGTTGCAGTCAACAACAGCATTTTAATTTGCTGTATGACCTCTTGACAAGTTTAATTTCAGTAGTTTGCCATTGCTTTCTGAACGATCGGCACCAATATCATTTCGCAAAAAAAAAAAAATGCATCGCGGTTTACTGCCAAATCGCGCGCAGCTGTGTTTCCAACGTGGGTATCCGGGATCACGAACAGCGTCCGTAACTCCTTCGCCACGGAGCTGACAATACCTCTTCTACCACTACTAATATTTCCACTTCTACTTCTGATGTTGTTGCTACAACTACTATTGCTATTACTACTAATATTACTACTATTATCAGGCTTGTCTATGGAAATGGGATTACCATGGGAATCCCATGGGAAACGTCCCATGGGATGGGATGGGACGGGACAGCAAATATTTGTATTTCCCATGGGACACATGGGACAGTAGCAATGTCATAGCAACTTTAAACAAAAAAAAAAAATTTCTAAAGTCTTTTATCTTTCCTTTTTCTTTATATAGTTGTATCGATTATTTATCTCGTGGTGGGACACCGGATACATTAATAAATGCGCGCATGCGATCATATTACCAATGTTTCAATGACCATTTAAAAAAACATTACTCCCATTACTTTAATGAAGATGATGAAGAATTCTTAAACCACATTCCGAATATTGTTCAGATTTAAGGAATGCTGTACATACATGAGAAATCCAAAATTTTATTTGAACAACTAGAAATTGATAGTACTACATCTCATTTAATTTTGCTGTTATACAACCTCCTAGACTATCAGTTGTACAAAGCTATTGTTGATATTGACGAAGAAACTTCTAGCAGCATGGTGAAATAATATTGTTAGAACTTTCAGAAAATTATTGGAGAAACATTTTGGCCATATGCGGCAGTTCTTTGGCAGTTACTACAGCATTCCTTACTGGAGTTGACATTAAAGCCAAAATAGAAGACGTGGTTAAGTCAGTTGTTACTGAGAAGAAAGGTAATGTGGACACCAATAAATGAGCCAATGATTGGATCGCTTTTTCTAAGTCTCTTATTCCAACTGTTATTTCATTCATCAAAGATTTAAATCTTTCTTCTGAATCATCTGCTGTATGTGAAATAGCAGGAGTTGTAAGTAGTATGTCAGAGGGTAACTACTTATATTTTATGGATCTGGATCCAGCTGATGACGTCATTTGTTACTATACGAAGAGTCTACCTCCATATTGCTGACGTCAAAAACCGGATCCAGATCGGACCACATTTTTTCAAAAATTGGTGGGTATTTTCTTGGGTTTGGGTGACCACTTCCGGTTGTCGTGATGACTACTTCCGACTGACTTCCGGTTCCAGGGCACACGGGCGGGGCGGGCGAACCGGGCGGCGGCGGCGGTGGCCGCGGCTGTGGCGGTGGAGGCGGTGGCGATTTAAATGACAATTAAATTTCTCTTTATGTTTCCAACTTGAATGTTTCATGTAGAAATTTAATTGTTAATGTTTTGTACAATTTTATTGTTGAAATTTTATTTTATTTCATTCAACCATAGTGACTTATTACATAGGATACATTTAATTTTCTGAAATACAGCTGTTGTTTGCATAGGGGACAGGCGAATATCTCCAGTAGGCTGGGGATGTAAAATGACAACGTCAGATATTTTTTCCCCTTTGGTTAAGGCATTTTCCTACTTTTCATAAGTTTTGGATGAAATTTGTCCAAAATTTTTCACATTTGGGTAACAAAGTTTGCTACTTTTTTATGAGTTTGATTGACATTTTATCAAACTTTTCACAGGTGGACAACAAAATTTCCTACTTTTCACAAGTTTGGGTGAGATATTTATAAGTTTGCTTAAACTTTGGCCACAATTTTTTCACATTTGGTCAACAAAATTTCCTACTTTTTATGGAATTGGTTGAAATTTGGGCAAATTTTCCACATCTTGGTTTACAAAGTTTCCTACTTTTTATGAGTTTTGTTTGAAATTTGGCCAAACTTTTCATATTTTGTTAACAAAATTTCCTATTTTTTCATAAGTTTTGGATGAAATGTGTCCAAACTTTTCCTATTTGATTACCAAAGTTTCCTCCTTTTTTATGAGTTTGTTTGAAATTTGACCAAACTTTTCACATTTGGTTAACAAAGTTTCCTACTTTTCATAGGTTTGGGTGAAATTTGGCCAAACTTTTCACCTCTGGACAACAAAAGTTCCTTCTTTTGATAAGTTTTGGGTGAGATATTTATAAGATTGTTTGAACTGTGGTCAAAGCTTTTCACATTTGGTCGACACAATTTCCTACGTTTTATGGGTTTGGATGAAATTTGGTCAAACTTTTCACATCTGGACAACAAAATTTCCTACTTTTCATAAGTTTGGGTGAAATTTGGCCAAACTGTTCACGTTTAGTTAACAAATTTTCCTACTTTTCATATGTTTGACTGAGGTTTTTATAAGTTTGGTTTGAAATTTGGCTAACCTTTTCACATTTGGTTAACACATTTTCTTACTTGCCCAAGCTTTTTACCATTTGGTTCACAAAGTTTCTTAATTTTCATAAGTTTGGTTGAAATTTGGTCAAACTTTTCACATCTGGACAACAAAATTTCACACTTTTCATAAGTTTGGGTGAAAGTTGGCCAAACTTTTCACGTTTGGTTAACAAATTTTCCTACTTTTCATATGTTTGAGTGAGATTTTTATAAGTTTGGTTTGAAATTTGGCTAAACTTTTTACATTTGATTAACACATTTTCTTACTTGGCCAAGATTTTTTGCCATTTGGTTCACAAAGTTTCCTAATTTTCATAAGTGTGGGTGAAATTTGGTCAAACTTTTCACATCTGGACAACAAAATTTCAAACTTTTTCATAAGTTTGGGTGAAAGTTGGCCAAACTTTTCACGTTTGGTTAACAAATTTTCCTACTTTTCATATGTTTGACTGAGATTTTTTTATAAGTTTGGTTTGAAATTCGGCTAACCTTTTCACATTTGGTTAACAAATTTTCTTACTTGACCAAGATTTTTGCCATTTGGTTAACACGTTTTCCTACTTTTCATAAATTTGAATGAAATGTGGCCAAATATTTTTCCCTTTTGGGTAACAGCTTTGCTTACGTTTTGCAGAGTTTCCTATTTTTCATAATTTTGGTTGAGCTATTTCAGACTATGGTCGACAGTTTTTTTCTACTTTGGTTAACCCGTTTCCTTAGTTTTGTTGAAATATTTCTTGAATTTGTCACGAATATGTATCATTCTCTCATCACATGACAACTATATACACCGTAAACATTAACAAAAATTCAACAACCAAGACGTAATTATAATATATGCCTGTTTATTTTACAGTATTTCAAGAACATTTTACAGTATTTCAGTACATTTTTCCAGAATAAAAATGCATAATGTCGTTATACGAAATGGATGATGTGATATGAGGTGGCACACATACAATCATCACAACATTTTATTTTCACATACAAAGCTATACACGTTGTATGTTGTTTCTGGATTTCTACACGCCATTGTCTGAGTAGGTTGGTTTTTTTTTCCGGTTGGTAGCCTGGTATGTACATGTCACTTAGCATGTAATCATAAAACTGGTCTCCTGCTTGGTGGGCTGATATCTGAGTCTTGTAGATACCCGAGGCATCAATCATCTGAGTGTCGGACACATCATGTCTTCGGACCGTCTGGGTTTTTCACTGTACCAACCCGTATTTCACCATTATTCTAGGTCTGATCTCTTCCGAACTCGAAAATGTAACGTCAGCACTGAAGTCCCGGTAGTGAATGCGACCTTTGTGCCCGTATCAGTGGTTAGAAGTATTTCCACCGTGTCGAAGGAGTAACGATTCAACGGTATCTAGTGAGGTTTGTCGTAGGCGCGAAACACTGAGGTCGATCGCTGATTCATGATAGGAACCGTCCTTAGTAGTGGGACCATGACGTCTCCGACTGGTCTTGCCTCAATGAGATCGCAGTAGACGTAGATATTTTACCGGTCGTTATTCAGGTCTATCGCCCTTTCACCTTAAACTGTATCTAGTATCTCTTGTAACTTCTCACTAAATGTAATATTGGCCGCGGGTTGAGTATTTTCACGATGACTTTCTTTGATGCATTGTCGAAATGGAATAGAACACAGAGTTGATCGTCCACCTTCCGATCTTTTATTAGGCGATTCAGTGCAGCTATAACCGCGTCTGGTGAACTGTACAGGCCTGAGGGACACACCTTTCTTATCACTCTACCATTGTGTGGGATGTATCTTAGCCATACTTCATTCTCTAGCACATTGCAGTAGTAGTTGGGGAATTGAATTTCGGCCAGACCCACTTCACAATATTGACTCACCTCTATAGTCTGCGGTAACTTGACGAAATAGTGACCTGGTGTGTTCTTGGGAAATATGTTCGTCGAAGCATTACTTCGGTAATGTCAAGTAGAAGCTCATATGTTAGGGTTTGGTAGCATGTAACCCAGACAGCTGCTTAGAGGAGCGATCCACAACTTGCCCTCGACCGCGTCGACGCTGGCTCGAGACAGATTAAATAGTGATACGCCAATGACTGTGTATATAACGACCAGTTGACAGAAGAAGACAATCTCTAGTCGCGGCACTCGCCGACCACACATGCACCAGAACGAGTTTCTTTCCCCCTCTGGGGTATTTTGTGGGTTAGTTTCCACGTTGGTTTCTTCCATTACCAATGTTTTTAACCTACTGGGTCATTACACCCCTGTCTCGGTTGTATATATAGTTGCTATTGGCAAATGCAAAAATCAGTGCTCGAGGCACTCCTTGTGGGACATTGCCGATACTAAGGACACTACTTTCTGAACTTAGCAGTAGGCATACGGTCACCATACAAGGGTTGTCATCCCACTCTCGAGTACCCAGACACGCCCGCGCTGTTCGATTGGTTACGGAAGGAGAGGAATAAGATACGTCTGATCCACCCGTTACATACCACCAAAAGAAATGAATGACGAAGTCAGCCAGAAAGCCATAGTACTTGCTCAAGGTGACTACCTTGTTATTTACAGATCAGAACGAGACATTATTCTGCCTCTCAGAATAGGCCATCTGTATACAAACATACAGGTTAATGAATCAGCCATTCGGCTGACAATCCATAGAATGTTGAGGTTGACTGCGATGTCCTGTAATTGATAGCACACCCACGCACGCACACACGTCTACATGCGCGCACACATACACACAGACGGATGTCATGGTGGTACACGCGAAATCAATCAATATTGGGGCTGTCTGCAACGTCCTGTAAATGCATTGCATAAACAAGGTTGGGGCTGACTGCGACGTCCTGTAATAGATAGATAACTAGCTGTTGATACACCCTCTTCACACGCATATGTCCTGGTTGGTGTTAATTCAAAATGAGAATCGCATACTTGCCCAGCACACATGAAACTCCATAGAATGTTGAGGTTGACTGCGATGTCCTGTAATTGATAGCACACCCACGCACGCACACACGCCTACATGCGCGCACGCATACACACAGACGGATGTCATGGTGGTACACGCGAAATCAATCAATATTGGGGCTGTCTGCAACGTCCTGTAAATGCATTACATAAACAAGGTTGGGGCTGACTGTGACGTCCTGTAATAAATAGACAACTAGTTTTTTATACACCTCTTCACACGCACATGTCCTGGTTGGTGTTCATTCAAAATGAGATTCGCATACTTGCCCAGCACACATGAAACTCCATAGAATGTTGAGGTTGACTGCGATGTCCTGTAATTGATAGCACACCCACGCACGCACACACGCCTACATGCGCGCACACGGATGTGATGATGGCACATGAGCACCAATCAATGTTGGGGCTGTCTGCAACGTCTTGTAAATGCATTGCATAAACAATGTTGGGACTGACTGCGACGTCCTGTAATAGATAGACATCTAGCTGGTGATACACCCTCTTCACACGCACATGACCTGGCTGGTGTTCACTGAAAATGACAATTGCAAACTTGCCCAGCACACATGAAACTCCATAGAATGTTGAGGTTGACTGCGACGTCCTGTAATTGATACCACACCCCCCGCGCGCACATACACTCGGCAGTACACCCACGCACGCACGCACGCACGCACACACGCCTACATGCGTGCACACACACACACACTGCGAATCATGATGGTACAAGGGCAACCAGACAATATTGGGGTTGACTGCGACGTCCTGTAATTGATAGCACACCCACGCGCGCACGCATACATATACACACAGACGCACACAATGGGGCTGTCTGCAACGTTGTGTAAATGCATTGCATAAACAATGTTGAGACTGACTGCGACGTCCTGTAATAGATAGATATCTAGCTGGTGATACACCCTCTTCACACGCACATGACCTGGCTGGTGTTCATTGAAAATGACAATTGCAAATCGCTGGTCATTGTATTTCTCGCTGGGCGTGATGGCTCAGCGCGTGCTCTTTGCCTATTTGCGCAGGTAAAGTTGGCGGTCAGGGGCGCTTAGTAAGGACAGCCGTAAAGGGGAGACAAGAGACACGAATCGTCCCCCTTGGTTTAATTCTATTTATATTTGTAAAAGGGACGTTATTTTGTTAATAATATTACATATTTTTATTATTATCTCGGGAAGTTATGGTTTATTTTAAATGAGGATTAGAGTTTTATATTGACGTAACTACTCGCCACTAAACATACAAGAAATGTTTGGTGTTTAATTAAGTTTTAGGGTTAATTTTAATAAAATTCTTTGTCTGGTTAGTATATTCCTAAACTAGATTTTCCCCATGCGCGTAATGTTGATACATGGGGTCTGAGCTTCTGTCGAATTAACTAGCATACTGAGCCATGCAAAAGTTTATTAATGCAATCCAAAAATGGATCCTCGGGTTAGCTCGAGAGATGGACTAAATCATTTTCTGTCATATTTGATTTCGATCTCCCTCATCGAAGGGGGATCGCTATGACTGGGGTTCGATCACACCACGTGACCGCACCACACACACACACACACACACACACACACACACACACACACACACACTGGGACTCGAACCCATCGCCACCGCCTCCACCGCCGCCATCACCGCTGCCGCCACCACCGCCGCCGCCCGGTTCGCCCGACCGCCCGCCCCGCCCGTGTGCCCTGGAACCGGAAGTCAGTCGGAAGTAGTCATCACGACAACCAGAAGTGGTCACCCAAACTCAAGAAAATACCCACCAATTTTTGAAAAAATGTGGTCCGATCTGGATCCGGTTTTTGACGTCATCAATATGGAGGTAGACTTTTCGTATAGTAAAAAATGACGTCATCAGCTGGATCCATATCCATAAAATATAAGTAGTTACCCTCTGACATACTACTGTTGTAGAACAAAAGCCGGAAAGTGATTTTGACTTATTTTGTGATCCTCCACCAAACAAAACACTTAAGTTTGATGACACCAGAAACAAATGCCTTGAGGTTGAAGTCACCATGTTTCAAACATTACGGCAACCAACTTCACAACCATTAAATTATTTGGAAAATGAACATAGGTTTCCATTGCTAACAGCAAGTGCGAAAATTGTCTTGGCCATACCAGTGTCCTCAAAGGCAGTAGAGCGCTTATTTAGTGCAGCTGGATTGTTGTTGAGTAAGTTAGGAAAACGGATGTTTCCAGCTCTCGTTATAAACTCTGTGTATATCAGATTTGCATGTAATTTGAGAATTGTGGAAATGGTTTAGGGATTACCTGGATTAACTGAATTATTAGAAACAGTCGATCAGCAGGAAGTTGATAATGTGCCGAATGAGCAGAGTGACTCTGGAACAGAATGAGAGTGTCAGAATGACACTGAATTGTCATATTTAGATTAAAATTTGTTTTAATTAAAAAAAACTCTTGAATATTAAAATTAATAAATTCTGTTGTTTTGCATGTCTCTTTGTACATGTAGTCCTATTTAGTAGACACCATCTCTAAACTTTCGTAAATTTCATAATTTTATATGAACTGTATTCCATATTAGTATTATTATGGGAATCCCATGGGATGGGACAGGCAAAATGACCGTGGGATGGGATGGGATGGGACCGAAAAATGTGTCCCATGGACAAGCCTGACTATTACTACTATTACTATTAATACTGATACTTTTTTTTGGCGTATCCTATTTACAGGACTTCGCTGTCAACACCAGCACTGCTGTTGTTGATGTCTTGGCATGTTTACGTTCAGTAGTTTGCCATTGCGTTCTGAACGACTGGCCTCCCATACCATCACGACACGGTCTGCTGCCAAATCGGTCGCAGATGTGTTTCGAATGCAGGTAAGCGGAATTGCGATCCGTGTCCGTAACGCCTTTGCCACAGAGAACGGCATTACTGCTAATACTAATATTATTATTATTACTTTTTTTATTTTGCATATCCTATTTACAGGACATTGCAGACAGCACGAGCACTTTTCAGCTGCTGTTGATCTCTTGGCATGTTTTACGTTCAGTAGTTTGACATTGCTTTCTGAACGACCGGCTCACATACCTTTCCGTAGAAACCAATGCAACGCGATCCGCTGCCGAATCTCGCGAAGCTGTGTTTCGTACCTGGGTATAAGAGATTAAGAACAGCGTCCTCAACCCTTCACCGGGGAGACCGGTCATTATTATTACTACAACTACTAATATTACTACTACTAATATCCGCCCCCTGAGAGTGTCAGGAAGGTAAACATTCGTCGAGGGGGACTTCTGATGATGAGAAGCCTCCTGTCGTGCTTGCCCCCCCCCCCCCCTCCCCGACGGTCTTTTGACCACTAATGTTGACCAAACATGTATCACAGAGTAAAATTGCCTGCTCAGATCGTAAACACGGACCAATCCAGTTGTGGTCGCCAGCGCTTGAGGTCACATTAAGGACAGCACCAAATACGTTTCATGATTTATGTCTCTCGGGTTGTACTCGGCAACGACCGTGATATGGTTTTGTTGCCTCCAGCCCGATTGCTGTACAGTGTGTGATTAAATCATGCAAATTAAAACAGCGTTTGTTGTTGTTAAATTTAACTGCTGATTGTGGTGCTGTATTTGCCTTTTTAATACAGCTAATAACGCTGATTTTGTTGTTACTACTACTACTACTACTACTACTACTACTACTACTACTACTACTACTACTACTACTATTACTACTACTACTACTACTACTACTACTACTACTACTACTACTACACCACTATCACCACCAGTACTACTACTAACACCACCACTACAACCACCACCACCACCACCACGCTACTACTACTACTACTACTACTACTACTACTACTACTACTACTACTACTACTTCTACTACTACTACTGTTGCTGCTGCTGCAGTTACTATTGCTTATACTCTATCCATCATGTGCAATGCCGATAAGCGTGGTGGTCATGATTCGCCATTTCACTCGATCACCAGAGTCGTCGATCAGCACAGTGTTCTCGTCTGCACCACACCATGTGGCAAGGCCTCTAGGTATTTACTTCTCTGTCCTCCCCTTGTTTTGTTCCCCTCGATCCTGCCAGTTGTCTCTAAGTTCTCCAATTTACTTCTTCTCATAATTTGACAAAAAATATTCACTGTCTACGTCTAATTTCTCTAATCAGTTTACGATTATCATTTGTTTCTTGTAGGAATTGGTCATTGGTTTTTCTGTCTTTCCATGGTATTCTTTGTATTTTCCTCAGAAACCACATTTCCACAGACATCAGATGTGATTCAGCTTGTCTGCTCATTGTCCACACTTCACATCCATACACTAGTACAGGTTCTTGTAGCACCCCAACACCCTTTTCTCGTTTCAATTAACATCTTTTTATTAGTCAGTATACTTTTCATCTTGCAAAAGGTTACCATGGTCATGGCGATTCTTGTTTTAATCTCTTCAAGGCATCTCCCATCAGATGCAATGACTGTTCCGAGATTATTGTAGAATATTCCCATTTATTTGTATATTGCATTGTGGTACAGCTGTATTTCCTTCGTCCTTCTGACGGCCATAATCTGTGTCTTCTTACAATTTAATTCTAACCTTAATTGTTCACTGTGTGCAACAACTGCATCTACTAAATGTCACAGATCCTGCTCATTGTCTGCAATCAATACTGTATCATCCGCATATCTAATGTTATTGATGTTTCGTCCCCCAATGATGATTCCATTCATATCTTCTACATTTCTGAAAATATTTTCAATTTACAGGGAAAAACGATCTGGAGACATTACACATCCCTGTCTCACACTCTCGTAATAGGCTGATATTGACCTACTTTATTATCAATTCTTAGGGCAGGTTTTTTTTTTTTTTAAGTCTAAGGTCTTTCTGGTTCTTCTTATTATGATTCTGAGCAGAAGCTTAGTGATATGGTTTATAAGGTTAATTGTGCGAAAATCTTCACATTCAAAAGACCAGGAGCAATTGAATGTGAAGATTTTTGCACAATTAACCTCATAAACCATATCACTAAGCTTCTGCTCAGAATCATAATGAGAAGAACCAGAAAGAAAATCAAAATGGAAATTAGTGAAGAACAGTATGGATTTGTGGTGGGAAAGGGCACAAACAATGCAATATATACATTACGGACACTAATAGAAAGGTCAATAGAGAAACAGAAAGACATATTTTTATGCTTCATAGATTATACTAAGGCATTTGATAAAGTAAAACATGATGAGCTGATTAAAATGTTGGAAGATATCAACATTGATGGGAAAGATTTAAGAATAATAAAGAATATTTACTGGAACCAAGTAGCAGCAATTAAAATTGGAAATAAAGAGGGTAGTTACGAACACATCAAGCTTGGAGTACGACAGGGATGTGTCTTGTCACCAGATCTCTGCTCCCTATATAGCGAAGTAATAATGAGAGAAATCAAAGAGATGCCAGGAATACTAGTTGGAGTGTATAATATAAATAATATACGCTCCTTCTTATAGTCCATGTCGTATGGCGCTGGTGATCATGTCTGTTTATCGCCTTATGTCTCGTATACTGCCAAAAGTCTTATAGTCCATGTTGTGCGGCGTTGGTGATCATGTCTGTCTACAGCATTCTGTCTCGTTTTCTGTCAATCTTCTTACAGTAAATGTCGTTTGGCATTGGTGATCATGTTTCTTCACAGTCCTCTGTATCGTGTACCGCCAATATTTTCTGATATTGTTGTTCCTCCATGCCTTGATGACAAACTGTCCAGCATCTTCTCTCAAGTTCTACCCATTTCTCTTATCCATCAATCTTCCCGTTGTGAAGACATACTCCAGCTCCCCCTTCTCATGACACGACCAAGGATTGTGGAATGTCTTCTTCTGATTCGAGCAACCAGTTCGCTTTGTGAGTTAACTTCTTCAAGATAACTTCATTGCTCTTTCTATCCACCCAAGCCGGAACGTTCTTCTATACAACCACATCAGCACAGATACCAAAGAATTCCTCACGTGTCTGAGAATTGTCCATGACTCACTTCCATACATCAGGATAGACTCAATAATGCAATGATACATTCTTTTCTTCACTTCGACTGACAAAGACAAATTGTAGAGTATATTCTTCCCTAGCCTAGATACTCACAAACCACGCCTAGCCCACCTCGCGAAACCCAGTTTTCCTCTGCCCTGACAGACGACTTCCTTCACACTTCTTTGCAGCGCGATGGTCTGCACACTGTACATGTCTGTTTGGGATGCATCTCTATCATCTTCACTGTTTACTGTGTTGTTAGTTCTTCAACGTAATAAAGTGGTTGGTTTGTTGTGTGTGTTTTTTTTTTTTCCCTACACAATGCAGAGCCAAAAAAAAAAAAAAAGTAGAAGAAGAATGTACGAGGACGCAACCCACGAAAACCTTAAAAGTATGATAGAAATTACAATAATCATGCCATTGTCTTGTAGTGTGTCAGTTTTATTGTTAAGGATGTCAAGAGTTGTAAGCACGTAACATCAGAGTAGAGACGAACACGGCGACGTCATAAGGACAGTGTAAAGATAGCCGCTTCATTTTTGACATGCACCTGAGCGGATCAGCGTTCTGTTATACGTTTTTTTTTTTTTCATTGAAGGGGTGAAACCTATAGAAATTCATTGGCGAAGCAACGTCGAGTATTTTGATGCATGCCTGTCAGCTCAGCAAGTGTATGAGTGAATTAGGAAATTTCAAAACGGTGTGACTTCTGTGAAAGACTACTCACGACCGGGTCAAGCACACCGAGTAGTGACCCCAGAGAATGTTTCTCTATCAGAATCCAAGCATTTTATTGGTCCTGAATGGCTTGCATTGAACGCAATGGTGAGTATATCGACACATGATACATTTTTTCTTTACTTTTTCAGAATATATTCATCAAAAACAAAACATTTAAGATTTAAATTTGAAGCCCTCTCATATTCTAAGAGACACAAACATTTCTCAGAATCAATTAATATCGATACTTAGCTGCCTTAACTTCCCTGTTTGTAGAAAAGGCACATACTTCAACTGCAAGGGCGTTTTTTCCACTGTAGAAGGAACTCACTTCATTCTACAATAAAAATACTTTTCCCTCGACAACAAATACTGAATTCTCTCTACAACAAATAAACACTTCTCTCAACAACAAATATCAACTTCCCAATACAACAAATACGCACTTCCCTACACAACAAATACTCACTTCCCTATACAGCAAATACACTCTTAACTGTACAACAAATACTCACTTTCCTCTACAACAAAAAGATACTTCCCTCTACAACAAATACACTCTTAACTCTACAACAAATATTCACTTTCCTCTACAACAAAAAGACTCTTCCCTCTACAACAAAAACTAATTTCCCTCTCCAACAAATACATTCTTCCCTCTATAATAAATACTCACTTCTCTATACAACTAATACAATCTTAATTCTACAATAAAAATTCACTTCCCTCTAGAACAAATACTAATTTCCAACTACAGTAAATACTCACTCCCATCTACAACAAATATACTCTCTCCTCTACATCAAAAACTCACTTCCCTTTACAAAAATAGACATTTCCCCCTACAATAACTACTGACTTCCGTCTTCAACAAATAAACACTTCCCTCTACAACAAATACTCATCTCCTACTACAACAAATATTCATTTACCTCTACAACAAACTCTCACTTCCCTCTACAACAAATATTCACTTCCCTCTACAATTACTCACTTCCCTATACAATAAATAGACACTTCCCTCTACAACAAATACTCATTTTCCTCTACAAACAAAATGCTTACTTACCTCTAAAACAAATACTTACTTCCCTCTACAGCAAATGCTAACTTCGCACTACAACAAATCAAATTCTCATTGCCCTCTACACAAATACTTATTCAA
Source organism: Cepaea hortensis (assembly GCA_963921405.1). Taxonomy (NCBI): domain Eukaryota; kingdom Metazoa; phylum Mollusca; class Gastropoda; order Stylommatophora; family Helicidae; genus Cepaea; species Cepaea hortensis. Next base: position 393,091,628 of record OY992876.1, read on the forward strand.
TCTTCAACCAATCAACCAATTACAAATGAATCAATCAACCAACTAACAAATCAACTAACTAAGCCAACCTCTCCGGCTACCTTCTTTTATCTACATTCACTGACATCCTCTTCCCCCTCTCCCTAGCCTAGCCTAGATACACACCAAGCCCATCTCACGGAACCCAGTTTTCTGCTGCTCTGACAGACTGTCTTCACACTTCCTGGCAACGCGATTGTCTGCACACAGTACATGTTTGTTTAGAATTGATCTCTACCCTCTTTGCTGTTTATTGTGTTGTTAGTTCTCTACGAAATACTGTTGATGTCTTCTTTTTCTACATCGCAAAGATAATTATTTATGCTTGTTTTTGGTTTCGTTGTGGTGGTTTCTGAAATCTATGATCCCCGTATATAAAAGAAGAATGGATGTTAGTAGACATAAACACTTCTCAGAATCAAGCAACGTTGATGCATATATTTTCTGACTTCTCAGCATCAAGGGTGTACTTTCCTGTAAAGATGGAATTCATTTCTGTAACATGCCTGGGTTCATTAACATTACCGGCCCTGAGAAATAATAGACGGAGGTAAAATGGGGCTGATTAGTAGGTCCCCGGAGGAGAAATATGAGAGGTCAGACGAGGAAGGTTGGAGACAGTGATTTAAGGGGGAGTCGAGGAGAAGTCAGCCCGCGAGTGTGGTTGTGAGGCAGACAGCTTGGGGCTGGGGAGGTAGTGTTGTGTGGAGCCTGGGGAGGGCTGCAAAGAAAGGTGAAAAGACAGTGGAAAACATTGATGGGGACAGTTGAGTTTTGGGAACCGACGGTAGGGTTCGGCGGTCCGGGAAATTGAAGGATAGCGGAGTTAGGGAGAGAACGCCAAGCTGTGTTTTTTTTCAGGGATAGTTAGTTGAAGTTTAGACCGAGAGAGGGTCGGATGGTTTGAATTTGAGGCCTAGACCCAGTGTGGGTTGGATCGAGGGAGTTCGGGCCGGGAAGAGTGGATAGTAAACTTGTGGTGGATTCGATTAAAAAAGGCCTGAAGTAGGCAGTGTTATTCGAGTGTTAAGTTGTGAGGAGGATATATTCGGGAAGTTCTGTTATTGTATTTATATATGTTGTGTGTTTCCGTATTCATTCATCATTAAAGGGATATTATGTGCGCAAACTCAATCTTGTTCACTGACTGGTGGATGTGTGCAGCAGTGATGACTTGTGGTGTGAGACAGGTGGCTAGCTCAGCTTCCACTCTGCAGTGATATAGAAGAAGCATTAGGATCTAGACAACGACCAATCTCATTCTGTAGCAAAAGAGCTTGTGTCAATTTCCTACTACAAAACAGAATCACATCTGTTTAAAGCACATTTATCTAAAATAAATATGTAATACCACTTACAACAAATGTTCACAATCTTCACAATATATAATCTTTTCCCTCTACAACAAATACTCAATTCCATCTATAAACAAATGATCACTTGCCTTTACAACAAATGCATCTCTCTACAATAAATAGTCAGTCCCATCTACAATAAATGCTTATTTCTCTCTACAACATATGATCACTTCCTTCTACAACAAATACTATAATCCCTATACAACATAATATCTAAACCCTATACAAACCATAATCTAATCCCAAGACAACAATAATATAATTCTTCCACAAAACATAACTTAATCCTTCCAAAACAAATAATATAACCCTTCTACAAAACATAATATAACCACTCTACAACACATAACATAATCCCTATACAACACACAATTTATTTCCACTGCAACGCATAATCCAATCCCTTTCCAACACGCAATCTAATCTCCTCACACCATTAATCTCTTCTTTCTACAACACATAATATAATCCCTTTACACCACATAATCTAAACTCCATACAACACATAATCGAACCCTCTACAACATATAAATTAATCCCTCCACAATATGCAATCTAATTTCTCTACAACACATAATTGAATCCCTCTTCAACACACAATCTAATCTCTCGACAACACATAATCTCTTCCTTTTACAACAATTTTCTGCTTAAGTCAGGATAACAATTGAGAAAGTGCTCTCAGCCGTTGCAGAACACCCCCAAGGAGTGTACATGCAACACCCCTGAGCAAAAGTCTAAAATACCTGATCTTGACTTTGCGGAACAGATAAATCTAACACAAGAAGGATCCACGGCGAGTCTCTGGCGCTGTAAAGCCAGACTACCCTGAATGCTAACTTGCATATCTACATATGTAAATGTGCGTATGTAAGTATCTAAACTCGAGTAAGACCAGTTTCCCTTAGCAGAAAGGTGCTGAAGAGGAAGGCAACCAGCCAAGAATCGCACAACAGCAATCAGGACACCACATACAAACGCAATGGAAACATTTTATGCAATAGACAACATTGCTGATATAGATAATCGATATCAGGCGAACGAAAGAAGAATAAGAAGTCTTTGGCTCTCAGATTGACACAGCCTCAAATGTATGTAAGAAACAATTCTAGGAAGTAAGGATGCCATATGTGTTATTGACAACATCAGCTGTCAGCTGCCGATTGGTCTACACCAGTGGTTCTCAACCAGTGGGGAATCCCACCCAAGAGGGAATTTTAGGGTTTCCAGGGGGCAGGGGGAGGAATTAAGATTGTTTCAAGATCGCATTAATACAAGAACCAGTCACTTGATATTGTTTTTCCCTCTAAATTTTACTGTTCTATACTTCTCGCCTTAATTAAATTTGTTGTATAATGTAAGTAGACCCGCAAATCACGTTTTATGTAGATGTCTAGACTTGTTCTAGTATGTGTTATTAAATTTAGCTTCCATTTTTATGTATACTGAGTAAGGGTGGGGAGGGGGGGGGGATTTATAGGGAGGAAATTCGAAAGGGGGGAATGAAGTTCTGAACATATGGGCCAAAAAAGGTTGAGAACCACTGGTCTATACAAAATGGGGCTAGCACCATATATTCCTCACACCCCAAGTGCTGGAACAGGACCCTTTATTTGACGCTCTACCTGCTTGTTAATTGTCAACAAACGGGATCTCCCTGGCCAAGTGATTACGTCTCCTGCTTCTCGCTACGAAGGTCGTGAGTTCGATTCCGGCCTACGTTGTTCCGTTCACGTGTGCCATTTTTGTTGGAGATTCCTGCAGGTCGTCGCTGGAGCTACGGAGTTGGCGCTTTGTGCGACGCTTTGGGCAAGCCGCCCTATGGAAAGAGACCGAGCTATACAGGATAACGCCCAGTACAATGAAATCACCCCTCTTGGCTTTTAACCCCCCCCCCCCTTTTTTTTCCACACACACACACACACACACACACACACACACACACACACACACACACTTTTTTTTAACGACGGGACCTCAAATGAAAACCCTACAGATGTGATAGAAATTACATTAGCCATGCTATTTTCTGCCGGTCTCTCTGGCCGAGGGGTTACAACACTTTCTCCGTAATCCCGTTTATCCCGCAGAGTCTCGTAGCGGGCGAGAACTGGGAGCGGTTCTACCCCCGCTGGTGACTTGCGGGATAACTGAGCCGGCCGCTCAGAAAGCAATGGCAAACTACTGAGCGTAATCTTGCCAAGAAATCAACAGACAGCTGAAAGATGCTGCTGTTGACAGCGATGTCCTGTAAAAGGATATACGAACTTAAAAAAAAATGCTATTTTCTTGTAACATGTTGTTGTTAAGGTTTTCAAGAGTGTTAAGCACGTGGCATCATGATGTAGACAAACACGGTGACGTCATAAAGACAGTCTACAGATGGGCGCCCCACTTTTGACATGAATCAACCGTTGTTGTTGTTTTCTTCTTCTTTCTTTTTTTTTTTTTTTTAACAGCGAAGTTGTGAAACCTATATAAATTCATCGAAACAAGAATGGCGATGCATGCCTGTCAGCCCAGCTAGTGTATGCGTGGGATAGGAAGTTTCAAACCGGCGTGACTTCTGTGACAGACTTTTGGGTCCGGTAAAAAAGTACGACCAAGAGATTTTTTTTCTACAGCAGGAATGCAAGCACTTTATCAGCGCTTGAAGACTTGCATTGAACGCAGTGGTGACTGCATCTAAGAATGATAAATTTGTTCTTTACTTTTTCAGAATATATTCACCCCAACAAAAAATTTTAAGTTTTCATTTGAAGCCCCCTCATATAACATATTTACACTAGACAGCAGTGTTAAAACTTGTAAACACAGACAACTTAAAATAACGATTTCACAACTTCTTACCTTGTGAATCAGAGAAAAACCAAACGAGTTCCCGTTTTTGCACTGGCGTGATATATGCAATCTGTTTGAATGCAGGGATGTGTTCGTTTGATATTGCTGACACGGGCTGCCTTCTTGCACAACCAAAACGTTAAGCTATAAACCACTGCTCCAGGTATACATCTTGTCACTGGAAAACACAGACTCCTATCTCCGAACTTAAGAGCTTTTCAAGACTTCGCTGTTAGTTTTTGCTTCTCCAAAAAGTTCGCGAAACGAAACATCATCCCAAGAAACATAAACACATTACGTTATTTAACTAAACCATTATCAAAAATCTGTAATGTGTGTCCGGTAAAATAATAGTTATCACAGCTGATGAAGTAAGATATATCAAGGGTGGAAATGTAATGTATACCCAGGTGACACGGTAATATTACGCCTGAAGGAAGAATGTAAGAAATGATTGTAAAATACGTTATTTAAAGTAAAGTAATGTGTTAAACAAACTAATCTGTTTATCGCGGTTTATGAAATAGAACATTTTAAGTAAAAGAACTTTATAAAACAAAATAAACATTTATACCTGTATATGAAATACACAATTTAAAGTAAAGTAACTGTTAGCACAAAATAAATAGTGTATCCTGGTATGTGAAATATAAAATGTGTGGTTACATTGCTTTTTAATACAAAATAAGCAATGTATCCGGTATATGAAATACACAAATGTAACTAAAGAAACTTTTTAAACAAAATAAACTGTTTTCCCTGTGTATGAAATAAATAATAAATAAGATGTAAAACAAAATGATGTTAACTAGCTTTTTAATCATTAAATTTAAACAAAAATCCGGTATATAGTAAATACAACTTATAGTAATATAACGTGTTTAACAAAATAAACTGCTCATCCCGGTAAATTTGAAGTAATTTAATCTTTTAAATCAAAATAAGCAATGTAATCCGGCCTACGAAAAACACAATGTGATGTAAATTAACTTTTGACTAAATATAAACTGTTTATCGCGGTATATGACATAGAGAGTTAGTTAGAAGCATATCCTTTACAGGACGTTGCAGTCAACCTCGGCATGTTTGGCTGTTAGTGTTTTCTTGGCAAGTTTACGTTCAGTGGCTTACCATTGCTTTATGAATGACCGGCACTCATACCACTTTATAAAATGACTAGCGCAATGCGGTCTGCTGACAAATCGCCAGCAGCTGTGTTTCGAAAGTGGTATGTGGGATTACGAACTGCGTCTGTAACCACTTCGCCACAGAGCCGGTATTTAGTCTTGAAGAATAATATATTGCATTATTTACAAACGGAGTAACAGGTAAGAGAAATAACGTCTTTGCTTTGGGCTTTATCCCATCTGGCTTAATCTCTCTCCGTAGAGCAGCTATCAGCCTGCCAAAGACCTCGCACAGAGCACGGACTCCGGATTTCCTGCGACGACTCTCAAGAATGTTCGAATACAACTTGCACACGAGCACCGAGTGTCAGAAGCCGAAAACGAACCAACAGCCTTCTGGGCACGAGGTGGACGGCATTACCACACTGCCACGGAGACCCTTCGCTGTCTAAAAGGTAGATGGCAGATAGAGAAGATTACGGGCAGCCTTATGCCATGGCGTGGAAAGTTGGCAGCGTACTAATTAATACATTCTATTGGAGATCGCAAGTTGTATGGAGACATGATCGCTACGCCAGAATACAAAGAACGTTATGATGATGATTATGATTACCTCTAAGTATAAAGCGCGTCTCTCGAAGTCGCTCACAAATCGCCCCTAATTAATCTATATACATTCAATTCCCTATACAACAAACACGTATTTTTCCTTCTCAAACAAATAGGCTCTTCCATCTACAACAAATACTCCCTTCCCTCTACAACAAATTCTCATTTCCCTCTACAAAAAATACTCACTTCCCTCTACAACGAACATACACTTACCTCTACAACAAATACTGTCTTCCCACTGCACCAAATACCCACTACCCTCTACGACAAATACTCACATTCCACTATAACAAAAGTTCTCCTCTGCAAAAAATACTCATATTCCTATACAACAAATACTTTCCTCCACAACAAATACTTACATTCCTTTACAACAAATACTTTCTTCTTCAACAAATCCTCACATCTCTATGCAACAAATACTTTCCTCTACAAACAAAACTCACATTCTTATACAACAAATACATTCCTCTTCAATAAATACTCACATACTATACAAAAATACGTTCGTCTACAATAAATACTCACATCCCTTTAAAAAAAAAAAAAGTCGCTTAAAAGTCGACAGGGTCGACTTCATTGCACCGGGTTTTGTCCCATATGGCTCGGTCTCTTTCCGCAGCGCAGAAGGGTCGCACAAAGCACGAACTCCGTAGCTCTAGCGACGACCGACAGAAGTCTCCAAAAAGTTTCACTCGTGAACAGAGGGGTGTGGCCCGGAATCGAACCCACAACCTTCAGAGCCCGAGTCAAACGGCTTGACTACTTCACCACGGAGACCTCCTCACATACTCACATCCCTATACAACAAATACTTTCCTCTACAAGAAATACTTCCCTCTGCAACAAATGCTCACTTCCCTCAACTATGCCCTGTGGTAATATATTATAATCCCCTAGGAGACCTGCCGATCCATGCTAAAATGAGTCCCAAGAATCATTTAGGAAATTAAATTCGTCCGGAATTATATTCATCACATCAGCTGTTGGCTGTACATTTGTCTAACAGGTTACTATACTCAATAGTCGCCAAAGAATAGAATGGCGCCCTTTAAATAGATGTTTCTTATTCCATTTTAGTGCTGTCTTATGTCATGCTAATGCTGTCTTATTTCGTGCTAATGTTGTCTTATTCAGTGCTAGTATACAGGCCATCGTAAATGTCTTTTTTCAACCACACGCTGACTTGATTAGGGTATGTCAGACGTATAATTTGGTACTCGATTAGGGTACGTCAGACGTATAATTAGGTGCTGGATTTGGGTATGTCTGACGTATAATTAGGTACTCGATTAGGGTATGTCAGACGTCAAAATTAGGTACTGGGTTCGGTTATGTCCGACGTCATAATTAGGTTCTGGATTAGGGTATGTCCAACGTCATGATTAGGTTCTGGATTAGGGTATGTCAGACATAATAATTATGTACTGGATTAGCGTCTGTTGGACCTCATAATACGTAACTGGATTAGGGTATGTCAGGCGTCATAATTAGGTACTGGATTAGGGTATGTTAGACGTCATAATTAGGTACTGGATTAGGCTATGTCTGACGTTATAATTAGGTACTGGATTAAGTGTGTCAGACTTCATAATTAGATACTGGATTCGGGTATGACTGACGTTATATTAAGGTACTGGATTAGGGTATGTCAGACAAAATAATTAGGTACTGGATTAGGGTATGTTATACATTACAATTAGGTACTCGATTATGGTATGTCAGACGTCAATACACTCCCTCAAATCTATCAATCAGTCAGTCAATCAGTCAGTCAAGAACCGTATCGATAATGAAAGTCGGCCGCAATGGATCTCCATCATTGACTGTACATTCTTTCAGACTGCTGTTCGTTCATCTCTTGATGTTATCTTCCCACTTGTATCGTGGTCTACCCTACTTCCTGCTCGCTTACCTTCAACCTTACCCTCTAGTATGTTTTTTTTATAACGTGGCTAAAATAGTTCACTTGCCTCTTCATTTTTTTTTATTATTTTCATCAACTCTTTTCATTCCCACTTTTTCTAGAACCTCTGTAATTGATTGTATGTAGTCTATGTATGTAGTCGATGGAGATATGGCTGGGGGATGGGTGGTTGGAGGTGTGGGTGGGCGAGAGGATATGTGGGTTAGGATGTGCATGTGGGATGTGTGGGTTGGTGGGGGATGTTTGTGAGTGGCGAATGTGTTTTGGTTGGGGGAACAGGTGAGGGCAGTGTGTGTGGGTGGGGAATGTGTAGGAGGGGGATGGGTTGGTTGGTCGGGTATTATGTGTCCCTGGGTGTGTGTGTGTGTGTGGGTAGGTGGGGTTGTGTGTATGGGTGGGGTGATGTATGGGTAGGTGGGAGATGGGCCTCATAACATGGTAATTTGTCTTGATTATGTTTACAACATTCATTTCACAATGTTTATCTTTCTTCCTATGTAAATGTATAATGCTCTTGATGAACGAAAGACGAGTGATTGGAAGGGCCGAATGTAAGACTGGCCTGCGTGCCCAATTTGTTACCCTTTTAAAATAAAGTTGATTTGATTTGATTTGATTTGATTTGTTTTTGTTTCCTTGAAATACGACATATCCTTTTGGCGTACACTTGGTCAACCTGTCCACTAGATTGTTAATGCCTTCTAGGAACACGTTGTATGGATGTGGTCTTTAAATCAGTCATTCAGAAATTATGGCAAACTACTGAATATAAACTTGCCAAGAAATCACAAACAGCGAAAACAAAACCCCCACCTGGGTTGACTGCCACGTTCTGTAAAGGATATGCAGCTTAATTAATTTTTATAAAACGTTAACTAATGGTACACTGCCTCTTGGACCTCGCACAGTACAGGCAGACACTCTCCTACTTCGGAGGAATCGGCGATCCTACTGACTTTAGCCAGGACTCCGAAGGGACCTGTTGCCCAGGACGCTCGACGAGGACGCGTCAATAGGTCTTGGCCAGTATATAACCCGGCCCAGGTGCCTTGGAAACACCTCTGCGTCCCGCGTAGCCGTATGAGGTCGGGCGTTGATGAGCAGAAACAATATTCCTTTTGAGAGAAGTCCCCAGCGTTTCGATCTTAACGCGGGCTTTAATTTGTTCACTAGCACGTCTGCTGTATCGAACACTAGTCACAGCTTCCCCCCTTTCCTGGAAATGCATCATTATATTCCTTTGATATCTTACAAGATGGTTATCATGACTTTCCCAGGAGATTCCTGCGTCTTTGCCTAACCGGAGACAACAGGTGATTCCTTAGAAATCTTTCTACCCATTCATACACTCTCCCCTGACTCAAACAGCTGTCTCCGTACTGAACCATCATTCTGCTGTATATTTCACAATGTTTCACACCTTCTCTCTCTCTCTCTCTCTCTCTCTCTCTCTCTCTCTCTCTCTCTCTCTCTCTCTCTCTCTCTCTCTCTCTACTCTCTCTCTCTCTCTCTCTCTCTCACACACACACGTACACACACACACACACACAAACGGATACCGCCTCGTTGTTCAACTGTGGTTCACGTTAATAGATGGGCAGCCATTTTGTGATCGATATTACACATGAGCAAACTGTTCAATCCTCCCGACCTCTACACGGGTATTGCTTAAGAGCCATCTGTGTTCTGAACTAGGATTTATGAATTTTATAATAAATTCTCGTAACTTAACCTCTTTCCTGCATAGATACAGACGCCGTCTTCTCCTTCTGTTTAGATTAGTTGCTTGGTTTACTGTCACAGCTTGGTCTTTACCCTTTCACCATACCGTATTGCTGATCGTTTTCTTCCTCTTCTTCATCTTTTCTTCCATTTACCTCAGTAAAGTGTTAAATGGGGGAAGAGGAATCTGTAACGATCTTTTATGTGCTCTTTTTAATGATATATGTAGGTTGGTATTCATTTCTCTATGGTTGCTCATGACACCATCACTCTATCTTTTACGTGGTCTACCCCTTACACTGTATACATTATATATCTTCAGTGTGGCTCTTTCTAACAGATGGTACCAGAGCATTCTTGTGAAGTGGCCAAACCATTTAAAATGCTGTTCTTTAATGAAGTGCATGACTGGTTTCAGACATAGTCGCCTTCTAATTTCCTCATTCCTGATTGTATCTCTCATGATTAATCTCACAGTTCTACAAAGGCTCTCGTTTCTGTTGTTATGGTTTTGCCCTCGTTTGTTGCAGCAGCATCCATGTTTGACGTTGGTAGCATAATATCCGCCAAATAATAGTTCTTATGAGCTTTGATTTGTACTTATAGATATTTTTCTATGCGACAAAAGTGGCACTAATTGTCCGGACTGGTTGACGGGCTTCCTGAACTAAAGGTTCTAGGTCTTTCTCTACACTGTATTGCACATTACCTGGTCTCTTTGTCGTGCCTTCGTACATGTCTCTACACTTTCTTGTATCTTATCTTTGTCGTGTCTTCGTACATGTCTCTACACTTTCTTGCATTGTATCTTTGTTGTATCTTCGTACATGTCTCTACACTTAATGCATAGTATACTTGTTGTATCTTCGTACATGTCTCTACACTTTCTTGCATTTTATCTTTGTTGTATCTTCGTACATTTCTATACATTTTCATGTATATTTTCTTTGTCGTGTCTTCGTACATTTCTTAACAGTACTTTTCCCATTTTTATAGTATTATTTTACATTATCTTAAAGTATTTCCATTTCTATAATTTATTACATTATGGTCTGATTTCGCCTGTTAATGTTCTATTTAACTAAACAAGTATCCATCATTTCCTTACAAATGAAGATTCTCTTACAAGATTAATTACAACCTGCCTCTTATCCTCTCTGATCGCGCTTCCTGTTTTCCCCGTTTAGTGTTTCTATGTATCACTATGTATTCTTATCAGTGCTTTCTCAGATATTTTCCTCTGTTTTTCTCCTCTGTGATGTATCTGTGCTTCTTATAATTTAAATTTTTTTTTTTTTTTTTGGTGGTTGGGGGGGGGGGGAGGGGGGGGGGGGGGGGTTTGAATTCTTGCTTTGTACTGAGCAGATTAGAATGTTTCTCTCTTGTGTGGCCAGTTCGTCAGGTGTGTGCCTTCTTGTACTGCCATCCTTATCTGGAAATTGGTTTTTATTTCATTGTTATATTCAGCAGGGAGTCGCGGCATAGTTTTTAGCCTCCTTGCCAGCCAAGGCAATTGTCCAGGTTCCGAAAGGTGCATATAGACACTAGACCCGGCCGGCCCCGTGGTGAAGGTTTAACGGGCGCAGTTCGTAATCCCGCACACCGCTTTCGAAACACAGCTGAGGGCGATTCAGCAGCAGATCTCCTCGAGTTGGTATTTTTTCTCAATAAAATGGTATGAGTGCCAGTCGTTCAGAAAGCAATGACAAACTATCGAACGTAAACTTGCGAAAAGATCACAGAGAGTCGAAAATACTGGGATAGACTGCCACGTCTTGTAAAAGATATGAAAGTAATTTAACTTGACCCTGTTTGTAACTATTCGTTGGCTGTTGAAGATGTGGACGGAGCACGTAAGGAACTGCCTCGAGTGCTGTGATGTCGGTTCTTAAAGTAATTCAACCCACATTTGTAGGGACCAATCAACACTCGGCAGTTGATGTAGTCAGGAGCACACCAGCCGCCTTTACTTCCCAAGACATGTTCTTGTATCCAGTGTCAATAGGTCGACCTGTTTAAACAGGTCTCAGCGTGGATTCCAACCCGTTTCTACAGGCCGGTAGCCACTACGTTGCCGCAGCTCTACGCTAAGGAGTTATAATGATTTAGCACAGTGGTTCTCAACCGGTGGGGAATTCTAGGGAGGGGGGGGGGATATGGAGTTAAGACCACAGATATATATATATATATATATATATATATATATATATATATATATATATATATATATATATATATATATATATATATATATATATATATGTGTGTGTGTGTGTGTGTGTGTGTGTGTGTAAACCCCCCCCCCCCCCTTCCATAATGTTTACTTCCCTTTCCATAATGTCATCCCCCCGTTTCCATATATATATATATATATATATATATATATATATATATATATTATATATATATATATATACCTATATATATAGGTGTGTGTAAAAAGGGGATGGTGGCAATATGGAAAAAAGGGGGGTGATATTATGGAAAGGAGGGGGAGATGACATTATGGAAAGGGAGGGGGGTATGACATTATGGAAAGGGGAGAATAACATTATGGAAATGGGGGTGGGAATTACATTATGGAAAGGGGGGGGGGGCGGGGGGAGAATGGCATTATTGAAAGGGGGGAATGACATTCTGAACATATGATGACTTTGTGCGTAGGCTAAGAAAAGGTTGAGAACCACTGATTTAGCTAAACGTCGTTGTCATCACAACCCGTCGATAAGCCTCTCAATCTCTGGCCATTTCTCCTGCCTCAAGCACCCTCATGCCCATGGTGTCTGCAATGTCCTGTGTCATCTTCGTGCTGGTCGAGCCCTTGCCATTTATACCAGGAACCACACCTTCCATCACTGTTCTTAGTTTAGTTTAGTCGACAGATCAACATCACGGCACATGGATGTAACCCATAAGTGCTCCGTTCTACTCCTTAACTCAAGCCTGAGTCCGGAGAATCTCAGCTCAGAGCACGAACTCCGTAGCGCCGGCGAGGATCCTGAAATACTTTGGGTAGATGGTTAACTGGAAATTTTGTCCGGTCCACGCCGTTAGGCTACTCTTATTCGATTTCCACCTGCAAGGGGATTGTTGACGTGCGCAAAAATACACACGGGCGTCCTATATGACTACCCAGAGACCAGGGGACATTTTTGTTGCTAGAAGTCCACGTGAAAAAAAAAAAAAAACATCACTGTTCTTTCCAAGCCAGTGTGACGTTTAATATGGCCAATGTATTTCATTTTCCAAGTCACGGCACTGTTTACGATCCACTTTTCTTTAATGTTCAGGTCGTATAGAATTTTAGTATTTATTTCCGTTTTCTTAGTACACGACGCCGGTCTCCCTGGCCAAAGGGTTAACGACATTGTTCGTAATCCCTTATATCCACGTGGGGAAAACAGCAGCTGCGAGAATCAGCAGCGGTTCGCGCCTCGCTGGTAGCTTACGGGGGTATGTGAGCCGGTCGTTTAGAAAGCAATGGCAAACTACTGAACGTGAATTTTGCCTAGTACATTAACAGCAGCTGAAAATATGCTGATGTTGACTGCAACGGCCTGTAAGGGATATGCAACATTTTTAAGTACACGATAGTCTAAGAATATTTTTGCAACATTTAAGCTTCACAATCTCCAAATTTTCGCACAAGAGTAGCTATACTACACCCTATACACACTCTTTAATTCAATCAGTCCATTATTTGCTCTGTTTCTTTTTCTCATCTTCACATGGCAATATGAATTTGTTTATGTTCACAACATTCATTTGTACTTTTTTTTTCTATATGAATGTACCATGCACAATTGATAATTGATGTACGAAAGATGAGTGGTTGGAAGGGCCGAATGTAAGACAGGCCTGCGTACCCAATTTGTGACACTGAAAATAAAGTTCGTTCCTTCTTCGTTTGGCCACAACGGTTCAATGGAGGATGATCTTTAAGAAAGTACAGTGAAAGAAATTTGTATTTTAAATCCCAAGGACACAATAAAAACAAGCACATACACATACCTGACTGATGCCTCAGTCTGCGTAATAAAAATAAATATTGTAAGTGGAAATATTAGAAAATAGTGTAACATTATAATAACAAACTAGACAAGTGTCAATTAAATAAGCAAGAATAAAACACAACGCTACTCTTATAAAAACCATAGTGGAGGGTAAGGTTGAAGGTAAGCGAGCAGGAGGTAGGATAGACAACGATACAAGTGGGAAGATAACATCAAGAGATGGACAAGCCGCAGTCTAAAAGAATGTTCAATCAGGGCGAGAGACAGACAAAGTTGGAGATCCACTGCAGCCAACCTTCATTGTGGAGAGGGCACCTAATTAAATGAATGATTTACTGCCGGGCATAGGTGGTAGGGACGGGGAGAGAATGGTATGATGTGAAATAACAAACACAACATGTTTGGTTCGGACAGTTATAAAATGTTATTTGTAAAATTCCTATTACTTAATTATACCCCTCTTATAATGCACTACGTGTGTATGCTGGAAGAGCCGCTTTATCCAAAGCATGGAAGAGAACAAGCTACGGCTAAAAAAGAACTCACGCACACGCATGTTTGCATAAGGCCGTTGCCAGAATGCCAACAAAAAAAACTATGCCATTATAAATACAGTTCATCGTCAACGGAAGAAGCAGTCACTAGAGCACCAGCAGTTGCACACGAATTACTACATAAGGCAAACCAGCTAGCTTTGCAACCGCCCATCCACTATGTTTCTGAACATGCAGTTCACATCATAAACTACCGTGGACACATGAAAAAGCATCTGACATGCAATCCACAGATCACAGTGTTGCACCAAACACTCAAATCTGTAGGTGGGCGACAGAACCATTACTACGCGTTGAAATGAGGAAAGTGCATAAACAATCTTTACCAGAAGTAAACACTCCAGGGCCTTAACGGATGTGACCTCCTATCCGCCAAACTAGACCTGAAGTTGAACTATAAGAAACTTGGCCTATCTCAAGTGAATCGGTACAACTATCTCGCAACAGTCATAGCATATGATGGCAGGTGTCTAGAACAAGAATCCTCACTGCAAGGGTAGACTTTTGCCAGATAGAAAATATGCTTACCAATAAAAAAAAAACATGTATATTGCAACGAGGTAAAGAGTGTTTAAGTGCTAGATAGAATGCATATTTTTGTATGGGTGTGATACGTAGCAGTGAGAAGAGAAGTTGAAAACATCTAATGGCAATGGAAATATGGTTTCTGGGGAAAATATAATCAATACCATGGACATTAGACTTATAAAAAACATATATTGGAAACAACAAGCTGCCATAAGGATTGATAATGAAGTGGGACAATATCAACCTATTAAGAGAGGTGTTAGGCAGGGATGTGTAATGTCTCCGGGTCTTTTTTCCCTATACAGTGAAAATATTTTCAGGAATGTAGAAAATATAAATGGAATCAGCATTGGAGGACGAAACATCAATAACATTAGATATGCAGATGATACAGTATTGATTGCAGACAATGCACAAGATCTACAACGAATTAGTAGACGCAGTTGTTGTACACAGTGAGCAGCTGGGGTTGGAATTAAATTGTAAGAAGACACAGGTTATGGTCGTCACTAGGAAGAACGAAGTACCACAATGTAATATACAAGTAAATGGGAATATTCTTCAACAAGAGAATCGGTACAATTATCTCGGAACAGTCATAACATCTGATGGGAGATGCCTTGAAGAGATTAGAACAAGAATCGCCATGGCGAAAGTAGCCTTTAGCAATATGAAAAACATTCTGACAAATAAAACGATGTCAACTGAAACGAGAAAAAGAGTGTTGAGGGGATACATAGAGCCTGTTCTTTTGTATGGATGTGAAGCTTGGACAATGAGCAGTCAAGCTGAAAAAACATCTGATGGCTGTAGAAATGTGGTTTCTGAAGAAAATGCAAAGAATACCATGGACAGACAGAAAAAACAATGACCAAGTACTACAGGAGACAAATGAAACTCGTAAACTGATTGGAGAAATTAGATATAGGCAGTCACACATATTTTGGACTCGTCATGAGAAGAAATAAACTAGAGAACTTAGTGACAATTGGAAATATTGATGGGGAAAGAACAGGGGGAGAGCAGAGAAGTAAATATATGGATTGTTTGCCACGCGGCATGGTCGAGACAAAAACGCAGAGCTGATCCACGACTCTGGTGATCGCGTGAGATGGTTAAACAGGACCGGACACGCTTATCGGCATGGCACATTATGACTTTAAGTACTTTGACGTTATAATTAACAATAATGGGAAACAGGTTGGCATAGCAACACATAGAATCAACAGTACTAACAGCATCTGGTACAACATCAGCCAGACACTTGTAGTAACATGTGTGAGAACACCTTTCCTGCCTTGTGGAACATACGGATATGAGCCACGGACCATTTTCCAATCACCAAACAAAAAACAAAACAAAAACAGGACTTTTGAGCTTCATCGTCAGAGAGATGTCCTGAGAATGTCGACGGTTCATTATCATCATCAAGTGTCATGCCTAATGACGTAGGCGTTCATGTAGCTTCCCCATGTCTCGATCTCTGGTGTTCTGGGTCAACTCTGTTGCTTATATTCCCCCATGCCATTGTCTCAAGCCATCCAGCATCATTTCTCTTGGTCTCCCTCTGCCTCTCTTCCCCTCGATCTGTCCAGTGTCTCGATGTTCTCTTCTCTTCACATGAAAAAGCTGTTTGTCTCTTTCTAATTGTTGAATATAATGTTGAGAACTGGCACATAAACACCATCCTGCCTTGTTAGCTGAAATAGTCAGGTCGGAGTAAATGTGGCAGTTCTTTGAACAGAACAGTGATCGAAGGTCGGGTCAGGGAAAGAAAGGGTTGGCGTCCATCAGCACGAAGGAAGAGACGGGACATGGTAAACACACTGGGCAGGGAAGTAAGTATATGAGGCAGCAGAGAAGTTGGCAACCGGTAGGGGATATTTTCGGCCGGCTGTTTTGAGAGTGACTTTCTGCAAAGGACCTGCTACAGTTTGATAATGCTAAGACTTAGAAACAGTTGTGAAGTACACACTGTGAGGTGAACAAGCAACTAGAAAGTCGAATAGAGGCCCTGGAGATGTGGATATACTGAACAATATGTCGTATTTTATGGAAACAAAAACTATAAAATACAGAGGTTCTAGAAAAACCGGCAATGGAAAGAGCATTAATGAAAAAATAATAAAAAATTTTAAAAAGAAGCAAGTAAAATATTTTTGCCACGTTACAAGACATAATACTCTTATAAAAACCATATTGGGGGAGGGGAAGGGCAAGGTTGGGGGAAAGCGAGCAAGATGTAGACAACGAAACAAGTGGGAAGATAACATCAAAAGATGGACGAACATTAATCTGACAGAATGCACAGTCAGGGCGAGAGACGGACTATGTTGGAGATCAATTGCAGCCAACCTTCATTATGGAGACGGCACCTGATTGATTGATTGTGACGTACGGCTGTTCGAGTGACAAGCATACTAGTTCCAAGCGACATGAGTGTCTAATCCCTGGTACAGGCAGATATTTCATTATATTAACCACTGTTGCTCTGTGGCGACGGGGTTACGGGGGCAATTCGAAATCCAATATACCGCGTTCGAAACACAGTTGCGGGCGACTTGGCAGCAGGCCGCCTTGTATTGGTGACCATACAATAGTATAAGTGCCGGTCGTTCAGAAAGCAATTGCAAACTACTGAGCGTAAACTTGCCAAGAAATCACAAACAGCCAAAAAATGTTGGGGTTGACTACAACGTCATGTAAAGAATATGCAACTAGCTTTAAAAGAAAATAACCACTGACAGTACATAAAAAGGATCTGCTACGAGAGCAAGAGGACAACCGAGAAGAACACGGGCTAACAACATCAAAGACATTGTACAATCACACGGAATGACACTATCCAGTGATACCCATCGGCGATGGAGCGCCACATATTCCTCCCCACGACGCTTTACGGCAAAAGTGAAAGATGATGACGATGATTAACCATGACATACAGATACTGGTATGTGAGCAGCGTGGCGACTGTTCGAGCAAAGCGTGGTTCAACTCTCGTCCCTACAAAACTCTAGCTGCAGTCACTACTGATATCACACAAGGTGGAGTTTATTTTAATTATGCACCTTACCCGAGTTTCAATCCCCACCGAGGCGCTTTTTTTTTTTTCCAACATTGACTTGGGTTCTCAAGTCAACAAAGCTTAACATGAGTACTATAAAATGTTGTGGGGAGTAAAGGTGAATTTTGGGATCAACATATCATCTATAGAGTGTGGACTGGTCTGTAAGAACGTGGGGTTAGCAGCGTGTATTCAATACGGATCATGGCATGTAAGAGAAGTGGGGGATGCAGCAGAATATACTCAATAGGCATCATGTAATGTAAGAGAAGTGAAGGCTGCAGCAGGAGACAACAATACGCATCATGACATGTAAGAGAAGTAGGGGATGCAGCAGGAGATAACAATACGTATCATGGTATGTAAGGGAAGTGGGCGATGCAACAGAATATACTCAATAGGCATCTTGTAATGTAAGAGAAGTGGGGGATACAGCAGGGGATAACAATACGCATTGTGGTATGTAAGAGAAGTGAAGCTGCAGCAGAAGATAACAATACACGACATGTCATGTAAGAGAAGAGGTGGATGCAGCAGGAGATAATACACGTCATGTCATGTAAGAGCTACGGAGTCTTGAAACATCTAGCATACAGCCCAGAATCGGCGCCATCGGACTTTCACTTGTTTGAACCCTTGCACAATGTAACAAACTATCGTCTATCAAGATGTCAAGGGGTGCCAGTCATTTGATGAGACTGGGTGGACCCTAGAGTCATTTTGATGGGAAAACAGAATCCTACAACTCTAGGGGATATATTGTGTATTCTGGTTCCAGTTGTACCATGTGGCCAAGCCATCCAGGTAGTTATTTCTTTCTCTGACGATGCCGAGTCTCTTGGCGCAGATGACTTTTTCTAAAAGGAGAAGCTGCTCCCATGGGGAAACTATTTACCTCGTTTATTCCGATCTCTGTGAGTTGCCAAATCATCATTTACTAGCATCTGCATAGAAGGCTGTACGCCATTGCTTTCCTACTAGGCAGTGATCGTACTGGTTGATGATCGTACCCGTTGTCTCTATAAAGAGATTTCCGGTCCCCAACATTGAGGATAGGTGGCTGAGTTGATAAGGCCTCTGGAGTGTTTATGCACGTGACTACGGTTTGCTTACACATTTTTCTAATGTTGGACTGGTAGTGCATGGTTCCCCTTGCTACTGGGTTAAGTGTGTGGAGAGACAATGTGAGCTGTGATTTTCGTGTGGAGTGGGTGCTTTTACATATTTCGCGGTTGTTTGTAGCGTGAACTGCATGTTCAGAAAAATGGCGACCTGTCAGTCGCTGAACTAACTGGGTTGCCTAATACAATAATGTGTAGCTGCTGGTTTTCTAGTGACTGCCGCTTCCATCGAGGATGAACTGTATTTTTCGTGGCGGACTTTTATGTTGGCATTCTGGCAGCGGTATTATGCATAGAATACCTGTCCTGGCTGTTGGTTTGTCGAGATTCGTATCTGTTCGACTTTTCACATAGAGCAATGAGGAGTATTTTGTGTGATATTTACTGGCACAGGAACGGAGCATAATGGGGCGACCATTAGCGGTGAAGTTAGAACAGCGACTGACTAACTAACTATCTATAAAGAGATCCCCTGCCTACCGTGGAGAACTTGAGACTATAACCAACTATCTGTCTGCTGCTTTCAATCTCAATCCATCTGCTGCAGGCATCTTTTGGGAGAAACCTTGTGCAATAAAGTCGATCTTCTCACATTTTAACAGATGCAGTCTTAAACAAAGAGGAGCGGCTGGCCGAGTGGTTAGAATGCGGAGTTTCCTTCTGGAGACCCGGGTTCAAACCCTCCGTAAGGTGTTGTTTTTTCTGTCGGGGAAAAAAGAAAACCCTAACCTGCACAGTTCGCGGCGACTGCACTAGCCAGGCGGCCTTAATTTCTCAGGGACAAAACCCCTCTGTTCTCCACCACAAGATACTATAGGCATTAGATGACAGTATTTAGGTATTAGACAGTGCCAGACACAACGTAGGTTTGGACCTAACAAAAATGGATAACGGGAAATGGGAAATGGGGTGTGTCGCAGTTACAACTTAACAGTTGTTAAAATGGCAGCAGACATGTTGTATTATATTTCAAATTAAACTGAGCTGCATAAGGAAAACTACTGTATCCCATGGCGGATAGGGGTAATCGCTTAAGACGGTTAATCATCCCATGACACTTAATCAGTTAAACCCTTTTTATAATCAGTTCCACTGATGATATTTGGGCGAAGGATTACGGACACAATTCGTAATCTCGCATATCGCGTTCGAAACACAGCTGTCGGCGATTTGTCAGCAGACCGCCTTGCGCTAATTTTATTACGAAATGGTATGGGTGCCGGTCGATCTGAAAGCAATGGCAAACTACTGAACGTAAACTTGCCAAGAGATCACGAACAGCAAATAAAAAAGTAAAAGAAAAAAAGAAAGAAAAAGAAAAAAGAAAATAAATGCTGGGGTTGACTGCGACTTCCTGTAAAGGATATGCAACTAACTTTAACTGATGATATTCCCACATGCCACAGCGTAAGACCGTCGGGTATCATGTCTCTCGGCCTGCCGCTGCCATTTCCACAGCTAAGCTTGCCAGTCGTCTAGAAGGGGGTTGGCTAAACGGGTACCACACCAGACCTAGGTATGTTACTTAGCCTAGCGGACGGAAGGAGGTGCTTTACTTCTTCTCTGATATGGAATGTTGAGAGGGTCATGCTTCGAAGTACACTTTGCTTCTGCGGTGATGCGCTGGTGTCATTTGGATATGACATATTTAAATTCCGGTTGACTTGACTTGATTGATAGAGACAATGCGTTTTGTGTGCTGTTTAACACACAACGTGGAGCATTTTAAAGGTAG
Source organism: Cepaea hortensis (assembly GCA_963921405.1). Lineage (NCBI taxonomy): Eukaryota > Metazoa > Mollusca > Gastropoda > Stylommatophora > Helicidae > Cepaea > Cepaea hortensis. The sequence goes on from OY992876.1 coordinate 393,112,248, forward strand.
CAGGAGCCATGGCAATTCATATAGAAAAGCCAACTTTGTGCAAACAAAAAGGATTTGATAGTCAATTTAAAATTAACGTGATTGACAATTCAAACTAAGGTGGGAGTAAGTGTATACATATTTTAGCTTGAAGGATTTATCTTATTGCTTTAGTTTATTTTGTGTGGTTTCTGCTGCATGTACCTTGAAAATGCAGTGAAATTTGCCAGACAATAAATTATACAATCAATTCTTTATGTCTTTATTATATAAATCCACTACATTGATTCAAGCTGTTATGGTGTCTAGTATGTCCTCTAATCTCCACTTCTCTCTACTACATCCATAAGTGCAAATCAATAGGTGTGAGTTTGTTTGTCCTCTGACAGGGGCATGGTTGGTTATATTGTTACTATTCTGTGCTTCCCATAAGGGGTCTGCTATCACGGCGTATTTAAGAGTTAATGAGCACCATACATCACAGGTTGAACACGCTAATAGCAAGTTAGTTGCCTGTTCATGACAGGACTCAGTAATCAACTCCACATTATTCGTTATTTGTGATTTTACTAGGCGGTGTTAATTCAGTAGTTTGCCATTACTTACTGAACGCCCAGAGCGGACTGCTATCATACCGCGGACAGCTGATTTCAAACCCTCGATTATCTATGTCGGGGAATTATGGAACTGCGCTTCTCACTATCCCCTTTGCCGTGGCAGTCTGTGAACAGGCCAATTACTAATGTTAAATAAATATTTTCACAAAATATACGATTTTGTAATCGAAAATATTATCACATTGAAAAAGGTAATGAACTCCGCAGGCGTCTTTGTTATATCAGCCGCTTGGTAATTATTATATGACTATACGGTATATAATCACCACATTCTAGCAAACGACTATTCGATATATAATCACCACATACTAGCATACAACTATCGATATATAATCACCACATACTAGCATACGACTATACGATATATAATTACCACATTCGAGCATACGACTATACGATATATAATCACCACATTCTAGCATACGACTATACGATATATAATCACCACATTCGAGCATGTGACTATACTATATATAATCACCACATACGAGCATATCTATGATTATACGATATATAATCACTACATGCGAGCATATGACTATACGATACATAATCACCACATGCGGGAATAAACACATGCAAGTATGTGAATATAAAATCCGCATTTGAGTATACGAGTATATACATAAAATAACCACATACGAATTTACGCATACAGTAATCACATACGCATATGAAAAAGTTAGTTGCATCTCCTTTACAGGACGTTGCAGTTAACCCTAGCAATTTTTGACTGTTTGTGATTTCTTGGCAAGTGTACCTTCAGTAGTTTTCATTGCTTTTTAAACTACCGGCACTAGTACGATTGTATGAAAACTATGGTAAAATGGTCTGCTGCCAAATCGCTCGCAACAGGATTACGAAACCGTAACTCCTTCACCATAGAAGCGGCATACGATATACGAGTATGTATAAATAACCTCATAAATGTATATAATAACCACATACGAATATATGAGTTGAGTATACGTATATTTTTGTTTGTTTTGCTGGCTCGTTTTGAACTCAAGCGTAGCCCATACACGTGCAACTTCTTCTAGTGCCCTGGGCTGATATTTGCATGTGCATTAGTTTTCCCTATTACCAGTGTCCCTCGCCATCAGGCTTATGAGATACTTTTAATTGACTTCCTCAATTTAAGAACGAGAAGTCAACATTTTAGCTCAACTAACCGGTGTAGGGTTTGAACCAGCTACCTCGGCATCAGCACACCGGATTATTGAGAGCTCGAGCTCCTATCCATTCGGTATACTGATCTCCATTTTAAGTATAAAATGACGGACGAGCATGCGTATAGAATAACCACATGGGTATGTGCGTTTAAATGTATAAAATAACCACATACGACTATGCGACCACACGGCATACTATACAATAACCACAGACCACGTTAAGTATATCCCTGCGAAGTTAACATGTTAAGAAAAACATTCTAAACCAGTCGATGAAGTTTACAATAACCACTTTCCGAAGTAGAAACCATTACTTGTGAGGAAGCGGCGGTAAGATCAGAATCTAGCCGATTTGCCGCGAGTATACAACGTCATGATATTCCGTCTTATGACATCACGGAAGAACCCAGCCTTCACTTAAGAGCGGTACTGCCAGGCAGGCAGGCAGAGGTTCCCACTGCGAGTTATGGTAACCTTAGCAACACACCTGTCCCTCGTGCGCCTTGTAGCCGAATCTGGCAGGTCCGTGACTGGAGACAACATTCGCAGCAGGGGAAAGGTTGCAGGTAGGTGACCTCATTTTTACTTCCCTCCTATTCTCTCTATCTCTCTCTCGTTCTTTCTCTCTCTATTTTACCTTTCCCTTTCTTTCCTTCTCTAACTCTTTAGACTGGCGTAATCTACCCTGCACACTGTTTTTCTTCTGCTCCTTACCTAATCCCCTCCTCTCCAGTCTTAAACACACATTTACACAAGCCGCTTTCTGTTCCCTTTCTGTACCTCACTCACCCTCACCGCTTCGTGCCTGTTTTTTCATCTACAGTCTACCTGAACGGATGGATAAGATGTACGCAGGCGTAGAAACCTCTCTGCGTTGGCTAGAGAACCTGCAACACGAAGAGAAAATACAGATCACAACGTGTGCCCTGATCTTGTTGCAGCCACCGTACCCCTCAACACATATCACAACTTAATAACATTTATAAGGCAAGGGGGGAATCGTAAACTCGGGAAACATGGAAAATTACAGCATGTGTTAAGTGTCGCGGGAATACTATATTTATCGTTACATTTTCCCTGCAGCCTACTGCTTATACTCAACAGGGTTCTTCGTCTTGTTGCAGTTCCTTTTTATTACTTGTCTTGTGTGTGTGTGTCTTGATTTCTTTTGCCCTCGTGTCTATGCTGCAAGGACATGTATTCTGAGGGCTGCTTTATTTGCACTATTCTGTTAGGTCCGTAGTGGCATAGTCTTAGCTCGCTGATTTAACAAGATATTGGTTTGGGATTAATTCTTGGGAGTGGCGGGATTATATTACAACCAGAGCGGATGCCTGCATTTTTCACCATGAGCATCATGTGTCTACCAAATGAGGTAGATTTTCATGTATTGGTGGCAACTGCAATGAGAAACAGAATGTTGATGTGCTACATTGTACCTGCAATTTTGATGGATGTGAAATGTGGGCAATGAGCAGACAAGCTGTATTACATCTAGCTGCAGTTTAAATGTGGTTTCTGAGTAAAATGCAACGAATACCATGGACAGAAAGAAAAAACGAAAAGCCAGTGAGCATATCCTACAAGAAATAAATTAAAACCGTAAACTGGTTAGACAAATGAGGCCTAGACAATCAAGTGTTTTGGGGCACGTTATGATAAGAAATAAACTGGAGAACTTCGCGACAACTGGCAAGATTGAGAGAAAAAGAGCAAGGGGAATTAAGAGATATAAATATCTGGAGGGCTTGGTCGAGACAAGAACACGGAGCTGATCGAAGACTCTGGTGCTAGACTGAGATGGGGAAACATGACAACTCACGCTTAACGGCATGGCATATGATGATGATGTTTCATATATCTATGTTGATCTCGGTGCCAGTATGTTATAGATCAGTTCTGTGGATGATATTCCTCCTTACCACAGTCTAAGACCATCAATCATCATGCCCTTGGCCTACCCCTGACTCTTCTACCGTTGGTCATTACTTTCGTCGTGACTTCCATTGCCTCTCTTCTACATATTTGACCAAAGAACAGCAATTGTGGCTGCAAGTATTTACAGCAAATTACAAATGTATGTCAGAAAAACTAGCTGAACAGCGCATAAATGCCTTTGGATATGAATGTTATCAACTGGTTCTAAGAATATCTTATATACACAAAAGAATAAATGCATCCATACGACAAGAGCTGAATATTGAAGGTTGGCTACTAAAGACATAAAACAAAGAAAATTGAAATATTCTGGTCACTTGAAACTTCATGAAACTTTAGAGAGAACAATCATGGAGGGATATATGCCAGGGGAAGAGGAAGGCCAAAGAGACGATGGGCGCAGGATGTGGCAGATGATCTCCAGATGGGTGTATCGTACGCATGACATCTTGCTTATGACCGAGAAGTTTTTCCGAATTTTGTTATGGGAGCGAGATTCTGCAAAGGATATCCTACTGAATGAATTAATTAATGTCAGAAAAAAGATATAACTTGATATACGATCAAGAGTCGCCCGTACATACATTTGGCCTGTAGCACTCTATTATCCACTACCCACTGATTTTACTAAGAGAACTTGCTGGGAAAGGCGACGGCATGCTTCGTACTGAGTCGCAGGCTTTAATTCAAATATCAAAGATAGGGCGCATCTGTTGGATCTTTGTCCCAGAACATGCTGGTGTGCTGTGAAACGAGCAGGTGGACAGATTGGCTGGGTCTGCACTTGATTGGCTGGACAGACAGATTGGCTGGGTGGTGTTTTTGGTGTATTAGGGATGGTCAGACAGATACATGATCAGACTACGATCGTCACCATCAGTCTTGGGACTCTTCGCTGGCTGGTGAAGATGAGGACAGCACACGTATGATAATGCCCCGAGTGCTTTGCTGTCGGTTCTTGACTAGACTCAACTTAACTTAACTATACTCAACTCAGCTCAGCTCAACTCAAAGTAATTAAAAAATACAATATATCTGACGGCTTGCTAGCTTTCTAAACCACGAATGCCAAAGAAACTATTGCAAAGTAAAATACGGAAAAATAGAAGAAGGGACAGACACAGACAATTACTATTATAACAAGCATGTACGGATATATCAATGCATTTATATATGCGATTAAAGACAGCTGCAGAATAAAGAAAGTTATCTAACATAATTGTATTACGTTTGACGACTAGACTGTAGTAGACTAACTAAACGCCCTAGACTTAAGCAGCCTGCCACAGGTTTATAGATTATAGCTGACCATAGGTCCCTAGACATTAGCAGCCTGCCAACGGTTTAAATATTATAGCTGACAATAGGTTCATAGACTTTAGCAGTCTGCCAAGGTTCATATTTTATAGCGAACATTATGTCCTTAGACATTAGCAGCCTGAAAAAGGTTTATATATTATAGCTGACATTATGTCCCTAGACTTTAGAAGCCTGCCAACGGTTTATGGATTATATCTGACAATAGATCTATAAACATTAGCAGCCTGCCAAAGGTTTATAGTTTACAGCTGACAATAAGTCCCTAGACATTAGCAGCGTGTCAAAGATTTACAGATTATAACTGACAATAGGTCCCTAGACTTTAGCAGCTGCAAAGGTTTATAGATTATAGCTGATAATAGATCTATAGACATTAGCAGCCTGCCAAAGGTTTATAGATTATAGTGACAGTGACAATATGCTTCTAGACATTAACAGCCTGCCAATGTTTTATAGATTACTACTGACAATTAGTTCATATACTTTAGCAGCCTGTTAAATGTTAAAAGATTATAGCTGACAATAGGACCATAGACATCAGCAGCCTGTCAAAGGCTTACAGATTATAGAAGACTAGCAATAGGTCCCTAGACATTACGAGTTTGCCAAAGATTTATAGATTATAGCTGACTAGCAATAAGTCTCTAGGCTTTATCAGACTCATAAAATGTGTGAAACACTTTAGTAGACTGATAAAAATGATCAAACACTCTAGCAGACTGCCAGAATATATCATACACATGAGACTGACAAAACATAAAATTAACAATAGGTTCTGTGAAGAAAACGGCAAACAGCTTAATGTAATGTTTTAGATAACAAACATCCGATAACACTCCTTTGTGTGGCATGGACAATATTTCAATTGCTAAAGAAGAAAATTTGAGCACGCAAATTACAGACACATTCCTCGAATATCGTGCGAAAAAGAAAATAAGGACACTCTGAACATCGAAAGAAAATTCACTCATAAATCGTGTCATGTCTAGGACATATCATGTCTAGCACAGTAACAGAGAAGAAGAATGAAGGAACATATCATGTCTAGCACAGTAACAGTGAAGAAGAATGAAGGAACATATCATGTCTAGCACAGTAACAGAGAAGCAGAATGAAGGAACATATCATGTCTAGCACAGTAACAGAGAAGCAGAATGAAGAAACATATCATGTCTAGCACAGTAACAGAGAAGCAGAATGAAGAAACATATCATGTCTAGCACAGTAACAGAGAAGCAGAATGAAGGAACATATCATGTCTTGCACAGTAATAGAGAAGCAAAATGAAGGAACATGTCATGTCTAGCACAGTAACAGAGAAGCAGAATGAAGGAACATATCATGTCTAGCACAGTAACAGAGAAGAAGAATGAAGGAACATATCATGTCTTGCACAGTAACAGAGAAGCAGAATGAAGGAACATATCATGTCTAGCACAGTAACAGTGAAGAAGAATGAAGGAACATATCATGTCTAGTACAGGAAAAGAGAAAAAGAATGAAGAAACATATCATGTCTAGCACAGTAACAGAGAAGCAGAATGAAGGAACATATCATGTCTAGCACAGTAACAGAGAAGAAGAATGAAGGAACATATCATGTCTAGCACAGTAACAGAGAAGAAGAATGAAGGAACATATCATGTCTAGTACAGGAAAAGAGAAGAAGAATGAAGGAACATATCATGTCTAGTACAGTAACAGAGAAGAAGAATGAAGGAACATATCATGTCTAGCACAGAAACAGAGAAGAAGAATGAAGGAACATATCATGTCTAGCACAGTAACAGAGAAGAAGAATGAAGGAACATATCATGTCTAGCACAGTAACAGAGAAGAAGAATGAAGGAACATATCATGTCTAGCATAGTAACAGAGAAGAAGAATGAAAGAACATATCATGTCTAGCACAGTAACAGAGAAGAAGAATGAAGGAACATATCATGTCTAGCACAGTAACAGAGAAGAAGAATGAAGGAACATATCATGTCTAGCACAGTAACAGACATCGGAGATCATTATTTGTGGAAAGGTAGTATGGCTACGATATACGGCAAGGCGCTGGATGATGATGAGTTTACTATTGAATAACGAATGATCAGTCCTACGAGAAGAAGACAAAACTTTACACTGATTAAAGAAATTAGACGTCGAAAGTCACAATGTTTTGGGCACGCTAAGAGAAGAAATAAACTAGAGAACTTGGTGACAACTTGCAAAATTGGGGAGAAAGGAACAAGGGGAAGGCAAAGAAATAAATATCTGGGTGGCTTGACCACATAGCATGGTAGAGGCAAGAATACAGAGCTGATCCACGACTCTGGTGATCGTGTGAGATGGAGAAACAATACCGCCCACGTTCATCGGCATGGCACATCATGATATGAGTTTGCTATTGCCTTCTGAACAGGAAGTCAACTTGAAGACCACACTGACGAGCGTAGGAAGCAATCCCGCTACCTCGGCATCAGCATACCGGAAGTTTAAGAGCTCGAATGCTCTTACCGCTTCGACTAGATCGAAGTCTAGGAAACTAAAATTATTTGGCGATATTAAACGTTACACTGGCATGGAAGGAATGCTTACTGGGAGAAATGGCAGGGGGTGACCTGCGCGAAGTTGGACACCGGACAACTGCAGACACTTTGGACGTTAGGGTTGATGATAAACGTAGTCCAACTGCCCGAGAACATCGTTCTATGTCTCTTCCGTTGGTACCCAGAAAGATATACACAGGACAACTCCAGACACTTTGCACATTAGAGTTGATGATAAACGTTGTCCGACTGCCCGAGAACATCGTTCTTTGTAACATCCGCTGATACCCAGCAAGATAGACACGCGAGACAACTCCAGACGCTCTGAGCATTGGAGTTAATGATAAAAGTAGTCCGACAACGTCGTTCTTTCTGTCTTCCGCTGGTCACCTAACAAGATTTCCACCGGACAATTCCAGACACTTTGGGCATTGGGGTTGATGACAAATGTAGTCCGACCTCCCGAGATCATCGTTCTTTGTATGGTGCGGTGATACCCAGCAATATGGGATTAACAGCAACGTTGTGATCTCATCCTCTCAAATTGGGACCTGGATCTCGATCATGCCCAGTCCGCAATAATTCCTATGGCCTAAAAAAGAACTGCGGTCTCCACATCTGCTAAGTTTGGCTGATCCGAAAAGCGACATGCATGGTGTGAGTCGCTATTGTTTATGCGTGCGTTGTTTATCGTTTAGATTTTTTTCCCCGCGTTTCCATCCTGTTTCAGGATGTTGCGGTCAATATCAGCATCTTTCAGCTGTATGTTGATTCCTAGGCTAGATTACGCACATCAGCACGCCACGACTTTCTGAGCGACCGGCTCCATTCTCTCATAAGTCACTGGCGCGACTCGAACCGCTTCCAATTCTCGTGCGCTCACGTCAACCACGAGAGTATTCGGGGTTACGGAGAAAGCTGCTAACTCCTCAACCAGGGAGACCGGCTCATGTAGATGCCCTGTGCCAGACGACATCTCGGGGTATATAATAATTCAAACAATGCAACTTGGTAATAAAACATAGCTCGTAAATAACAGTCGTCAAATGCAGGTTTCAGAAGCCAAAACGGAACTGAAGAACTAAGTCTACTCCGTTAGACTATGGCAGTTACGACGCTGTTTATTTTCGCAGCGCACAGGCTTGTAGCCGGTCTCTCTGGCCGAGGGGTTACACCACTTTCTCCGTAATCCCGTTTATCACGCAAGACTCTCGTAGCGGGCGAGAACTGGGAGCGGTTCGTCCCCCGCTGGTGACTTGCGGGATAACTGAGTCGGCCGCTCAGAAAGCAATGGCAAACTACTGAGCGTAATCTTGCCAAGAAATCAACAGACAGCTGAAAGATGCTGCTGTTTACAGCGATGTCTTGTAAAAGGATATGCGAAAAAAAAAGGCTTGTAGCAACGACAATAATAAACAATAACATACAGTGCTTGTTCTGACCAAGCTGGACAGTATTACAATTATAATTAAGACGAATAATATATCCCAAGCCATCTCCGCTCAAATTCTAAGCAATGTCATTGTCCGTCCACACGGCGTCCTTCTGTCTATCTTCTAATTCTCCTTCCTGCCATTTATCTGACATCGAGTTTTCTGCGTTCGTCTGCCTGTTTATGTGTGGCTTAGATGAATGTTGTCTCCAAAGATTGTCTCGTCCATTCCATATATTAACTCAGCCACTAATGCGATATAAAGCCAGTGCCTAGCCAACCTATCGTTCCCAAATCAACATAAGCTGCCGCTCCAGAGAAGCTCCCAAGTCCGTCTGTTGTTGTTGTTGTTGACAATCCTCCGTGACGTTTCTGTGTTATCACGCCATATCCTTAGATTTATTAGCGTTTTGCCTTTGGGATTTTCTGAAATTTCCAATTTATCTTATTACGTCACACCTGCTACTTGGCACCCTGGCTATTAACTTTTAAGTCTTTATGTGGATCCTAACGGCTCTTTACAATGACTACTGGCTTCTGTGAGTGTGCTGTTCAGAAACGTTGTGGATGTCTCGATGTCCCATGCCAAAGTGAAATTGTATCCTCTGGGTTGTTAGATGACACCTTGTCGTGACGTATGCTACATTGGTGCGTTTCCTACTTGTATTTTTTAAGTGTCCTACGTATTATCCTTTTTAGCATCTACTCAAGTTTGTGAAACCTAACTCATTCATCTCTGTGACATGGCACTGACCAATAAAAAGATGTCAATTGCAACGAGATAAAGAGTGCTGAGAACCTGTAGAACCTGTACTTTTGTGAGGATGTCAAATGTGGACAATGAGCAGACAAGCTGAAAAACATATTAAGTACAATGGAAATGTGGTTTCTGAGGAAAATTCAAAGAATACCATGAACAGATAGAAAAACAATCAGCAAGCCCTAAAAAAACAAATAAAAACCGTAAACTTATTAGTGAAATTAAATGTAGACAATATTTTGGACACGTTATGATAAAAAATAAACTGGAGAACTTGGTCACAAGTGACAAGATAAAAGGGAATGAACAAGTGGAAGGCAAGTAGATAAATACATGGGTGGCCTGGCCTCATGCCATGTCGGGAAAAGAACACAGAACTAATCAAAAATTCGTTAAATAAATTCGTGAAATAGCGAACCACGACCATCCACTTTATCGGCATGGCACACGATAATGCTGATGATAGCAGCTTATATGATAAGATGGTTCTACAATGTGTACCTTGTATATTCTACAGTTGAGATCGTAATGTGGAACCTTTTATAAACAGAAGCATCGCTGTAATATGCTGTCGCTACACCGTCGATATGTGGCAGCGAGGAGCATTTTGTGTGATATTCACTGGCAATCAATCAATCATGTGCTATGCTGGAAAGCGTGGGCGGTCATGACTCGCCATTTCACTCGATCACCAGAGTCGTGGATCAGCTCAGTGTTCCTGTCTTGTCCATGCCATGTGGCCAAGCCATCCAGGTATTTTCCTCTCAGTCTTCCTCTTGGTCTGTTCCTTTTGATCTTGCCAGTTGTCACTAAGTTCTCCAATCCATTTCTTCTCATAACATGTCCAAAAAATGTTGACTGTCTTCGTCTAATTTCTCTAATCAATTTACGATTTTCATTTGTCTCCTGTAGTACTTTGTCATTGGTTTTTCTGTCTGCCCATAGTATTCTTTGCATTTTCCTCAGAAACCACATTCCTGCAGCCATCAGATGTTTTTCAGCTTGACTGCACATTGTCCAAGTTTCACATCCATACAAAAGAACAGGCTCTATGTATCCCCTAACCACTCTTTTTCTCGTTTCAATTGACATCTTTTTATTGGTCAGAATGTTTTTCATCTTGCTAAAGGCTACTTTCGCCATGGTGATTCTTGTTCTAATCTCTTCAAGGCATCTCAAATCAGATGTTATGACTGTTCCGAGATAATTGTACCGATTCACTTGTTGAAGAATATTCCCATTTACTTGTATATTACATTGTGGTATTTCGTTCTTCTTAGTGACGACCATAACCTGTGTCTTCTTACAATTTAATTCCAACCCCAGCTGCTCACTGTGTACAACAACTGCGTCTACTAATTGTTGTAGATCTTGTGCATTGTCTGCAATCAATACTGTATCATCTGCATATCTAATGTTATTGATGTTTCGTCCTCCAATGCTGATTCCATTTATATCTTCTACATTCCTGAAAATATTGTCACTGTATAGGGAAAAAAGATCTGGAGACATTACACATCCCTGCCTAACACCTCTCTTAATAGGTTGATATTGTCCCACTTCATTGTCAATCCTTATTGCAGCTTGCTGTTTCCAATATATGTTTTTAATAAGTCTAATGTTTTCGCATCAATTTGGGATCTATCAAAAGCCTTTGTGTAGTCAATAAAGCAAATGTGTATTCACTGGCACAGGAAAGGAATATAATGGGGCGTCCCTTTGCCGTGAACTTGGAACCGCTATTAACTAACTCTGACGGCGATGTGTTTAGTATAATCTCGCAGGACAGATGAGTGTAAGTGGATGAAAGATACGATAAAGGACAAAACAAGAAGATGGAAAGAAGAGAACAGAAATGAAGACATCGTCTGGGAAAGAAACAGTATGATCCTGGTCATTTATTAAAACTGTCCAGATGCCCGACAGCGTTCAGCAGAAGAGAGGGTTACAGCCAAGGAATCGACTTCATTGAACCACGTTTGACCCCCATCTATCTCGGCTTCTTGCCAGAACAGGAGGAAGCCTGCCGAGATCATCGCATACAGAACGAATTCTACCTCTTCAGCGATGATTCCCAGGCGTCACACATACACACACAGACACAGACACACACAGACACACACAGACACACACATACACACACACACACAGGCACATGAATCATCATCATCGTCAAGTGTCTTCCCGGCTACCGTGGACGATTATGCTTCTCCACATATTGCGATCTCTGAGGCATGGAATAACTCATATGTTGACTCCCTCACTAGATACACACAAGGGAGAATTTTCTCTCGCTATGTTCCTTTAATTATCGTTCCACTAATTTTTCAGTTTATCACAACATGTTCCAGTTGCTGTATTCGTATAATGTGGCCACAATCTGATTATTACCTCTTTCTGATGTTTGTTTTAAGTTGTCTTTGCGACTTCCTCAAAATGTTCACATAGCTCACTTTGGCTTTCCATGGAATTTTCAGCATTCTTCTATACAACGACATCTCCAGTGCGTCTATAGATATTTTCCCCAGTTTACTCATTCTCCAGGAATCGCAGCCGTTTATTAAGACTGGTTCTATTTAACATGCAATAATTCTTTTTTTCTCATCAACATAATTCAGTTCCTCGGCGTCTGGTATGGTAATCATGCCTTTCCACAAATTACGATCTCCAACGTCATAGATCAATTCGAGTGCTGACTCCCTTTCGTGCCATGACACAAGACTGTCAAGAATCTTCTCACGCTGTCTTCCTATATCTCTCTTGCCGCAAATTTTTCCAGTTGATATAACATGTTCCAGTTTCTGTCTTCTTATAACGTGGCCAAAAACGATGACTGCCCCATTCTTATGTTTGTTAGAAGTTGTCTTTGCGACCCCAGCCCCCCTTAAAACGTCCTAATTGCTCATTTTTGCTGTCAGTTAATTTTTGCATTCTTGAATAAAACCTCATCTCCAAGGCTTATATGGATTTTTTCACCTGTTTACTAATTGTTCAACCATATGTTAAAACTGGTTCTATGTAACATGCAAGAACTCTTTTCCTAACTTCCAATGACAAGGACTTATTGCACCTAACGTTCTTAATTTGATAGAATGAAGATTTTGCTTGTCCTATTCTGTTATAGATCCCTATTGCACACGCATACGCTGTTATTATTTGCGCATCCGCCACACATAGTCAAGTCAGAAGGCGCACCTAGCATCGATATATCATCCCTCAAGTCTGATATATTTTGTGTCAGATAAATGTATGATCTTGAGGTGTGAAGCAACAGGAAACGAATGTTCACAGCGGGGTGCTCATATCGGAACAAGAGCTGCGAGGAGAGAAACTGACAGCGGCAGGTGTCAAAGTGACTGTTGATACACCCAATTGCAATCTGTCATTTCCATATGTGGCTGGAAAACGAAAAGGGAAAAAAAATTACAAACAAAAAGGTGAAGAAATATAAAAAGATAAATGTGATAGAAGGAAACGAGCAGGTGGACTGATTGGCTGGGCATTCACAGTTGAGTGGCGTACTGGTGCATGATTAGGCATAAGGGAAGCAAAGAATAGCAACACTGTAGCCTACCACGCATGTCGTAAGAGGCGACTAAGGAGGCTTGATGGTTCCGTGGCCCTGCTACTGAGTGAGTGCGTGGCGCGACACTGTGAGTTGTGAGTTTCGTGTGAAGTGGTTTTGAATCTGCCCAAGTTTTTTTTTTTTTTTTTGGATCGTGACTGCATGTTCGGAGCGATGGCAGGTGGCTATGTCCCAGAGTTGACCGGTTTTTGCCTTATGCAGAAATGCGTGGCTGCTGGGCTTCTGGTTGACTTCCACTGCCGTCGGTGATGAACTGTATTTTCGTGGACTGTGTGGGTGAACATCTAGGAAACATCCAGATAGGAAAATGACTGCCGATTCCATCAGAGATAAATTGGGTGTTTCGTGGGGGGCTGGTGTGTTGACATTCTGGCGGCGGCATTATGCACAGTGTATCTGTGCGGGCTGTTGTTTGTCGAGACTCCTGTCTTTTCCACTTTTCACATTGGGCAGTGGGGAGCGTTTTGTGTGATATTCACTGGCACAGGAACGGAGCATAATGGGGACGACCCATTGCTGTGAAGTTGAAACTGTGACTAACTAACTAACTAACTAGGCTGACGTGGTCATAGGTTTGGGGGATCTTGTGAATAGTGTGACAGAAAAGGTAAATCATCATGCCTAGAGAGAAGGTGCTGTGGGGAGTGACCAGACGATGTGGTCAACATTCAGTACTCCGCGGTAAGGTCAGAGGGATACATAATCAGACTGCAGCTGGTAGTATTAGTTTTTGGGATTCTTCGCTGGCTGTTGAGAACATGAGGACCGAGAACACATGGGAATGTCCCGAGTGCTGTCTTGTCGATTCTTGACTCATCTCAACTCATCTCTCTCATCTCAACTCATCTCAACTTAACTCAACTCAACACAACTCATTTCAACTCAGCCTAACTCAGTATTCCGGTTTTATAACAATGGTCAATGAATTCGGTCAGCACAGTGAATGGATGGAAAGATCAAGAAGATATCTTGAAAGTAAAAAAACAACAACTGGTTACTGGCATCAGAATGAGACAGCCTACATTCTTTGGAGATGTTATGAGAAAAGGAGGCTGGCGTGTGTCGTCACAACGGGGAAATTGGTGGGAAGTTGCAAGGGAAGACAAGGAAAGAAGATGCAGGACAGTTTGACATCATGACACGAAGGAATGTCACTGTCAGAAAAGATTCACAACACAATGGACAGATATGATCACTAACGCCACACGGCATTGACTGTAAGAAGAAGAAGAATTAGGCAAGTCCATCAATCAAAAGACCGTCCCATGACAAACTCTACAGTCCCGCTGTTCTACTAGTGAGACATACAACTTTTCTCAACCATACAACAAGAACAGGTTTATTTCTGTCTTCAACGGCCTTCTCTTGTTTTCTTTGGAAGCAGACGCAAAGTTATAATGCCGCATTTTTAACGAACTCAGTTTTCTTGCCAAAAACTTGTTTTCTGTTACGTATTTTTCTTTCCCGTGTCACGCATTTCTGTCTCTGACAGAACCGATGTTTATTTGCGACTGTCTAGAGAAGCCATGACACATATTATACTGTTCAAACAACGACAGGCAACATTTTTGGTGTTACTTTTATAAAAGATATTCGCTGACTGGACATCAGTCAACCTATCGACTGTGTCCATCTGGTCATTAACTTCTCGTGGTTACCTGAATTGTAATCACCTCATGATTCGTGAGGTCATGAAAGAGGTCAAGGTCAAAACAACATTTTTGACAATAACTCATGGCAGGTTCGTGATAATCCCGTGAAACTTACTGAACAAAAAACTGTCTGACCATCTTATTGAATGCCTATTAAACACTGACGCTCCTCGTATAAATTCAGCTGAAAATTCAATGCGCAAGTATGGCTCATCTCACTACAGGACAACGACTCATCATCATTGGACGTTTACAGCTGGACAGTCACAAAGTGTAGTAGCCAGAGAATTTAATGTGGTTAGAAACACTATTAGTCGCCTTTGGGGCAGTGGCGTCACTGGGGTTGGTGTCACCCAGTGCGGTAAATATAACAGAACTGATTATTGGATGATATAAACAATACTCGGTGTTGATAATTCCAAGTGTTTATTATACAAATATATGCCGATAATCATATAGTGGACAAAACATGATGTTCTCTCTCTCTCAGCCAAGGGTGTAACTGCCTACCCAAAAACCTCTCACGTCACGGCTTGAGCGTCCTAGCAACGTTCTTCTAGGATGCTCAACCGTGCTCTAAACTTGCACATTAACGCTAATAATAGAGATGGTACTCATTCTGTTACACCTCCCTTTCTTTAAAAAGACTTTTCTTCTTCAAAAGTCTTAACTCCTAACCCCCTTATCCTATACCTTCCTTCCTTCAATTACAGTTATCTAATCCCCAAAATATTCTTTCTCTAAGCCGTCCCCAAACTAACTCTAAATACTTTCTTCTATCATCATACCACATAGCAACCCGCTATGTAGTTATACTTCTTCTTCGTTTTTGGATCTTCATGGTTTCATTACAAAATTTATAGGTCATAGAAAATGGCTCGTAAAAAAGTCGTTAGTATACACTTGACATTATGAAATTTCTCATTCTTTCCTCACACAACACAGGATAGACAGACGATATAGTTAGAAAAAGGGTAAAGAAGGGGTGCGCACCCAGGTTATGAAAAGTATAAAGAAATAGTCAAAAACAATCACCTTTACCTCCCTTGCAACCGTAAAAACTTTCGTGAAAGTTTTTCAAAAACACGTCTTATGATTTATGAAGTTACATTTCTGTTCGTTATAAATTAAGTTAATCCAAAATTTCTTTTATATACTCAATATTTATATTGCGATCCACAGCTCTGCCTATATTTCACTTATCTCATCTCCAACCATGAAACCAATAACAATGTTCATATTCCATGAACATCTTAAATTAATTAACGCTGTTTATCACAGCTCTCCTATATTTTGCCCCCTCACTTCCCATGACAAGCCTCCTTGTTTATTCAATCCATATACCTAACTCTGCCATTCACAGCCCCCTTTTTACCTATTCTTTATCAACCAACCCCTTTTGACGTTAATCACGTATATAATATGGCGTCCAATCCATTTTCTTTTAATCCACGCTGACTCAATGCAGCTCCTATTTTTAACTTCCCAGAACCCTCTTATTTGTGTAGGGACCCCGTCACTTAAGTATGGGATATATTTCTAACACTTAACCTCTCTATCCTAAAATATTGACGCTGATTAACACAGCGGCCTTCTTACTCATTAACTTATTATTCACAAAGAGAATGTGTCTCTCTTCTAGTCCTCAGTAGTTTATTAACCATTTTCTGAACGAAGGGTTTTTTAATTAAAGACCCATGTATTACTTTTATTCTAGACCAAACTATAACTGTTTGTAACTTAAACTTAACTTAAACACTTTTAAACAGATTTGTAAACAAGGTAATTACTATTCAACACTCACGAGTCAAGTAAAATAAAATCACAACAAGACATCATACCCCCCCCCCCCCAAGTATCATTTTTTTTCTTTCCCCTCATATCAAATAAAAGCAATCAACTCATTCAAGGAAAAACATATTTCAAAATAATATGACATATTTCCTATCCATTGTTAGTCACTTTTATGGACTAACAATAACTAATTTATCTATTACTGAAACTCAACAAGTCAAATCATAAAATCACTAAAACTACAATAAAAGTACGCCACACTTGAATTTACATCCATATCACTTATCTTATCACCTAAATATATTGTATCATGTCTACTCCTTAAGACACTCATTATAAATATCAATAAAACCATTTTCCATAATACCCGTATAATACACAGCTAGCGTATTTCGTCAACTATCATTTTCTTTCCTTTTTTAAACATCAATCTTATTTTCTGCTATCTGCAGTATTTTCTATCTATTTATTTCCTATACCTCCATTTCTTCAGTAACTCCAAGTTTCTTTGAATAAGTGCTATCTCCGCATCAATGTCCTCCTCCTCTCGCAAAGGAATATTTTCATCCATGCTACTATCTCCATTAGATTCCGACCTTTCATCCATTTCCTCCTCTTCATCAGTATGTTTCTCGCCAGCAGCCGCTAATTTCTTCCTTTCTATATCCCATCTAATTTGTCTATCATTATTTCTTAACGACCTTTCTAGTAGAGGCATATCCTCACCGCTTGATGAATAATCTCTAATTCTTCTCTGTCTTTTCACTTCTTTTTCTCTTTGTCTCTCTATTCTCTTTTTCACTGCTTGTCTAGTATTTTTAAATGGAGCGTTTACCTCTTCTTCCATAGATTCTGCACTATCATAATAACCCTTATACATATCTTTTTCTTCTTTTATCAGCGTTTTCGGTATAGTCTGTTCCTGAGTATCCTCATCAGCTGGTGTTCTTATTAATTGACTTTGAGTTGGATCTTTTCCAAAATCTGGGGGTATGGTAGCTCTTTTGACAATTTGTCCATCTGAGTATAAAGCGTCTGAATAATAATAATTATTATAATTATTGTTTCCCTTATCATCATTATCTCTTCTTAAGTGCTCTACGTGTGCCCTTGCCATATGTCCCGTGATCTGGTTCTTTATATTGTATGATACATTTCCTAACCTTTCTAAAATGTAATAACCTGGAACCCAACGAGCATCAAATTTTGAGTTCCTTCTATGCTTCTTATAATAAACTCTATCCCCTACTTTGAATTCCTGTAATTTTGTATTCACGTTTCTGTACCTTTTCTGTCTTTCTCTAGCTTTAATTATATTGTTCTTTAACCTTACATGGGCTGTATGCATTTCTTGTATAATGACTTCTTGAAAATCTTCTCCCATATATTTACGTCTTGGTTTTAACAGATTGTCGATAGGTAATATAGGCTCTCTCCCGTGCAATAAATAAAATGGTGAAAACCCCGTACTCTCATTTTGATTTGTGCGTATAGCGCTTAATGCTGGTCCCAGGAATAGATCCCAATCTTCTTCATGTTCATCGACAATCTTTGCTATAATGTCGTATAATGTTCTATGTTGTCTTTCGTTCTTAGCGTTTGAAGAAGGTCTACAGTATGAGGTCTTTATATGGTTTATATTCAAATCTTTTAATAACTTTTCAAATTTCTTGTTCACAAATTCTTTACCATTATCCGTGAGTATTATCTGTGGGCAACTAAATCTTGGTATAAATTCCTGTAAAAAAAATATTAATGATAGTATCTGCGCTCTTATCTGGGATTGCATAAACTTCTGGCCACAGACTATAGATATCTATAATATGAATTAAATATACATTCCCCGATAGTGTTTTAGGGTGAGGGCCTGATATATCTAAGCTGACTTTTTGCATAGGAAACTGAGGAATATCAGTATCTTGTAAGGGACATTTAATTGTTTTCATATTTCTTAATCTACATTTTTCACACGTATCAACGTATTTACAAGCAGTTTTAAATAAATTCGGCCAATAGTATTTATTTGTGAGTGCTTTCACTAACTTATCACGACCGAGATGACCATTATCATCATGATACGCCTTTAAAACTTCACTTTCCAAATGTTTTGGAATATATTTCCTTAACTGTTCGTTTCTTTCATTCATGTAATATAACTGTTCATCCTCTTGCAAAACTAAATAATTCTTCTTATATTTGTTTTCACCCGTTTCCTTTAATTTCTGTTTTATTTCTAAAACTTTTGGATCTAATTCTTGTTCTTCTTTCATATTAAATTGTATTAAATGTGGGTCTTCTGCTCTAGATTCAGATTCTTGATCCGACGGTAAACTCTCAAACTGTTCTCTATTTATTATGGCAGAATCTAATATGTTTACTTGCCAGT
This sequence comes from Cepaea hortensis, assembly GCA_963921405.1. Lineage (NCBI taxonomy): Eukaryota > Metazoa > Mollusca > Gastropoda > Stylommatophora > Helicidae > Cepaea > Cepaea hortensis. The sequence continues at coordinate 393,131,421 of OY992876.1, forward strand.
TTCGGTCGTCTATTTCCGGTTCTGCTTCATCTTCCGTGTTTCCTGATGACTGTGGATACGGGATTCTAGACAATAAGTCTGCACATGTATTGTTCCTACCTGGTACGTATTCTATTCTAGTATTATATCCCTGTGGATTCAACGCCCATGTCTGTATTTTCCTGTTCTGCACTGGGGCTTCTAATAAAGATTTTAAAGGCATGTGGTCAGTTCTAATGATGAAATTTGCGTTATGTAGATAGTAAGTAAGTTTCTGAAGAGCATAATGAATAGCATAAGCCTCTTTCTCAATAGTCGACCATTTTTTTTCGTTGCGATTTGCTAAGTTTGTGTGATAAAAAATAGATTGGTCTTTCATTTTTAACTCCTGGTATGCCAGATTCTTCTCCTTCATATGGTTGAACCAAACATGCTCCTATGGCATTATCCGAAGCATCTGTATACAATATTAGCTGTTTATTCAAATCTGGATGTGTCAATAGTGGCACTACTGTTAAGCTATTTTTTAAAAACTCAAACGCTTTTTGACATTCATCATCCCATTTAAATCTAGCGTATTTGCCAGTTAGGTTAGTAATAGGCTCTGCTATTTTTGAGAAACTTGGAATGAACCGCCTATAATACCCACATGTGCCAATAAACGCACGAACTTCTTTCACGTTAGTTGGAGGAGGTAGTTCTCTAATAACTTTTACCTTCTCCTGATCTGGTTTAATTCCGTCTCTATTAATGATGTATCCCAAATATTTTGTTTCTGTTTTTAAAAATTCACATTTACTGAGCTTCAGTTTAACATCATGTATTCTTAACCTGTCAAATACTAATTTTATATGTTTTAGGTGATCTTGTACATCTCCTGCTGTGTAAATCAAAATGTCATCTATGTATGCTAATGCAAACTTTTGCATGCCTTCCAATACCTGATTTATTAATAGCATATAATGAGACGGCGCCGTACGTACTCCAAAAGACATTCGTAAGAATTCGTAAGAACCTGCATGTGTACAAAAAGCACTTTTCTTTTGGGCATCTGGGGACATCGGTATACACCAAAATCCTGATCTTGCATCTAACGTAGTGAAGAAGGTAGACCCATTAAGTAAGCCTAAAATATCATCAATCACCGGCAATGGGTACGCTACATTCTTAGTGATTTTGTTCAACGCCCGGTAGTCGCAGCAGAAGCGATGAGTCCCGTCCTTTTTGGTTACAATTACTATCGGAGATGACCACTCTGATTTGGATCTTGTTATGATCCCCGCTTTTAACATATCTTCTATTGCTTTTTCAACAATTTCCCTATTCCTTAGAGGAGTTCTGTATGGTTTTAAACTGATTGGTGGATGATCTCCAGTATCTATTTCCATCGTAACTGTTTTTGTCTTTCCCAATTCTAAGTCATTAATTGCAAACACATCCTGATTCTCTTTTATAAGTTGTTCTAATACTTCCTTATTCTCTGGTGGGGTTTTTAACTGTGCTAATAATTCTTGTTCTCTTGTTATTTTGTTTACTGAATGTATTGGGACGTATGTCTTCTGAATGGATGGATCAATTCATCCTTCTGTACGTTCCATTTTCTCCCACTTCTATGTCTGTTATTAATTCTTTCTCTAGGAGTTTCTGAATAATTTATTCCCGGTATTTCTACTCCATCTGTTGCTAATATGCTATTAATATCATGTTCAAGCTTGGCTATTACGCATCCTCTATATAATCTAATTTCTCTACCTGTGTTGTTAATAATCATTACTGGAAAAATTAAGTGTGTATCTAATGATATTATTCCATCCGGAACTTCTAGACCAGGCTCATCAATTGCCTCCCTTTGCAATTCAGTGACTCTAACTGTGTGTCCTACTAAATAATACGGATTTCTTTTTACTTTTGCCTGTATCAAATTAACCGACTGCGGTTTTAACGTCGTAGACATTTTAACTCTAACCAGTGCTGATATATGCATGTCTTCCTCTAAATCTACGTACACGTCCTTAATTTTTAATTTATGCAGATCAAACAAAAGTCTTACTCCGTTTTTTATTAGGAAATCTCTACGTATAAGCATATTTCTATTTAAATCTTTCACTACATGAAAAAGATGTCTTATGTTGATTCCCCCTAATTTAAGATTTATTATTGTTTGCCCAACTACTTGTAAATTTTGTCCTGTAACAGAATGAAGGTCTGTAAGGTGTGGAATGCGCCTGGCCCTGCAGCCAGCAGGGTTAGGATCGGCTAGCCTCTCCCAGGAGGGGTGAAGAGCGAAAATTAGTAGCCTGCCGATGACCCGCAGACTACACAAGTCAACCCCCACCTCCACGTGGTGCAGACCGGGCAACCATGACCGCGAGGTCATGGGCTAACGGGGCTATGGCTCGCCATAGGGGATGGACTCCCTGTGGTCAGATTAGTGTCCTAAACCTGCGACTGGCCTAGCAAGCCGGCAGGGGATCTTCATACTGCTCGTAGAAAAACTAAGAAGTATAAACGGACTGATGCAAGGAGCTCCACCGCAGTTACACGTTTGTTTACTCTGGAGTAGAACAGCAAGAAAGGGCAAGACACGGTGTGGGAATAGTCATCGAACCACAGCTAGCAAGAGCAATACTAGAAATAAAATATATATCAGAAAGAATCATAACAGTGAGAATAAAAGAACAAACAATCACAACATATGTACAGATATACGCACCATGTAATGCAAACAATAATGAGCAAGAATGTGAGGACTTCTACGAAGACATACATGATGTGCTAAATAAAATAGATAAGCAGGACAACATCATAGTTATGGGAGACTTCAATGCAAGACTAGGACATAACAGAGGGGGCATAGAAAAACACCTGGGAGCATTTGGAGATCAGCAAAATGAAAGGAATGATAACGGAAGTAGACTGATAGAGCTTTGCAGCCAACACGATCTCTATATAACAAACACATTCTATAAACATAAAGATTCGCAAGTATACACCTGGTATAAATGGAACAATCTAGATACTAAAAGCCAAATTGATTTTATATTAACAAGAAATAACAGAAAGAGAAATATATTAGATGCAAGAGCAGTGCCCAATTTCAGTATAAACACAGATCATAAAGCAGTCGTTGCCACAATAAGAACCATTAGAAGAAGAAAACAAAAAGCAGGAAAATACATGCCATGCGAATCAGTAAACTTAAAAAACCTTAAAGACGAGGCAGTAAGGGAAAATTATGAGAAAGAACTAACTGAACTCTTTGTAAAATTACCTACGGAAAGAAAAACAGTGGAAGAAGAATGGGAGACGTTCAAATCAAGCGTTTTAAATACTGCAAAAATAACATGCGGAACCACGAAAAAATGCAAAACACGGATAAAGAAAATAACAAGTTGGTGGAACGCAGAAGTAAAGAAAGCGGTAAAAGAAAAAAAGGAAAAATATAAAAAGTGGTTGAAGAGCAAACAGGAATGTGATCTCATAGAATACAGAATATCGAGAAGACATGTGAGTAGAATAGTAAAGAGGGAAAAACAGAAAGACTGGGAAGAGTATGGAGAAACCCTAAATAAAAACTACAAGGAGGCAACCAGAAACTTCTACAAAAAGATAAGTGCAATGCGAACCAGAGGAGTACCCTTTGACCCAACTGAAATAATTAACAGCGAAAATGGAGAACCAATAAGTGAACAAAAACACATCCTAATAAGATGGAAGCAGTATTTCGAACAACTTCTCAACATCCCATCAGATGTCACAGGAATTCAAGAGACCTACACAGATGTCACCGAGGAACTAGAACCAGACATACTAAAAGAAGAAATTATAGAAGCCATCAGATTAGCCCCATTGAACAAATCACCAGGACAGGATGAAATACCAAATGAACTAATTAAAGCAGCAAGGGAAGTAGGAACAGCTTGGCTACATAGACTATTCAACCATGTTTGGGTAGAACAACAGACACCACGAGACTGGGGAAACGCCATAATTATCCCAATTTGGAAAAACAAAGGCAGCAAAAGAGATTGCACACAATACAGAGGCATTTCACTGTTGAGTCATACTGGGAAAATATTTTGCAAAATTCTTGAAAAAAGATTACGAACTACTTTAGAACCCCAGCTAAGCGAAACGCAGCTTGGATTTAGGAAAAACAAAGGATGCACAGACGCCATTTTTGCTCTTAGACAACTTATAGAAAAATCAATTGAATTCAATGAAACACTCTACTTAGCCTTTGTTGACCAAGAAAAGGCATTTGATAGGGTAGATAGAAACAAGCTGTGGGAAATCCTTAAACAATATGGAGTGAGTACACATCTAACAAACCTATGTAGAAGTTTATACGACAACAGTGAATGCATAGTGAGAGCAACTGGAGGACACTCAGAACCCTTCACCATAAGATCTGGAGTACGACAAGGTTGTGTCCTGTCCCCTCTCTTGTTCATAACATATATAGACAACATATGTAAAGAAACCAGCCAAGCAGAGACAGCAAGAATACCGCATGACGAGAACGCAGAAGAAGAACCATCTGCAAATCTAACCATTAGAGAACTCCTGTTTGCGGACGACCAAGCACTAATAGCAAAATCAGAAGCTGAATTACAAGACCACATGAATAGTCTAAACGAAATGTGTAGGGAACATAACATGAAAATTAGCACAAGCAAAACAGAGGTAATGACTATAACTAAAGAAGAACAAACAGCAACAATTCACCTAAACGAACATCCCTTGAAACAAGTAAAGAGCTTCAAGTACCTAGGAAGTATAATATCATCAAATGGCAGATCAGAAGACGAGATCGAAAATAGGTGCAATAAGGCAAATCAACTCATTGGACAAATGGCACCAATACTAAAGAACAAACATGTATCAATAACTACTAAGAAAGCACTTTACAACACAATCTTCCTACCAACTCTGTGCTACCAATGCCAAACCTGGACAATGACAGAAAAAGAGAAAAGAAAAATCACAACAACAGAAATGAGGTTCCTGAGAAGAATACTCAACGTATCAAGAAGAGATAAGATCAGAAATGAAGAAATCAGGACTAAAGTGGGGGTTAAAGCTGCTCTAGATTTTATTAGAAAGCAGCAAGTCAAATGGTTTGGCCATGCAAGTAGGCTACCAGTCAACAGCATGCCACAACAGGCAATGACGTACAGACCAGATGGAAACAGAGGAAGAGGCCGACCACGTAAACGCTGGACGGAGGGAATAACAGAATCCATGGGAATGTCGATATACGAAGCCCATAACCGGGCACTCTCACGAAGTTTATACTTCACCTCGACACCGCAAGGTACAAGAGGAACATGATGAGATGAGATGAGACAGAATGAAGATTATTATGACTCCTAAATATTTTGCAATTTCTCATTATTTTGTATAGGAAACTTTCTTTAATTACACTAACCTGAGCTCCCGAATCAATTAATGTACGAATTCTATACTTCTTTATTTCTATTATACATGAACTGGGATCTGTTTTATTTACTGAAAACTGTTTGATTTCATCTAATTGAGAGCACTTCCTACTCGTCCTACTATACCTGTTATTAAAATATTCTTTAAATCTTGGGACCTTATTATCCTCCCTCCTACCGCAGGTCCTATTCAATAGGTGGGACGTCGGTTTTCCTGCGTTCCTGGCCTTGTAAAACTTCTGTTTCTGTCTTCAAAATTCCTATTGGATCTGTTATTAACATTTCTATTTTGTGTATTCGACTGGACATGCCTGTTACCACAGTCTTTAAAAAAAAATTTCCTCGTCGACCACAACCCCAACAGACTACATTTGTATTACCTACTGTTTCCATTATAGGATTTCTCACTTGTCTTCTTCTTTCATAATCATTTCCATTATCTCTCTGCAACGTCTGTATTCCTCTTTCTCTATTCCATCTGAACCTTGTTTGTCCTATTTCCATGGGCTCTTCTATCCTGTCTTCTCGACTAGTTCCTATTTCTCGTCCTACTCTCAACCTAAATCTTCTTCTCAAATTCTCCTCCTGTACCGCTATATCTACAGCTTGTGATAACCTCTTAGGGTTTTCCCTCATCAATTTAAATTTCAGTCCATCTGACTTTATACCATCTACAAAAATCCCGACCAACATCCGTTCCACCTCTTCTCCTCGTACGTTCTGTCCTAAGAATGCTTCTTCGGCCAGGTTAATCAATCTGTCACTAAACAAACTGTACAGTTTCTCCAGTGTTTTGCTTTGATTGTCTTAACACTGAAAACGCATGCTGTGTGTCCGTGATTTCGGCGTACTTATGGGCTAGATCGTCTTTGAACTGCTCCCATGTCTCATCTACCCTAGCTTCTAATTTTCTTCTGATGTGATCAGAAACCGGTTCTGTCGCTGCCTGATAAGCAAGTTTCATTTTTTCTTCGTCTGAAGCTGACACCAAATATGCATATTTCTCTATTGCAGTTATCCACTTCTTAAAGTCCTTCGCCTGTCCACTAAATTTTACAATTTCAGCTGCCATTCCTTGTTGTTTCATGACTGTGTTGAGTTTACTTATTACCGACCCTACCCCGGTCAAAACTTGTGCTAGTGAACCTGGTTCTTCTATCATTTTGCAATGCGCTGAAATATCAAATTACATAAGCAACTCACAGTTATAACAATCTAATTTAAAGATATGCTCGTATTTAATTTACGTAATTCCTAATAATTAATAGTTCAATCAGTCAATGGTATCTAAACTGACGTTTAAACTTTGACTAATTACCATTATCTGTTTCTGCTCTTGATCCAAGAAAGGTGGATTCACGTACGTCCGCTGAAAATTTTCCTTGCCACGTATAACACAAACGCTAGAAGTTTGTATTAGCTGAAATCATCCAAACGATTACGTAATTTTGGTGAGCTTCTTCTTCCAACGTCTCAAGTTTCAGTACCTTCAGCCCCTGGGTGGGCCCCTACCAGATTTGAGCCTTCTTTTCACCCTGAACAGGGCACTTTCAGGCGACGTCTTGAAAACTGGTCTAGCGATAAAGCGACTAGATTTGGGTCCCTTCTACAGCAGGTCGGCAACCCAGTTTGCCCAACCACCTCCGAAGGTCCCCTATTGAGATGTTCGCTTTTGTTGAAAAACATTCTGACTTGTTAGAATTCAGGACATCTGCATTGCTGAGCAAACACGAGTAGTACTTTCTTCGTAATTTCCAAACAAAGGAGCAATTGGCTTGATTCTTCAGGCACTCAAGGTCACGGTTCAATGAATATAACGGCTTTTGAGTTCGCTCTATGTGGTCTTGACATAAAGAAGATAACAGCTCCTTCAAAACGACATCTCCATTTAATTCAAGTTGTCTATAGCTGTTTTAAGATTTCTTTGCTCCTGGACCTGGACAGTTCTAGTATGTAAGTGTCTGACCCTCAAACGCAAGGTTACCAAACGGCTGGAATAAATGACAACTCGAGCGTCACGGCATTTTGATGGAAATCACGTTGCTTCAGGTGGCAAAAAATGCGAAACAGCTTACTTCCTACTTCCACTGGCAATTATGCCATGAAGATGGCTCCATCTAAAAACTTGATTTCAATTTAGTTAGTCCGAAACATGCTTCAAATTTTTGACCTCCAAAAAAAAATGGTCCGGTCTTGGACTTTTGTTTCGACGGATCTAGAGAAAACTTGTTGGTTCTTACTTTCCTCTCTCAGGAAGGTGGTAACAATCTCATAACAGTCCGCCATGGCATGCCGGTTTCTATACTTCACGTTACAGCATGTGTCCGCAACATCCAAATGATCGAGGTGCTGGTCTGCGGCACCAAAATAATCCCTGTCTATAACAGAACTGATTATTGGATGATATAAACAATACTCGGTGTTGATAATTCCAAGTAATTATTATACAAATATATGCCGATAATCATATAGTGGACACAAACATGATGTTCTCTCTCTCTCAGCCAAGGGTGTAACTGCCTACCCAAAAACCTCTCACGTCACGGCTTGAGCGTCCTAGCAACGTTCTTCTAGGATGCTCAACCGTGCTCTAAACTTGCACATTAACGCTAATAATAGAGATGGTACTCATTCTGTTACATAAACTCTTGGTGTCACCCCTCTAGACTTTCACCATGGTCTTCTTCCGAGTGTTCCTGTACCATATATAATCGCATATAGTAATGTTTGTAAAATAAGTCAAAAAGTTAATAAGGACATAAGAAAGAAAACAAATTGAACAATATAACTTCAATACTTCAGGTAAAACATAAATAAAGAACTTCGACAAACTCGGACAAAGTTAAATTTTTGTTTTTTAACATTAAAATTTCTAAAATTAACAATGAACGGTTATGAAACCCGACTAGACAGAGCTATGTCTGCTTTGTCAAATTTGCAATTTTTTTATTTTGGTGTCACCCCTTGATGGTGTCACCCGGTGCGGCCCGCACCCCCCGCACCCCCCTAGTGACGCCCCTGCTTTGGGGGCGATTTCAAGACACTGGCTCTGTGGCAGACCGGCCGCGCAGTGGAAGACTCAAAATCATAACTGCTGACGAAGACCGTTTCATACCCTTGCGTCACCATTAGGAATCGGTTTGCATTTGCGTCCTCCACAGTCCAGTCAATGCCAGGAGCTCGTCGAATTTAAGATCAAACGGTCAGGAACCCGCTGCCCGACGCTGGTCATTGGGCTAGAAGACCCTACAGAGGTCCTGTTCTTACGGACCGGTATCGCCAGAACCGACTGCAGTGGGCGAATCAGCATCTTCAATGGACCGTTGGGAATGCCTGGGGCGGGTCTGGTTTAGTGATGAATCATTTTTTGTGCTCCAGGAACACGATAGACGGAGAAGAGTTTACCGCAGAGTCCTTGAGCGCTATACCCAGAACAGCGTTCTGGTGGCGGAGGTGTACTGATGTGAGAGGGAGGGGGGGGGGGCGATCAACTTCATGGGAAGAAGTGACCTGGTGCAAACTGAAGGGCGCCTGAATGCCCAGCGATACGTCGCTGAAATTCTTCATCCTCATATCCATCCACTTCTGGCTGCACGAGGGTAGATTTTTCAGCAGGATAACGCTCAACCTCATGTAGCAAAACTCACCTCCTAGTTCCTTACTGACAACAACGTCCAGTCCATGAACGTCAGACATGAACCCCATAGAAAACTTATGGGATGAACGTGACAGACGACTCCGCCAGCGAGACGTGGCTCCAGTCGATCTCCAACAGTTGTCTCTTGCACCGCGGGAAGAGTGGACAGCCAACAGATCCAACGGTTTATCCGATCCATGTCAAGGATATGTCGTTCTCTGATAGAGGCCATAGGAGGCCATACACCTTACTGAAACGGAGACCTCAGTCGCAAAGACTAATAGCCCAAACCAAATTTAATGAACATCATTTTAATATTAAAGTCGGAATGTTTCTTCATTCCAAGACTGAAACATTAATTCCATAAAATAAGATGTTGGTACAAGTTTGCAATTGAAACTACAATAATGTTGCGTTTTGTTTTTTTAATAGTAGTATATAGACGTTCGCCTGCGAGCCAGATTGTCATGGGTTCTTTCCCGTTGGTGGCAGATTTGAATTTTCTTTAATGAACCAAAGTTATCCCAGCCTAAAATGGGTTTCTGGAAATGTCTTGGAAAGTAAAATCTTATCATCAGCATTATCATCGTGCGCCAATACGATAGGCGTGGGCGGTCATTTTTCACCATCTCATGAGATCACCAGAATCATGGATCAGCTCAGTGTTCTGATCTCGACCAGACCATTCAAGTATTTACTTCTCTACCTTCCCCTGATTCTTTTCACCTCAATCTTGCCAGTTGTTGTCAAGTTCTCCAATTTATTTATTCTCATAACGTGTCCAAAATACTGTGAATGTCTACGACTAATTTCTCTAAGCAGTTTATGTTTTTCATTTGTGTCTTGTGGGGCTTGATCATTGGTTTTTCTGTCTGCCCATGTGATTATTTGCACTTTCATCAGAAACTATATTTCCACAGCCATTAGATGATTTTTCCCCCAGCTGGTCTGCTCATTGTCCACGCTTCACATCCATAGAAAAGTAAAGGTTCTAAGTAGCACTTCAATCTTCTTTTTCTGTGTTCTCATCTTTCTTCTATAAGATAGTTAATTAGTCGCGGTTCCAGCTTCACAGCAACGGGTCGTCCCCATTATGCTCCGTTCTTGTGCCAGTGAATATCACACAAAATGCTCCTCACTGCCCCATGTGAAAAGTGGAACACACAGAAGTCTCGACAAACCAACAGCCTGCATAGATACTTTGTGCATAATGCCGCAGCCAAAACGTCAACACAAAAGTACTCCACGAAAAATACAGTTCATCGTCGATGGAAGCGGCAGTCGCTAGAAAACCAGCAGCCAAACATTTCTGCATTAGGCCTAACCAGTCAGTGCTGCAACCTAGCCGGCTGCCATTATTCCGCACATGCATTCACGCTACAATCAACCGCGGACGAGATGTAAAAGCATTTCACACGCAATTCACAGCTCACAGCGTCGCGCTACGCACTCAACTCAGTAATAGGACGACGGAACCATACACTTCCAGTCAAACATGAGGTAAATGCAAATGCAAACGGTAGCCACAAGCATAAACACTCCAGAGGCTTTAACAGTTTAAACACCTATCCTCCATGTTCGGGACCGGAAGTCCTTATTTCTTCTACTCTTCTATAAAACAATATTAAATAACACAAAGTAATGCAGCTTTACAAAACACAATTGCAGCAAAACACAAGACGTTGCAGCGACTAGCCTTCATCAGCAAACAAATAAAAAACACAACATATGAACTCGGAGAAGACTCTTCAGTTACTACATTAACGCATGAGAACGGGATGAGAAGAGTTGTTAAAAACCCGGTGCACTGATGCCGAGGTAAGTGGTGCAACCCCTACACTGCTACACTGGGCAGTTGGACTAAAATATTTTCTTTTCGTCCTTGACTTGGGGACGTTAATTACAAGTACATTTGAAGCCGTAGTGGGTTCGCCTGATGGAATTTTATTCCACACCGTGCGGCGTTGATGATCATATCTGTCCTCATCCGTCCGTCTCCCGTACTGCCAATCAATGTGTATTCTGTTAACCCTCCATGCCATGTTGTCAAACTGTCCAGTATCTCCAATCTCCCCCTCTCTTGCCTCTCCACCCCCCTCCCCCCTCTAACTTTCCCTTTGTGAAGACATACTCCAGCTTTCCCCTTCTCATGACATGCCCAAAGAATGCGGGCTATCTTTTTCTGATGCGAGTAACCAGTTCTCTATATGAGTTAATATTTTTCAAGATATCTTCATTAGACTTTTTATCAGCCGATGCCATTCTCATCAGTCTTCTATAAAACCACATTCCCGCAGCTTCATGAAATTCCTGACATGTCTGCTAATTGTCCATGATTTGCTTCAGTACATCGGAGTTGGCTCCACCTACCTAATAATACCTGGTATTTGAAAATACTGATTATAGGTCAGCATGGTCGAATGGATTTAAGCGTTCGTTCTTAAACATCCGGTGTTCTGATGCTGAGGTAGGAGGTCCAACTCCTACACCGGTCAATTGGACTAAAATGTTGACTTATCGTCCTTAACTTGGGGACGTAAATTACGAATACCTCAGAAGTCGGGGAGTGTTCGCCTGATGGCGAGAGACACTGATAATACGGAGAGCTAATCTACACGTAAAATTCAGTCCAGGCTACTAGAAGTATCGTGTTTGCACTACCCTTGAGTTTAAAGTGAGCAAGCGTAAAGAAAACAGAAAAATAAATAACATCAAATGTGAGACAACTATTTTTATTTTTCATTTGCTCGTTCTGAATCCAAGCAAAGTTCATGCACGAGATAATACTTCTGGTGACTGTGTATGTTGGACAGCTCTCTCTATTACCAGTGTCCCTGGCCATAAGGTGAACCCACTCAGACTTTAGAGATTGAGACACCATATAACACACGACGACAATTTGATATCAAAATAGGAGTCATACGTTATGAGTACACGCTTAACGATAATGATATGGAACATGGATATTCAAATATTGATCTTTTCTTACTTTCGCTCGCTGTGAACTCAAGCAAGTCCATGTACGTGCTACTAATTCTAATTCGCTGCATTGAGTTTTTGGGTGTTAATTAGTCTTCCCTCGCCATCAGGCGAACTCACTCCGTCTACTGAGGTACTTGTAGTTTACGTCTCCAAGTAAGGGACGAGAAGGCAACATTTTATTACAACTGATAGGGTAAGGGTTGATTTCACTATCTTGCCATCTTGGCTGTTTACAAACGAGGGCTCTTGTCAATTCGGCCATGTTTACCTCCGCACACAATTCTTAATTTTGCGGCTTCTGTGAATGAAAAATAAGTATTTAATTTGAATAACGAAGTCATTACATACTGCAGAAATCACACAACATAAAATAATGTAATTAGATCAATCCTTCAAGCTGAAATATACACAAATTTGCACATAAATTTCAATTGTCTACCACGGTAATTGTAAAAGAAAATTGAAGTATGTTGGTCACTTGAAACGTCACGAAAGTGTTGAGAGAACAATAAAGGAGGAGTATATGCCTGGGAAGAGAGGATGAGGAAGGCCAAAGAGAAGATGAGTGCAGGATGTGGAGGATGATCTCCAAATGGGTGTATAGGACGCGGGACATCTTGCTTAGGATCGAGAGGTTTTCCCGAAGATTGTTATGGGAGCGAAGTTCTGCAAAATACTAAATGAATGAATGAATTTCAGTTGTCTACCACGGTAATTGTAAACTGACTTTCATGCAGGCAGGAAATCGTGCAATCTATTGTTTGTGTCTTCGTTATTGATATTCACTACGGAAAAACATTGTTTGATTTTCTGAAAGTATTTAATTTCCAAGCCACTTGCACCATATCATGATTTCAAAACAATGCTCAATTACACGTGTTTCTTTCCCATTGCATAACTGTGGCTAATAATAGTTAATAGTTTGTTGCCACATTTTTGTTGAATCTGACGCACACTTTACATCCGGGTCAGGTTGAAGTAAATGTTAGGTAAAGTTTCCCGTTCATTGTTTATTTCCGAACGTACATGTTTGTATGTCTGTGTGAGTCATTCATTTACCTGGAGACGGTATGTGCACATGTGTGTGTTTGAGTGAGAGAGAGAGAGAGAGAGAGAGAGAGAGAGAGAGAGAGAGAGAGGAGAAAGGGGAGAGAGAGAGAGAGAAGGGTTGGGGTTGGAAAGGTCGCCTGTGTTAGGTGGAAGGTGGTATTTGAGTGAATGTATCAGAGATGGATAGGTAATGATATGCGGCTGTATGGATGCATTCATACAGATAGATGATGTGTTTAGTGGATAGATGGGCGCGTGGATGGCTAGACACGCAGGTGATTGGACAGTCGGACAGAAAGACAGATAGACAGATAGACACACTGATAAACAGATGTGCAGATAGGATAGACGGATAGACAGGCGGGTGTGCGGATAGATGGATGAACTGACGGGTGGGCGGTCGGACAGATAGACAGACAAATGTTCGGTCATGAGCATGGTCAGACTTAGAGACAGACTGATAAACATTCATTGAGACAAAGAGACAGACAACCGGGGTGGGGGGGGGGGGGGGGGGGGGCTTTTGCAGGCAGGCGGTCAGACAGACATATAAAAGAACGGTGGGAAAGGCAGGCGGGCTCGCAGAAATAAAAGACAAACAGACAAACTGATAGACAGACAAACGCACACAAAGACAGACAATCGGGCGTTAGTTTTCTACTTATGCCTACGTCCCTGTCCATCCAGCATTATTCCTCTCGGGCTACCTCTGCCTCTAGAATCACGAATTTTTCCTGTTGTCACGATATTTTCCAACGCCATTCTTCTCATCTCTTGACCAGAGAACGTTGATTGTCTCTTTCTTATAGTTGTTTACGAGGGGGGCTTCAAATGGAAAGCTTAGATGTGTGTGTGTTTTGTTGTTTGTTTGTTTTTTTTTTTTTTTTTTTTTTTTGGGGGGGGGAGGGGGGAGGGGGTGTGAATATATTCTGAAAAAGTACGGAACGCATGTCCTCCATGTCCTCCATGTCCTCCATGTCCTCCAGCACCGATAAAGTGCTTGGATTCATGTACACAAATATTTACTTGGACTCATGCACCATCTGCTGTTCCTCTTCATCGATCCGAACAGTTTTGAAACTTCCTACGTCCTTCATACACTTGCTGGATTGACAGGCACGCATCACCATACTGGACCTTCGTTCGCCGATGAATTTCTATAGGTATCTCACCTTCACTGATATAAAAAAAGAAAAAAAGAAAAGGGATAACAGAACGCTCCTTCTATTGGTGCATGTCAAAAGTGGGGATGCCATATTTAAACTGTCCTTTTGTCGTCACGGTGCTCGTCTGCACGGAGATATAAAGTGCTTAACACTCTTTACATCCATACCAACAATAATAACAGGTTAAAACACAATGGCATGGTTATTGTAATTTCTATCACGCTTTTAATGTGTTTTTTATAAGTCCCTTCATATAATGTTCTCCTTTGACTGGCTACTTCCAGACAATCGTTGTTAGTTAACTGGCAGTCAGTTATTCGCAACCTTCATCCCAGGAATCACATCTCCGATGACTCCAAACTCTTTCTAATTTGTTCGTTCATTTTCCATGATTCACGGCCATGCCAGAGTTGAGTCAAGAACCGATACCATAGCGCTCTTGACATACCCAAACGCGATCCGCCCTCATCTTAAAAAGCCAGCGAAGAATCCAATACTCCCCGTATCTGTCGTGGGTTTATTTATTGCTGAAATGTTGCCACTGCGTTATAAAACAATATGTTTGCTACCCTATTAACAACTTTTAAGTTATATTTAAAAAAAAAACGTCATAACTGTGACACATCCCTACTTCCCATTTGCAGCCATCCATTTTGTTAAATGTTTTTTGGGTGCGCACCTACGTTTTGTTTGGCACTGAAACTTTTAAGACAACCATAAGAAACAACGATATCAAAATAATAATCATCTCGTACCATGCCGATGGTTCGACCCCCGCTGGTGACTTGCGGGATAACTGAGCCGGTCGCTCAGAAAGCAATGGCAAACTACTGAGCGTAATCTTGCTAAGAAATCAACAGACAGCTGAAAGATGGTGCTGTTGACAGCGATGTCCTGTAAAGGATATGCGGAAAAAACAACTATGCCGATAATCGTCAGCGGTCATGTTTCACAATCTGGCAGGATCAGCAGGGTCGTGAATCAACGCTGTGTTCTTGTTGCGAAGTAGCCAAGTAGCCAAGTAGCCAAGCCATCCTTATATTACCTTCTGTCTTTCTCTTATTCTTTTCCCCTCAATCTTGCCTGTTGTCACCAAGTTCTTGTTATTATTTCTTCTCATAACGTCTGAATTTTGCTGCTGGGGTAAATAAAAATTCAAAATTTCTTTTCCAAGCCACAATCTACACTATTACGATTTCAAAAGAAATTTAAATAGCACGTGTTTCTTTTTCATTGCTCAACTGGTGCTAATAATAGTTAATAGTGTGTTGCCACTTTTTTGTTGAATCTAACGCACACTTTACATCCGGGACTAGTTGAAGTAAATGTTAGGTAAAGTTGTCCGTTCACTTGTTTATTTCTGAATGTTCATGTTTGTGAGTATGTCTTCGTGAGTCATACACTTACCTGGAGCTGGTGTGTACGTGTGTGTGAGTGAGTGTTTGTGAGACTCCAAAGGTCGTTGGTGTTAAGTGGGAGGTGGTATTTCAGTGATTGTACAAAGGGTGGATAGGTAATGATGTGCAAATGTTGGAAGGTGTGTGTGGGTGTGTGTGGATGTGTGTGTGTGGGTGAGGGGGAGGTATGCGTGTGTGTTTGTGTGGAGGGTCGCTGGTGTTAGTTGGGAGGTAGTATTTCAGTAGCTGTATCACGGGTGGATGGGTAATGCTGTGCAAGTATGTGTTCGTATGTGTGTGTAAGTGTGTGTGTGTGTGCGTGTGGGGGGGGGTCTCCGTGGCGAAGTGGTCAAGCCGTCTGCCTCGCACTCCGAAGGTTGTGGATTCTGTTCCGAGCTGCGTCTTTCGGTTCACAGGTGCATTCTCCTCGGAGACTTCTGGGGGTCGTCGCCAGAGCTATGGAGTTCGTTCTTTGTGCGGTAATACAGTTAAATAAACTTAAATTCATACAAGAGACAACATTGCAGTTATAACATATTTCAAGCGAACGAAAGAAGAAGAAGACTGTCAGGTAAGGTTTTCTATCCAATCCGACGTCTCATTCCATCCATCATAATTTCTCTCTATCTGCCTCGGCCTCTGTTTCCACTGATCTTTATAGTTGTCACGGTGTTTTTCAATGTTAATCTTGTCAATAAATGACATAGAACAGTTCTAGTCTCTTTGTTAAAGTTGTATAAACTGTTATAGTTTCATTAGACTATTTCAAGCAATCGTTTTTAGATGTCCTGTAGCCAAGGGTATTTGCAACATTTGTCTCAGAAACCACATTTCTGTTCCTTCTAAGTTCTTTCTAATATGTTTATTTGCTTTCCATGATTCGCTACCATACAAGAGTTGAGTAGAATAACGCTGAGTCAAGAACTAACAACACAGCACACGAGCCATTTCCGTGCGTTCTCCATCCTCATCTTAAACAGCCTGCGAAGAGTCCCAATGCCATAGATACCAGTACTTAACACAATCAGAAGATAAATTGATATACAAATCCTAATCATTAATTCTGAGAACCAAATGATTGAAAATGATTTGAAAATAGATATTACAATATTGATAACCAAACTTCTATTCATAATACTCAAATACACACATTACATAATTTTCCGACTTTAGCTAGGGAAAAACATTGCATTTCCAAACCACAATTTTACACTATTACGATTTCAAAAGAATGTTCAACAGTATGCGTTTCTTTTCCATTGCATAACTGTGGCTAATAATAGTTAATAGTTTGTTGCCACTTTTTTACTAAGTCTGGCGCACACTTTACATCCGGGACTGGTTGAAGTAAATGTTAGGTAAAGTTGCCCGTTTCTTTGTTTATTTCCGAATGTTCATGTTTGTGAGTATCTGCGTGAGTCATACACTTACCTGGAGCCGGTGTGTGCGTGTGGGTGTGTACGTATGTGTGTGTGTGTGTGTGTGTGTGTGTGTGTGTGTGTGAGATTGGAAAGGTCGCTGGTGTTAGGTGAGAGGTGGTATTTCAGTAAATGTACTACGGGTGGATGGGTAATGATGTGCAGCTGTATAATCCATCTACTGTTGGATGAAGTGTGTAGTTGATACATGGGTAGATGGATTTATAGATGCTCGGGCTATTGGACAGACAGATAGACGGGAGGGGGGGGGGGGGGGGGGCTAGAGGGCTGAAGGATGGTTGAGAAAACGGGCAGATAGACAGACAGATAAACGAACGAGCGAGCAGGCAGACGTACGATAGATGGGATAACAGGCAGATTGACGGACAGGCCGATATATAGATATGGAGACAGACATAACAGCGAGCGGTGGAACAGAGTGTCCGATGGACGGACAGACAGACATACTGACAATCAGCCGAACGGTCAGACAGACAAATGTACAGTAAGGTTGACGGAAGAAGGGATGGACAGGCAGCAGGCTACTCATCACCATCATCATCATTTTAATCATCATCATCAGTTTCATCATCATCATCATTTTTATCATCAGCAGCAGCAGCATCATCATCATTAATACATACTTTATAATATAATAATCAATAAGCAAAACGAAGTTTATCGTTCGTTATTCGACTTTCGCAGGTGTTCCTGAAATGGCATGGTTCCTAATTGTCGAAACTTTCCACAGTGTTCCACATATTACATACAAAGGTATCTTTCAACGCCCCGTAAAGTATTCGGTAAATGGTGCTAACCCATATTTTTATACACCAAGCAACACTAAATAGGTGATGTCTTCAATACCACACCCACTGCCTTTACTTCGCAAGATATTATCTGGTACCCAATTAAAGTCGAGTCGACGTGGCAGCCCAGGTCACATCCCTTGTCGGTAGAGATTCGAACACAAGACCACGAGTCTGATGGGCAAGCGAGCTAACCACTGCACTAGCAAGGCTACCACACATGCTATTTAAAAAAAAAAAAGCTGTAATTTCTTGCCGATATATTACCTTGCGGTGTATGACAAAGGGGTATTGAGACTGAGGAATCTCGGTAGAGATTCGAACACAAGACCACGAGTCTGATGGGCAAGCGAGCTAACCACTGCACTAGCAAGGCTACCACACATGCTATTTAAAAAAAAAAAAAAGCTGTCATTTCTTGCCGATATATTACCTTGCGGTGTATGACAAAGGGGTATTGAGACTGAGGAATTAGGGCCGCTGGTTAGTTCAGTCGACGCGAAATGTGCAGACTAGAGTTTTCTTTTCGCCGCCGACAGGAAAAAACTCCACACCTTACCGAGGATTGGAACTCGGGTCTCCTGAAGTAGAATCCGGCATTCTAGCCACTCGGCCAGCCGATCCTCACACATGCTATAAAGATGTTAAAATGCTATCACAACCTTTCCTTTGTTTGTCGACATGTAAATATCCCTTACCTGCGTGCATGGTACGCGCGCTTTGTTTGCCACTCTCGTGTATGTCATTCCTGGGTATTTTTTGTATCTTCCACTTTACCACTGGCACCTTGCCGTCTTGACAGACGATAGCTTGTTACATTGTGCTGTAAAAATTGCATAATAACTACAAACCATGGCGGTAGCGAATGTGACTGATCAGACCAATTTACACTGTAAATTTTCTTCCATATGGCTGCACGTGAACACATGGTCATTTCTATCATCATGCACCATCTGATATATCTGCAATCATTGTCTCTTTTGTCGTTATTGCATTTCTGATCTTTGGCCTCCATGCAACGTGATCAGCGGCGACATGCTCCTAAGGTGCAATATCAGTGCCTGTATCAATCATGTCCCGCTCACACAAATCTGTGTACCGTAGTAGAGGTCGACCCCGAGATTCTTTACCCATCTGTAATTCAACCTCCACTAAAAAAAAATATAAAAAATTGTCCGTTGCCATTCCACCTTCATGCATCCTCTTCCAGTTTACTATTTGCTTTTCAGACTTCCCCTTCTATATTTGTGTATCATAAATGTTCCATTTGTTCCAATTTGTAATAGCACATGTCTTTTACTCAGCTATTTTACGTTCAGTAGTTTGCCATTGCTTTCTGAACTAGAAACCAATATTAAAATGCAACTGACCTGTGCAGGAAATGAAACCTACGCCACTGCTAGCAAAGACAGTTTACGCGCCAGCTCGTTACATTTCTCGTCTGCGCTAACCTTATTTAATTATTTAAGTCACATGGATGACAGGCGAGAGGATCGATTTCATTGCACCGGCTTTTATCACGTCACCTGGTCTGTCTCCGCAAAACTGCAAGAGGAAAACGGAAACATCCGCAATACGGCAAGAGGAAAACGGAAACTTCCGCAAAACGGCAAGATAAAAAAGGAAACTTTCGCAAAACGGCAAGATTAAAAACGGAAACTTCCGCAAAATGGAATTTCGTAACCCCAGAAACGACTTCCTGGAGTCTCCGGAAAATTGGCTCTTTTAATCTGATCAATCAATCAATCAGATGACGTCTCCACAATGAAGGAACAAGGACATCACACGGAAGTGCAAGAAACAACCAAAACACACGGAAGTGCAAGGAACAAGCAATCGAACGGAAGTGCAAGGAATAAGCACTACACACCGAAGTGCAAGGCACAATCACATCGCACGGAAGTGCAAGGAGCAAGCAAATCACGTGAAAGTGCAAAGAACAAGCACATCGCACTGAAGTGCAAGGGACAAGCACATCACACGGAAGTTCAATGAACAAGCACAACACACTGAAGTGCAAGGAACAAGCACAACACACTGAAGTGAAAGGAACAAGCACAACACACTGAAGTGCAAGGAACAAGCACATCACATGGAATTGCAAGGAACAAGCACAACACATTGAAGTGCAAGGAACAAGCACAACACACTGAAGTGCAAGGAACAAGCACAACACACTGAAGTGCAAGGAACAAGCACATCACATGGAAGTGCAAGGAACAAGCACAACACACTGAAGTGCAAGGAACAAGCACAACACACTGAAGTGCAAGGAACAAGCACAACAAACTGATGTGCAAGGAACAATCACATCACATGGAAGTGCAAGAAACAAGCACATCACATGGAAGTGCAAGGAACAAGCACATCACATGGAAGTGCAAGGAACAAGCACATCACACTGAAGTGCAAGAAACAATCACATCACATGGAAGTGCAAGAAACGAGCACATCACACTGGAGTGCAAGGAACAAGCACATCACATGGAAGTGCAAGACACAAGCACATCACACTGAAGTGCAAGGAACAATCACATCACATGGAAGTGCAAGAAACAAGCACACCACATGGAAGTGCAAGAAACAAGCACATCACATGGAAGTGCAAGGAACAAGCACATCACACTGAAGTGCAAGGAACAATCACATCACATGGAAGTGCAAGAAACAAGCACATCACATGGAAGTGCAAGGAACAAGCACATCACACTGAAGTGCAAGGAACAAACTCACCACTGAGATGAGCAAGGACATGACCTTTAGGTTTAAACTGAACTTACGGGAATTACGGAAGACGGGAGACAGTGGATGAGCATGATGATGATGATGATGATGATGATGATGATGATGATGATGATGATGATGATGATGATGATGATGATGATGATGATGATGATGATGATGATGATGATGATGGGGGATATGTTGAAGAAGGCAATGATGATTACGATGATTGCGATCTTGATGATGGTGATGATGATGGTGATAATCATGATGATGGTGAAGACCATGATGGTTATGATGATCATACTGATGCTAATCATGATAACGATAAGACATTTAAGAATGATCAGCCGTCCTCAAAGCCCGCTCTTTGACCTTCTAACCCGACGACAAAGAGAACGAGGAATACTGGAATGACATCATCAGAAGCCTGCATCACCATTCCTTGGATATCCTTAACTGATGAGGATTTGATACGTAACGGGCGACGCCCATGACATAGTGGTTAGTGTGTTTGCTGACGATAACCCAGGTTGAAGTTTGTGACCTAATTGTGTTGCGATTCATTTCCCCGATCATTCTGGGTGTTGGTTAGCGGGAATTACGTCATGACAGTCAGGGCACGCCCATGGGTGCTCAGAGACTATCTGATATTTTTAGTACATCTAAAGGAATAATACTTCACAGACCATGGACGTATCTGTAATCATCATTATCATGTGCCATGGCGATAAGCGTGGGCGATCATGTTTCGCCATTTCATACGATCACCAGAGTCGTGGATAAGTTCTGTGTTTCTGTCTCGACTATGCCCATGCATTCTCAGTCATATTCTAATGTTTTTAGTATATCTGAAGGAAAAATAATTCACAGAAGAATACTCAATGTATCAAGAAGAGAGAAAATCAGAAATGAAGAAATCATGACAAAAGTGGTGTTATAGCAGTGCCAGATTTCATCAGATAGCAGCCGGTGAAATGGTTCGGCCATATAATTAGTTTACCAACTAACAGTATACCACAACAAGCAGTGACGTACAGACCAAATGGAAGCAGACGAAGATGCCGACCATGTAAACGATGGACCGAGGGAATAACAGAGTTCATGGGAATCTCATGGGAATGAGAGTTTCCGGCTAGGGTCAAGATGGCGGGACGTGTTTTCTTCTAGCTTGACTAAAGACGGTTGATCTTCGGCTTGACAATCCGCCATCGTAAAACTCCCAACTGTTACAGAAACAGATTTCTGGCTCCAAATGTTTGACGCTTCGCACAAACATGGAGAGCCACGACTTCTGCCCTATGCGCCGCCTTGGGCATGAGAGGAAATACACATACACATGGGAATCTCGTTACATGAAGCATACAAACAGACATTTTCTGCTGCGTATGCGTCACCTCAACAACACAAGGAACAAGAGGAACGAGATGAGACTCTACCTTGGCGTATGTGTAATCATCATCATATTAAAAAAAATTTTGCATACCCTTTACAGGACATTGCTGTCAACATCAGCATCTTTCAGCTGACTGTTGATTTCTTGGCAAGATTACGCTCAGTAGTTTGCCATTGCTTTCTGAGCGGCCGGCTCACATACCTCGTAAGTTACCGACGCGATTCGAACCACTGCTGGTTCTCACCATCGTTACGTTACTTACGAGAGTATACGAGATTTCGGAGAAAGGTCGCTAGCCTCTAGGCCAGGAAGCCGGCCATCATGATATGCCATGTCGATATTTCGCCACCTCACATGATCACCAAAGTTGTGGATCAGTTCTGTTGTTTTTCTCGACCATACCACATTGCCAAGCTATCTAGATATTTACTTCTCTGCCTTCCTCTTGTTCTTTACCGCTAAATCTTGTCAGTTGTCATCACGCTTATTTCTTCTCATAATATGTCCACACAGTCTTGTCTGTTTACGTTTAATTTCTCTAATCAGTTTACGGTTTTCATTTGTTTCTTATAGGACTTGCACATTGGTTGTTCTATCTGACCATGGTATTTTTTGCAATTTCCTCAGAAACCACATTTCCATTGCCATCAGATGTTTTTCATCTTGTCTGCTTATTTTCAATATTCTGTGTAGCACGTCAACGCTGTAATAGAGTGGCCTTCAGTGTGTCTTTTACAGAAGAGCTTGCTACATGAGAACTCAGTGCATGAAATATGCTTCTGTTCGGTTCTTAGACAATTCATTAGCACCATGTACCATATATTCGATAGACGCTCGCCTTCTTACAAAGGGGTCATGAGTTCAAACCTCAATGTGGCTGATTCGTATTTGTAAAATTGATTTGGGCTCAAAGATCGGTTCAGTCTAAAATTGATCTGGGCTGAAGGACGGTTCAGTCTAAAATTGATCTAGGCTAAAAGGTAGGCTCAATCTAAAATTGATCCGGGCTCAAAAGTCGGCCCAGTCTAAAGCTGATCTGGGCTCAATGGTCGGCTCAGTCTAAAATTGATCTGGGCTCAAAAGTCGGCAAAGAATAAAATCGATCTGGGCCCAAAGGTTGGCTCAGTCTAGAATTGATCTGGGCCCAAAGGTTGGCTCAGTTTAAAATTGATCTGAGCCCAAAGGTCGGCTCAATCTAAAATTGATCTGGGCCCAAAGGTTGGCTCAGTCTAAAATTGGTACCTGGAAATGTCTTGGGAAGTAAAAGCTGCGAGCGTGATACTGACCACATGATCTACTGGGTGTCGATTGGTCTTTAAATATATGTGTTTAGCACCATGTCCACTGCACAATAAAACGTTTAATAGGGTCCTTTATTTTATTTATTCGTTTATTTATTGGTTACAATGTCCGCATTGATGGTCAGCTATCGTGAAAGTTCGACCATTTATGTCGTATATCTTCATTAGGCCATGCTATATTTCTTGCTATGTCACTCTTGAAGTTGTCTTCCTCTTGTGCACTCAACCTTCTCTTGTACACTGTTTTCCTCTTGTGCACTCAATTTTCTCTTGTACACTGTCTTCCTCTTGTGCACTCAACTTTCTCTTGTACACTGTCACTTACTTACTCACTCATTCACTCACTCACTAACTCACATACTCATTCACTTAATTACTTAAAAATATTTACAAACTATTTCATGTCCTCGCAGGGCGTTGCGATCAATACCAGATTGATCTTCTAGGCCGGTGGTTCTCAACCATTTTTAGACCATGCACCCCTTCAGCAAATGTGCAGAATGTCATTGCCCCCCCCCCTTCGTATTTCCTCCCTATAAATCCCCCTACCCCCCCCCCCCATTTCCCAGTATACGTAAAAAATCGAAGCTAAATTTAATAATACATACTAGAACAAGTTTAGATGTCTACATAAAACGTGATTGGCGGGTCTACTTACGTTATAAACGAAATTCAGAAGGGCGAGAAGTACAGAACTGTAAAGTATGGAGGGAAAAACAATATCAAGATATCAATTATAGTAATAAACGCCATCTTGAAATAATCTTAATTCCTCCCCCCCCCCCCTTTACCCTCATCCCCCCCCCCCCCCATGGAAACCCTAAAATCCTCAACCCCTTACGTTCAGTAGTTTGCCATTGCTTTATGTAACGAAAAGTCATGATAAAACCGACTGGCGTGTGGAATTAACCCAATGCCCCGCTTGTCAGCGCATATGAAGTTTATTTGCAACCGCGATAAACTTCTCAGCCACGATAATTTCTACTTACTTATTACTTAGTTATTACTTACTTATTACTTAGTTATTTCTTACTCATTACTTATTTATTACTTAGTTATTACTTACTTATTACTTTGCCGGTCTCCCTGACCAAGGAGTTTATCTCCCTGACCAAGGAGTTAACGACATTGTTCGTAATCCCGTATATCCACGTGGGGAAAACAGCAGCTGCGAAAATCGGCAGCGGTCCGCGCCGCGCTGGTAACTTACGGGGGTATGTGAGCCAGTTGTTCAGAAAGCAATGGCAAACTACAGAACGTAAAAGTACATCAACAGCAACTGAAAAATGCTATTGTTGACTGCAACGTCCTGTGAGGGATATGCAACATTAAACAAAATTATTAGTTAATACTTACTTATTACTTACTTATTACTTAGTTATTACTTCTTCTTCTTCTTCAGCGTTCCGAGCCATTGAGGTTCTTTGCTGCAGATACAATCCGTCTCCATTCGTCTCTCTGGTTGACCTTCTCTTGCCAGTCGTTGATTCCAAGTGCTTGTAGGTCTGTATATATATTATCTCTCCACCGTCGTCTTGGTCTACCTCGGGGTCTACGGTCATTTATTTCCTGAGTGAAAGCGAGTTTTGTTTCCCTATTAGCTTCCATTCTTTCTATATGCCCCAGCCATTGTAGTCTATTAGCCTTCATGATACCAGTGATTAGCGGGGACTTAAACAGATCATAAATGTCTTTGTTACTTCTTCTTTTCCACTCTCCACTTTGTGTATCCCTACTGGGTCCAAAGATGCGTCTTAAAACTTTGTTCTCAAAGGTTTGTAGCAAGGCTTCGTCTCCTTTCGTTGTACTCCAGGTTTCAGAGCCATACAGCACAACTGGTCTGATCAGTGTTTTCTATATTGTGATCTTGGTATTATGAGATAGCGCCTTTGATTTTAGTAGATGTTGTAGTGCATAGTATATCTTATTTCCAGAATTGATTCTAGTTTGTATTTCCTCCCTTATGATGTTGGAGCAGTTGCAGATTGTACCCAGGTATGTTTCCGTTCTTTTAATGGTCATATTATCTATTTGTATGTGGCCAGAGTTTTTAACCATTCCTTCCCTTGAAATTACCATATATTCTGTCTTATCTTGGTTGATACCAGCCCCATCTGTTGGGCTTTTCCCTTTAAGTGAGTCAATATTTCCAATGTCTTTTGTTCACTTTGCCCTATAATATCTATATCATCTGCATAACCAAGCAGCTTGGATGTTCCTCCAATATCACATTCCTCCTTTACCTTCCTTACAACTTTCTCTAGAGCCAGATTGAAGAGTAGAGGCGCTAGTGCATCACCCTGTTTCAAGCCAGATGTTATTTGGAAAGGGTCTGATTTCCTGCCTTTATATGTTACTATATTATAAGTATCTTCCATGCATAGTCTGGTCATGTTGATTAACTTCCTTGGTATTCCAAATTCCTGCACAGCATGCCATAGACTATTCCTATGGACACTATCATAAGCCTTTTTAAAATCCACAAAAATGTCATGGAGATCTCTTTTATGTTCCCAATTTTTCTCGGCTATTTGTCGTAAGATAAATATCTGATCTATTGTTGATCTGTTTTGTCTAAATCCCGCCTGGTAGTCACCTAATATGTATTCTGAATATGGTTTTAGTCTATTTAGTAATACTGCGGATAGTATCTTATAGCTTGTGGACAGTAGTGATATTCCTCTATAATTTTCACATTGGAACTTGTCTCCATTCTTAAAGATAGATATCAATAATGACTCTTTCCAGTCATGGGGTATTTCTTCTGTCCTCCAGATTTTTATTATTAGTTCGTATAGCTTTAGATGTAATGCATGTCCACCTGCATTTATAAATTCTGCAGCAATTCCATCAGCCCCAGTTGCCTTATTGTTTTTAAGTCGTGTGATTACATTTAGGATTTCTTCAAATGCAGGTTCTTCAATTTGTGGTTCACACGTTAGAACCTCTTCCTTTGGGAAAGTATTACTTGGAGTTTCACAATTTAGTAATTCAACAAAATATTCTTTCCATGTGTTGCACATTTCCTCATTGGGTATTTATCATATTCCCATTTTTGTCTTTTAAACCATATGTGTTGTGTTGGTGCCCTTGTTTCATTGACTTCAGTTCTTTAAAAAAAACTTTCAGGATTCGTTTTTCTGGTGAATAGTTTCCATATCATTGATTATATTACTCATATATTCTCGCTTCTCCTGTCGAACTATTTTTGTAGCATCTTTACATTCATTTCTATATTGCTCTTCCTTTTGGATGTTGTTGATGTCATTTAACCATAAATGTCTGACATTCTTTTTCCTAATGACTGCTTCTTCACATTTTTTATTGAACCATCTGTTCTTTCTATGCGTGGTTAACACACCGAGACATTCTTCTGCGGTAGATTGAATTGTATTCTTGATGTTCAACCAAGTTTGGTCAACGCTTTCCTCCAAAGGGTTTAGCAGAGTTTCAAGTTTACATTTTATTTCATCTGTAAATTTCTCTTTGACTGTAATTTCTTGTAGTTTTTCTCAATTATGTGTTGGGTGTAATCTTTGTAATTTAGTATAAAAAGCTCTCTTAAGTTTTATTTTAAATTTTGCTCCAACGAGGAAGTGGTCGCTGTGGCACTCAGCTCCTCTATAACTTCTAACTTGTTGAATGTTTGATGCATTTCTGTTGTTAATTAAAATGTGATCTATTTGATTATAGGTTCTCTTGTCACATGATTTCCAAGTTTGTTTGTGTATATCCTTTCTTTGTTGTCTGGTACTGCTAATCTGCAGTCCTTTGGCTTCTGCCAGGATGATGACTCTCCATCCATTATCATTTGAAGTTGTAT
This sequence comes from Cepaea hortensis, assembly GCA_963921405.1. NCBI lineage: Eukaryota > Metazoa > Mollusca > Gastropoda > Stylommatophora > Helicidae > Cepaea > Cepaea hortensis. The sequence continues at coordinate 393,158,544 of OY992876.1, forward strand.
GTAGGCTTTCCATACCAGCCACTTTTTTATGAGTTTGCTCTCTACCTATTTTTGCATTGAAGTCTCTCAACACAATCAGGATGTCCTGTTTGGGGGGTTTCTTCTCTGACATCTTCCAAATCATTATAAAAGTCTTCTTTAACGTCATCTTCTTTCTCTTCAGTAGGTGCATGTACATTAATCATCGTTATATTTTTCCATTTACCTTTTATTCGTAATTTACTAATCCTGTCATTAACAGTTTTAAAGTTTATAACGTTCCTCCATAACTCTTTTTTGATGACAAATCCTGTTCCTAATTCATGTTTATTTTGGGTGTTTCCTCCATATATTATAATCATTCCATTTTGCTCTAAAGTACCCTCTCTTGGCCACCTTATTTCTTGAATTGCTGTTATATCCATCTGATACTCAACCAGCTCCCGGGTTAGTTCTTCAGCCGCCCCAGCTCGATATAGTGTCCGTACATTCCATGTTCCAAATCTCAAGAGTCCTTTAACGTTCCGAGGTCGTTGTCCAAATAAGTCAGTCCGAATTCGAGACTTATGTGTCCGTTTCGTAACAAAATAGTTTTACAAAGGTAATGATGTTAACCCCACGCTTCAACTCCCAACCTGGAGGACCAGGGTATTTCTCTTTGTCTGTTCTCTACCCTTTGACCTGTCCGGCTTGGGAGGCCATGTTGGTAGCTACGCTACCACATGCATAGCTCTCGTGGTAATTGAGAAACTCAAGCTCCCCCACCACGACAAGGTGGAAACACCATCGGGAGTTATTACTTGCTGACTATTTATTCGCTAATTGTATAAATCTCTTAAGGTAGCCAAATGCGTCGTCATCTAATTAGCGACGCTCAAGAATGGATTAACGAGATTCCCACTGTCCATAGCTACAATCTAGCGGCACCACAGCCAAGGGAACGGGCTTGGTAGAATCAGCGGGGAAAGTCTGAGGGGAAAGAAGACCCTGTTGAACTTGATTCTAGTCCGACTTTGTGATGACACATGAAGGGTGCAGCATGGGTGGGATCGCAAGCGCAATTGACATACCACGACTTTAATCGTTTACTTATTCAGCGGAGGTGAGATGCTGAGCCGGCAGCATCTGCAGCCTACCTTGTTCCAGACGTACTGGTCATCCTTTCCTCTGGATAAAACAAGGTAGGCCGAGAGATGGATCATGCTGCATGGACAATACATGTTCTCTGAATCCAAGCCCAGGCATTGTGCTATGGAATTTTAGATCGTCCACATACTTTCGTCTGCAAAGACGGCAAGGTGCACTACTGTCATTGTCACAGACTGTCAAACTGTCATTTACTGCCAATATAGTACCTTGCGGTGTATGGCAGAGGGGCCTTTCAGCCTGAGGAATTAAGGCCGCCTGGCTAGTGCAGACGCCGCGAACTGTGCAGGTTAGAATTTTCTTTTTGCCCCCGACAGAATAAAATCTCACACCTTACCATGGGATCGAACCCGGGTCTCCCGAATGAGAGTCCGGCGTTCTAGCCACTCGGCCAGCCGCTCCTCAAGGAAGGTTCACTACACTACACTTATTACTTACGTACTTCATTAATTTATTCATTGAGTAACATGTCCTTTGCAGAACCTCGCTCCCATAACAACCTTCTAGAAAACCTCTCGATCATATCAAGATATCCCGCTTCCGATACACCCATCTGGAGATCATCTGCCACATATTGCACCCATTTTCTCTTTGGCCTTCCTCTTCCTCTCTTCCCAGGCATATACCTCTTCATTATTGTTCTCTCCAAACTTTCGTGACGTTTCAAGTTACCAAAATATTTCAATTTTCTTTGTTTTATCGTCTTGTATAGCCAACCGTCTTCATTATTTAGTTCTTGAAGTATGGATTCTTTTGTATTTTTCTTTATCCAAGATAGTCTTAGAACTCCCCTATAACATTTATATTCAAGGGCATTTATTCGCTGTTCAGCTTGTTTAGTAAGTGTTCAGGTCTCACAAGTGTATGTTGCAATGGGAAAGATGCATGCTCTTAAATAATCTAATTGTTGTAGTTCTATCTGTCCCATTCCACAATTTATTCAGTTGTTTTAGTCTTTGATGAGTAATAGACATTAGTCTTTTAATTTATTTCATTGTATCACCCTTGTTGGTAGTCAATGACCCAACATATTCAACATTTTCCACAACCTCCAATTTTTCCTCATTAATAAACTTACTTACGTACTTAATTAATGTATCATCATCTTCCACTTTTGTTGTCAAGCGTCGTGGAGAGGAATAATTGACGATCCAGCGCCGGAGTGGCATTGAATAGTGTCATTCTGTGTGGTTGTACAATGTCCTTGATGTCGTCAGTCCATTTTTCTCAAGCATCCTCTTGGTGTACTGAAGCTTTTTATTATATGTCGTCTTGCGGACATGTGTATATATGGATGTTTCTGTATGGATGAAGATTTACATAAATGCACTGTTGAAATCCATACAGGAAATTCCCACCATCGTGTTACATTGGTTCGATTATACTATTAGCCCTAATCCGTTCAACCTCAAAAGGAAGCTATATTAGGATTCACACCTGGCTCAGATTAATGATCCTCTCAACAGGATACAACTTTGAAGGTGATTGTTATCCAAAGAGGATAATCAACATTGTACAACTATGTCACTGTTTGTAAGAACATTTGGCCTGACAGAAACGAAGAGGAAACAATTGCGGCATAGATACACTACCTGCTTGATCCAGTCAATGAAGTACGCTAAACTTGTAGAGATTAAAGAATTTGGGTAAAATGATACTAAGCATGGAAACGAAAGATTAGAAAGCAGACAGTAAATATGGTCAGGAAAGATGAGAAAACAGACAGTAGAAAAGCATTAAAATATTCACTTAAACCGAAGATTGACAATGCAGATAAATACAGGGAGATAATCATGCTAGCAGGTAAAGGGATTAATCTAGCGATACATAAAGAAACGATTGACACATCTGTCGGTCTGCCACCTTGCTGTTTGACAGACTATAGTTTGCTACATTGTTAGTTTGTAACAAGGCACAACAACTACAACCCAGCGTATGTTGTACCTCTTCATAGCACAAAGCTTGAACTGAATTTTAAAGACCATTTGTTGGCCATGCAGCATGATCCCTGTCTCGGCATACCTAGTTTATTCCAGAGGGAAAAAAAAGTGATGAAAAGATTCATCAACCTTTATAAAGCGAATAAATAAGATGATTATCAAGTTCAAGAAAACCAGAAAGCTCCGCGGACATGTGAGTCATGGTCATAGCCGTGTCGGCAATCACAGAAAGCACCATGGTGGTCGTGGTAACTCTGATGGCCAGCATCACCACAGAAACAACTTTGGCAAATAGCATCCTGGTTACTTTGGCAAAGTGGGTATGGGATTCCACCACAAGACAAACAACAAATTTCACAGCTTGTACTTCAATGTTTGACATGCTGTGGTCACTGTTGAGTGAGCGGTCTAGAGCCAAATACCTGGACCTGCAGATGAAGAAGGCACCTGTCATCGATGTTATCCAGACTGCTTATTACAAGTTTTTTTTGGCAAAGGTCACCTACCTAAGAGGCAAGTAATTCTCAAGGTCAGGTTCTTCTGCAAAATTGAAAGGAGAATCAAGGAAGTCGGTGATGCCTGGGTGTTGACTTCATCAATTCCTCAATAAATAATTATTATCTTCACCCGAACACAAAACACAAAAAATAAAAACCCCTTGGCTAAGATCAAAGTGTAGTATCTACACTTGATCTTGCCAAGTTCACCATCAGAGGCGGCCATCCGACCGACAAACTTGCGCGTGGAACTTCATAAGGCGGCTTTTGCTCTTGAAGAGCCGCGACCCCATATAAAAAATACACTCAAATTAATATCATATTTGTGGCTGGCTCGGTCACAGGATTATTAATCTGAGCCAATCTACAAGCTGCCACAATTGATGACGAAGTCAATGCAAGAATCTCCAAGGCCATCGCGGCCTTTGGCAGACTGTACAAGAATGTGTATGGCAAATATGGAATAAGCCTGCAAACAATGCTGAAAGTCTAAAAAGTAGTTGTATTATCCACACTGCTATATGCTTGTGAAACCTGGACTGTTTATCAGCAACACGTTAGGCAATTAAACCACTTCCACATAATCTGCCTTAGGAAGCTATTGAAGATTAAATGGCAAGACAAGAACCTAGACACAAAAGTCCTAGAAAGAGCGTCCATGCCCAGTATCCATCCTATACTAATGAAGAATCAGATTTGCTGGGCTGGTCGCTTGCCCCGCATGCCAGATCACAGGTTCCCTAAAACGAATTTTATACGGCGAGCTGCGTTGTGGTAAACGCTCCCAATGCGGCCAGAGGAAATGCTTTAAAGAACTCTGAAGATCTCACTAAAAGCTTTTGGAATTCATCATAACACTTGGGAGACTGCTGCCAACGACCGAAATTCGTGGCGTACATCATTACGCAAGGGTGCAGTCACTTGTAAAGCAACCAGGACCGCAAGAGCTGTGAAGAAACGGCTGGACAGAAAAACCACTACAGGAGATCCTCCTCCTGGAACGTCAAACATTATTTGTCCACATTGTCAAAGAACATTCCGAGCCAAAATATGCCTTATCAGCCATCTTAGAACTCGCTGCACTATACTTTAAACCCCACTGGATGAAATGAATGGTCATTATCATTCTTGATGGTTAAACAACAATCTGAGCCAGGGGTTGAACTGGTAAAGGTATAATCGAAACGAATGTTGAGTCTCTGCTTCAGTTTCTCAAATATGCCAAAAAAAAACACACCACAGCCTCAGTCTAGCATGATATGGACTACGCTTGAACTCAAAGCGGGCGAATACAAAACAAAACAAACAAAGTTTAAAGAGTTCATACACTCAGCATACCCCTGCATCTTGTAAAATGTTTAACCTCCTTAAAGAGTTAACTCCAGGTATTTCTGAGGGATAATATTTCTGTTCATTACAGCAGATACAAACACTGCTTTTCTGCACGGAAGACGGGAGGATAGAAGCATCTGTTGATTAGTTGCAAACTGGTGAGGGGCCGGGAGGCTGATGGACGGGAACAGAAACGTGTGCAGTCAGCCAAAAACACCCTAGCCGCGAGAGGTGCTATGAGTGAATGGTGATACCTGTATGACGTCACATCTGAGGTTTGAGTAGCTGGGATATTGGAGTTGGGCAGGAAAGTTGAGTAATGTAAGAAGAGTGTTTTTTTTTTTTTCCTTCCGTTCTTTATTGGTCTGACCTTCGTTTAGTATTTCGTTATGTCTTTTAAACCTTCATTTTCTTTGTGAAATATTTGTTGTTCTTTGCTCTTATTTATTCAATGTGTGTGTGTCCCTATTGTCACCATTATCCTTCATATCATTCTTTGGTGTTATCATTTATCCACCTGCCATTTGCCTTCGAAACATTCAGGCAACATGTAACATTCCCTGCGAGAGACGAAGCATCTTTGGATTTGCCCAAAGTGTTATGATATCGATTCTTGTATACATAATCAATTTATTGAAACATAATGTCAGTTTGGAGAATGATGAACTTAAATGTTGCAGATAATCTATCATTTCATAAATAAACACACGTATATTGTTTGACGCTAATAGAAGTAGAAGTAATAAGTAGGTATTTTATGACGGACTAGAGAACATACAAATGGTAAGATATAGTTACAGACAGGGATTCAAACCTGTCACCTCCAAATGACAACAGAGCCTCCCTTCGGGAACAAGTCGGAGCGGGTTCCCCTGATGGCGAGAGACACTGGTAATAGGGAAAGCTAATCCGCACGAAAAAAAAATCAGTCCAGTGCACTAGAAGTAGTGCGTGAGATAGAAAGCAAAACAAAGCAAGTTTAGGTTTAAAGACTCTTCGTACATTCAGCATACCACTGGCATCTTGTAAAATGTGTAACCAGCTTAAAGAGTTAACGCCAGACATGTTTGGGAGATAATATTTCTGTTCACTACAGCAGGTACGAAGACTGCTTTCCTGCACAGGAGACGGGAGCGTAGAAGCACATGTTGATTAGGTGCAAACTCACGAGAGGGGGATGAGGCAGATGGACGGGAACAGAAATTTGTGCACTCAGCAAAAAACACCCTCGCTGCGAGAGATGCAATGACGTGTCTGGTGATACCTGTATGACGTCACAACCGAGGTTTGAGTAGCTGGTTGTTTGGAGGTGTGCAGGAAAGTTGTGTAATGTAAGAAGACTTTTTTTTTCGTTCTTTATTGGTCTGACCTTCTGTTAGTATTTCGTTATGTCTTTTAATCTTATATTTTCTTTGTCGAATATTTGTTGTTCTGTTCTCTTATTTATACACTGTAATGCTATCACTATAGTCACCATTATCTTTCTTATCATTCTTTCATGTTATCATTTATTCAACTGGCATTTGCCCTAAAGATAATTTACATCGTAACACTCAGGCAACATGTTACATTTCCTGCAAGAGGTGAAGAATGTGCGGATTTGTCTGGAATGTTACGATCTCGGTTCTAGCATAAATATATCAATTATTTAATAATACAGATGAAAGTTGAGGGAATGATGAATGTAAATGTTGTAGATAAATTGTTGGTTCATATATAAACACGCATTATTTGATTGTTGCTCATAGAAGTAGAAGAAATATGTAGATATTAAAGGACGCACTACACAACATAAAAATTGAACAATATAGTTACCGACCGGGATTTGAACCTGTCACCTCCAAATGACAACAGAGCCTCGCTTCAGGAACAAGTCGGTTTAGGTTCGCATGATGACGAGGGATACTGGTAATAGGCAAAGCTAACCTGTACCCATAAATCAGTCCAGCGCAATAGAGGTATCAGCGCGTGAATCATCATCATCATGTGTCATGCCGATATGTGTGGACGGTCATATCTCGCCATCTCACTGGATTACCAGAGTCGTGGATCAGCTCAGTGTTCTTATCTCGACCATGCCACGTGGTCAGGCCAACCAGGTATTTATGTATCTGCCTTTCTCTTGTTCTTTTCCCCTAGATCTTGCCAGTTGTCACGAAGTTCTCCAATTTATTTCTTCTTATATCGAGACAAAACATGTTGACTGTTTACGTTTAATTTCTCTAATCAGTTTAGGATTTTCCTTTGTTTATTTTGTAGCACTTGGTCATTGGTTTTTCTGTCTGTCCTTGCATTTTCCTCAGAAACCACATTTCCACGGCCATCAGGATATTTTTCAGCCTGTTTGCTCATTGTTTACGCTTCACATCCATACAAAAAGCACAGATTCTATGTAGCACCTAAACACTCTTTTTCTCGTTGCAAATGACATCCTTTTATTGGTCAGAATGTTTTCCATCTTGTAAAAGACTGCCTTCGCTATGGCGATTTTTGTTCTAATCTCTTCAAGACATTTCCCATTAGATGTTATGACAGTTCCGAGATAATTGTACCGATTCACCTATGTAAGAATAGTCCCACTTACCTGTATATTACATTGCGGTATTCCATTCTTCCTATTAACGACCATAATCTGTCTTCTTACAATTTAATCCCGAACACTAGTTGTTAACTGTGTGCAGCAACCGCGAGTGAATGGACTACGCTTAAATTCAAAGCAAGCGAACGCAAAATAAAATAAAAAAATCCAAGTTTAGGTTTAAAGACATTCGTACATTCAGCATACCACTAGCATCTTGTAAAATGTGTAACGACCTTAAAGAGTTACGCCAGGCATGTTTGGGAGATAATATTTCTGTTCATTACAGCAGGTACAAACACTGCTTACCTACACATGAGACGGGGGCGTAGAAGCACATGTTGATTAGGTGCAAACTCACGAGAGGGCGAGGAGGCAGATGGACGGGAACAGAAACTTGTGCAGTCAGCCAAAAACACCCTTTCTGCGAGAGATGCTATGACGTGTCTGGTGATACCTGCATGACGTCACAGCCATGGTTTGAGTAGCTGGTTGTTTGGAGGTGTGCAGGAAAGTTGTGTAATGTAAGAAGAGTGTTTTTATTTTGTTTTGTTTTGTGGGGATGGGGGGGGGGGGGGGTTGTTTTATTTCTTCGTTTCGTTCTCCATTGGTCTGACCTTAGGTTAGTATTACGTTGCGAGTTTTAAACCTACAATCTCATTTGTGGAATATTTGTTTTTCTTTTCTTTTATTTATCAGTTGTTGCTTTATCACCATCCTGTGGTGTCCTTTGTCCTTTGTATCGTTCTTTCGCATTATCATTTATCCACTTGTCATTTGTCCTATGGACAATATAACATCATAGCGTGCAGGAAGCATGTTACATTTCCTGCGAGCCGAAGTATCTACGGATTTGGCCGGAATGTTATGATATCGGTTCTTACATAAATAATTCAATTTAATAACAAAGATGAAAGTTGGGGGAAAGATTAACCTAAATGTTGGGGATAATTTATTAGTTCATGAAATAAATCACATCTATTATCTGGAAAATCTCATAAAAGTAAACGAAAGAAATAGGAATTAGAGGACACACAGGACAATAGAAAATGTGGAAGATATAGTTACGGACCGGGATTCCAACCTGTCCCCTACAAATGACGACAGCGCTTCAATACAGGAACAAGTGTACTTCCATGCATGACTAAATAGACAGCCCTAAAAACAAGTGTCATCATTAGCCAGGTCTATCATCCACAAGAACCTACAACTATGGAACATGGGCATAATTCTTATCTGTCAACTGTCATTTACTGCCAATATAGTACCTTGCGGTGTACGACAGAGGGGTCTTTGAGCCTGAGGAAATAAAGCCACCTGGCTAGTGCAGTCGCCACGAATTGTACAGGTTAGAGTTTTCATTTCTCCCCCGACAGAAAAAAATCCGGGGGGAAAAAAGAAAATCCTAACCTGCACAGTTCGCGGCGACTGCACTAGCCAGGCGGCCTTAATTCCTCCTACCCATTAAAATAGTACTGTGGGCCTCATAATTTTATATTAAATCAGCATAGGTCAAATAATAAATATACAAATACATTATACAATAATGATGTGTCCAGTAACGAATAATTAAACAAGAAAAATGATTGATCAGTTCCAATGTTATTCATGCATTACGCAGAAATATCAGTCATTTGAAGAACCCTCAGAGGCCACTAAGGCAGTTCATAACTAAACACACATGATGCTTACATTAGTTTCCATCTGCATTTAAGATTGCTAAAGTGTATCCTCTACTTAAAATTGCCTCAACTGATAATAGCGTCTTGGGTAATTATAGACCTATCTCATTACTATCATCACTGGGACGCAGAGGTGTTTCCAAGGCACCAGGGCCGGGTTATATACTGGCCAAGACCTATTGACGCGTCCTCGTCGAGCGTCCTGGGCAACAGGTCCCTTCGGGGTCCTGGCTAAAGTCAGTAGGATAGCCGATTCCTCCTAAGTCGGAGAGTGTCTGCCTGTACGGCGAGGAACCACCAGTATGCACACCAAAAAAAAAAGTCGCTTAAAAGTCGACAGGGTCGACTTCATCGCACCGGGTTTTATCCCATATGGCTCGGTCTCTTTCCGCAGCGCAGAAAGCGTCGCACAAAGCACGAACTCCGTAGCTTTTAGCGACGACCCACAGAAGTCTCCGAAACATTTAACTCGTAAACCGAAGGGTGCGGCCCGGAATCGAACCCACAACCTTCGGATCACAAGTCAAACGGCTTGACCACTTCGCCACAGAGACTCCCGCGTCTGCGGCACCAATAAGCCAGACATGGGACAACGGATACTCACGCAAAACTCAGGTCCTGTATGACATCACACTGATGTTGGACAACAGGATGCTTTCATCCGACATACAGGACTTCGCGTTGGAGCTCAAGCCAACGAACACAAGCAAGCAAGCAAGCAAGCAACTATCATCACTATCAAAGTCACTCGAAAAACACATCCATAAAATAACGTTACACCATTTAATTAACAACGATCTAATAATTCACAGTCAATCTGGGTTTCGACCTAAATATTCTTGCCTTAGTGCTCTAATGGGTAGCAGGGTAGGCGTATCCGCTATCAAAGAAGAAGTAAGGTGCCTCCTTCCCTCCGCTAGTCTTTCGGAACACCCTTGGG
>OY992876.1:393176137-393352740 GCA_963921405.1 Cepaea hortensis
TGTAACATGCTATTCCATATTTTTTGTGTATTCTCATTTTTCGTATTATCATTTTGAATGCCACTTGATTGCATCATGTTTAATATGAACACATGTACATTACTGAAGAGTGAGTGAGGGAGTTAGTGAGAGTGAGTGAGTGAGAGAGAGAGAATGAGAGAGTGTGTGTGTGTGTGTGTGTGTGTGTCTGTGTGTCTGTGTGTGAGTGTGTGTGTGTGTGTGTGTGTGTGTGTGTGTGTGTGTGTGTGTGTGTGTGTGTGTGTGTGTGTGTGTGTGTGTGTGTGTAAGACAAGAGAGAGAGAGTGTTGAATTGCAACACTATTTTTTTTTTTACGCTACACAGTGTGTATGTACAATGTTTTCTCATTTTTTTTTGTTACAATTTTTGTGAGAATGCTCACGACAATCGTCAGAGTATGTGGTGTAAAGTGTAGGAGTTTGTTCATACTAGTTTAAGTGATTATGTGAGGCATCATGTATGTGTCTACATGTGAGGAAGTGTGTATGTGGGACGTATGTGTGCAGCGGATGTGTGTATGGGATGTATGTGTTAAGGGAGTGTGTGTAGGGGAGTAAATGTGGGGGTTGGGCGATGGGTGGGTGGGACATGTGTGTATGGGTGAGGGATGTATCTGTGGGCAGGGAGATATGTATGAGCTGGGGATATGTGTGTGGGTGGGGGATGTCGGTGTGAGTGAGGGATGTGCCGGTAGGTGGAGGATGTATGGGTGGATGGGGAGATGTGTGGGGGATGTGTGGGTGGAAGAAGGGATGTGTGTGTGTCACAAAAATAAAACCCTGCGTTTAACCAGTTGATTACTATAGAGACTTTCTGATTAACCGGCCTATCTGCAACGCCAAAACTATTTTAACTAACAGAAAAAACAAATTGGATGTCAAAATCTCCAGGACGGTCAAAAGTTACAGCTGCACGTGTTTACATCTGGTCGACAACATGGGAACATTTGGAAGTGAGTGAGATGAATCCATACATCGCTTTGACAGTTCATAAACAGGTTGGATTGAGAGCGGAAGTACTCAGCTCGGAAGAAAACAGTCCGTCTGTCATTTAGAGTTTCCGGACATCAAGAAGATTGGCGGTTTGTTGTGGAAACCCGTTGTTGGGAGCACACAGGAACTCGCTAGCGTGTTGTGGGAGTCAAAACAAGTGATGACAACTCTGACATTGATTGAGCCAGGGAGGATAGATTCTTGACAATGGATGATGTGCCCAAATAACACCTGTGTGGACAGGAAGAATACCGTCACGTGACCAATTTTAGGTTTTGCCATAAACCATGATTGGGAGAAAGAGTGTTGACCAAAACCGTGGATTATGATGGACGTGTTTGTGGGAGAGCTCTACAGTGTTAGATTAATTTAATATTAACTAGCATGTGTCGTTATGGCAAAGTGTAGCAGCCATCCCGGAATGAGGCGGTTTTGCATAAGGTTCCATACCAGTTAATAAGTTCAACACTGGGTTTGATGAAGTGCAACGTCAATTAGACATAACACCAGTTGGACACAAAAATGTTTTCTTACACACAAAAAAGGGAATAACGTCCGAGAAGAAAGATGGTTCACCTAAGATGGGTGATGATTGTTAATGCATCACACAGCATAAGAACATTGGTACCTAAACAAGAACATCAATATAATAGTCACATGGTGTGATATATTCTAGTGAAATAGTTCAAAAGACATGATACCTGAACCTAGATAGACACTAGTTAGGTTCAAGTATAGTAACAATAACAGTGATACCTAAATACTCACTACAAAGGATTTGTGCATTCTTTAAGAACGATAGGAAATTATGTGCATTGGGCAACCGGTCCATGATCAGCTGTAATTTACAAACAGTATCTATTTCGGATGATCAGGAAGATGGATTACCAGGTAGCTACAGATGACAGTCGGTGTCCGGCAGGAGAGATACAGTACCGGGTGAGGTGGACTTGTTCTGACTTAACGTGCTGTGGTGTGTCCTTGCAAGGATGAACTGACTATGCTATTATCTGAGAGCCCGATCCTATACACATTATAGAACACATCACACATTTTCTTCGCATACACGTCTCATATACGTTACACTTTTCTTTTAATAAATTAATCTTTATTAATTTTTAGAAGCAAGAATTGTTGAATATGTTGCGTTGGGGAAGTATGAGAGGGGGCATAGTACGACAGTGAGAGAGTGATAGGAAAAGGTGTCCACGGGCTGATGGAGTGTGTTGGACGGAAGCTGGTGGATTCTCCAGGATATTGATAGGGAAAAAATATTATAATGTGGGTGTTGACTCTCCTCACTCCAGGGACGACACTTTAAAGGAGGACACGACATTATTGGGGGCTCGTCCGGGATCTTTGGACAGCGGGATCTCTCGATAACGGGATCTTTGGACAGCGGGATCACTCGTAAACGGGATCCTTGGACAGCGGGATCACTCGTAAACGGGATCCTTGGACAGCGGGATCTCTCGTAAATGGGATCTTTGGACAGCGGGATCTCTCGTAAACGGGATCCTTAGTTATAAGACGGAAATATCATATTGGAGAATCCAGCTAGAGTGAATGTGGATAGGGGTTAGGACTAATATCTTACCTGTTCACACTTCACACGTCTGCATAGATCTGTGGTCCTGATTCTACTCTTGTCACTGAGTGAATGGGCTGTGTGTGGTAATATCTAGATTTATAGTACTTGGTCATATATCTGTATATTAGTTTTCAGTTATATTGGACTCAACCTGCTAGCTTACCTCTCTGAAATGGCCACTCCGAAACTAACCACCGCAGAATTAAAGGCAAAGGGGGAAGACATGGGATTGTCGGGTTCTGCTCTAACGGATTACATACAGGAAGTGGAGAGAGAGTATCGTCAAGCAGAAAGGGAAGATCAAAAGGCCGAGTTGGAATTGAGAAGGATGGAGTTGGAACAAGAAGCTAGGAAATTGGAAGCAGAGCATGCTGCTAGGAAACTTGAAGCAGAGCAGGCTGCTAGGAAACTTGAAGCTGAGCAGGCTGCTAGGAAACTTGAAGCTGAACAGGCTGCTAAGAAATTAGAAGCTGAACAGGAAGCACAGAAAAGGGAGCACGAGTACCGGATGCGGGAACTCGAGCTCAAGAAGCAATCTAATGGGGAAACTGAGGGAGCAGTTGGAGGTTCCTCCGTCCCAGGCTCAACCCCAGCAGGTGGACCTAGTTACCATGCTATGAAGTTCCCTTTAGCGGTCTACGAGGAGGACAAAGAGAAGATTGACCAGTACCTTCAACGCTTTGAGGCAATGTCTGTTGCTATGGGTCTGGGGCGTAACAAATGGAATCTCAAGCTATCCCAGGGATTTCGCGGGACCGGCTACGAGGTTTATTCTCGCCTGCCACCAGGACATGAGAAAAATTATGACGAGTTAAAGACGGCTCTGCTGAAACGATTCGAGGTTACGTCACATACCTACCGGAAAAAATTTCGAGCAGCGAAACGAGAACCGGGGGAGTTGTTTGCCGCCTACAGTTTGCGTCTAAAATCCTATCTCCATAAGTGGATGGATTTAGCTGGGTTCGCACATGACTATGAGAGTCTGGAAGAGCTCATGGTGGTCGACCAGCTGAAGAAGCAAATGTCTAAACCTCTCAGGACGTTCCTGGGAGAACAAGGAGCGGAACGTATTGACCTCGTGACTAAATTAGCAGAACGGTTCGTCAAGGTACATGGTGAGGCAGGGGAAAACCTATCCACTAATACCAAAAGTCAGGAGAAACATGACAAGAAGAAGGCCAAAAAACTCAGGAACCAAAAAGTGGGAACCTTATGTGCAAAAATCAGAGGATAGTTCAGAGAAGAAGAAGGAGGGAAGCAAGAGCACTTCAAGCCCTACACCAAAACGACCGTGGTCGGAGAAGTTGTGTTCAATTTGTAAGTCACCCTCTCACAATACTAGGGACTGCAAATCGAAGGCTAAGAACCCTCACTTCGCAGCATGTCAAGTGACTTCCAAGGAGGTTGTCACGGAAAATGCCAAGGTCAACAAGGAAGCTCGCCACCAGAAGAGCTCACTCAAGTCCGGCAATAGAAAATCTAGGACAGGGAAATGGTGCAACCAATGCAAGTCAAACACGCACAATGCTATTGACTGCAAGGGAAAGTCAGGAGACACTCAATTCGTCGTGTGCCCCGGGAAACCTAAGGTGGAGCCCACCGAACAGGTCGAGGCCGAGGAAGAGACTCCAGACCAGGAAAAACCACCTGTAGTGGAAGTGGTAGAGGTTAACGGTCGTCAGGTGGAGTGTTTATACGACACAGGACTGGACGGGGAGGCCGTGATTTCTGCGGATCTGGTACATCCAGAACAATTCACAGGTGAGACCTTGGATATACAGCCTGCACAGAAGAGTGCTGTAGCCATGAAGTTGCCCATTGCTAATGTGGAGATTCGGTCAAGGTACGTCACCGGCACCATCAAGGCCACTGTATTGACCGATCCCATTTTTCCAGTAATCCTAGGTTTCCGGTATGTCTTTCTGGGAATGCCCAGGGAGCCAATCCATATGGGAGCAATGCAGACTCGCTCTCAGACGAGAACGGAAGGGGCAGAAGCAATTGTGACTAACCCATTGCCGGGGTAGCTACGAACTGCCCAGAAAGAGGATGATACTTTACGTCCTTGCTACAGAAAGCTTCAGAAAAGTGCTGATCCACCAGGACGGGGGCAGTACTACATGAAGAATAGGATACTCTACAGGAGAGCAGAAAGGGGAGACAACCTATACGGTCAGTTGGTCGTCCTGAAAGCTCACCGGTCCCAGATTCTTCATATGGGGCACACCATCTCCTTTAGTGGACACATGGGTATTGCCGCCACCATGCAGCGGATTTCCTGCCATTACTATTGGCCGGGAATGACAGATGATGTGCGTCGGTATGTGAAGTCATGCCCTGAGTGCCAGAGGGTGACACCGAAACACTGGACAGCACCGGTGGTGTTGGGTGAGATGCCCATCATGAACTCTCCTTTCGAGAGGGTAGCCATCGATATCGTGGGTCCACTTCCCAGGACTAGGAAGAGGAACATGTATATACTCACAATGGTGGATTGCTGTACAATGTGGGGTGAGGCCATACCGTTGACCACGATCGACTCGAAACGAGTGGCGGACGCACTGATGGGGGTCTTTACCAGATTAGGCTTCCCTGATCAAATTCTGACGGAAAATGGGTCTCAGTTTTGTGGAAAACTCATGGAGGAGGTATTTAGGGTGTTCCACTCTAACCATATCCATTCTAGCCCTTACCACCCTCAAGCCAATGGACAAGTAGAGCGTTTCAACGGCACGTTGATGACAATGCTCAGGAAACTAGTGCAGGAAAAACCTGATAGGTGGGATGAATATATCCCTGCAGCACTCTTTGCCTATCGGGAAGTTCCTCATGGCTCAATAGGACTACCACCCGCTACGTTGCTGTTTGGTCGTCCAATCAAAGGACCGTTGGAAGCCATGTTGAGGAGTTGGACTGAAGAGGGGACGTCAGAAGAAGTGATCCCATCCTATAAATACGTGGAGGAACTGAAAGAAAAACTCCACAAGGGATGGACTCTGGCGAATCAAAACTTGAAAAAAGCCAGATAAAGGCATGCGGCTTACTACAACCGTAGGTCTAAAGAAAGATCTCTAGAGGTGGGAGACAACGTCTTGTTGCTACTCCCAACGGGAAACAACAAACTGGAGATAGGCTGGCAAGGACCATTTCCCGTGGAAAGGGTGATATCCAGAACCAACTATCAGATCCGGATCCGGGGAAGGTCGAAGATTTTCCATATCAATCTCTTGCGGAAATACGAAGAGAGACCTGGAGACAAGGCAGCGCACCTCATGGCAATGGCAGTTGCAGTGGAGACGGAAGTGGGAACCAACGAGGGCAGGGAATATCCCTTGGTACACCAGGAAACCTATAGGGAAGTGCAAGTGAACCCTGATCTGACCTCCCAGGAGAGGGAAAGGATAACCCAGGTTCTCGAGTCTCATAAGGAGATACTGACTGATAAACCAGGACGAACGAGGTTGGTTGAGTTCGAGATGACATTGACCACACAGGAGCCTGTTCGCCAAAAGGTCTACCCAGTGCCATTCTCTAAAGAAAAGGCCCTGGAGGAGGAAATACAGAAACTGTTGGAGGATGACGTGATTGCGCCATCCACATCCCCATACAATGCGGGGGTAGTTTTGTTACGGAAACCAAGTGGAGAACACCGGTTGTGTATAGACTACCGACTTCTGAACAGTCACACACAATTTCAGGTGGAACCTTTGCCGAATCCAACGCAGTTATTCGCTAGGCTCCATAAGGCTCGGTACTTTTCAAAGGTAGATTTCAGTCGGGGGTACTATCAGATACCAGTCAAACCGGAGATTCGACCACTGTTGGCTTTCAGTACACCCAGTGGACACTACGAATTCAAGGTCATGCCCTTTGGACTCAGCAATGCACCTAGTGTGTTTACACGCATGATGAGGACTTTACTTGATCCTTTACAGGATCCGTCCATCATCTCATTCATGGATGATATTCTGATTTCCAGTGACAGCTTGGATGACCACTTACAATCCTTGGAGAGAGTGTTTAATAGGCTCAAGGAAGCAGGGCTTACTGCTCGTCCAACCAAGTGCATGATTGGTTACCAGACTCTGGAATTTCTAGGTCAAACCATCACTCCAGGACACATTGTCCCAGAATAGAAGAACCTGGAGAAAATCAGAAATGCACCAAGGCCAAAAACGAAGAAGGATGTGCGATCTTTTCTCTCGTTGTGTGGGTTCTACCACAAATTTATCCCACATTTCACTGAAATGGGAGCTCCGTTGACGGAAACCTTGAAAAAGGGATTCCCGGACCAAATCATTTGGACACCAGAATGTGAGAATGCCTATAGTCAGTTAAAGGAGGCCTTGGTCAGCAAACCTGTATTACAGCTCCCTGACCTTTCCAAACCATTTGTGTTGAGAACGGATGCGAGTGCGATTGGGATTGGGGCAGCCTTGTTACAGGAAGGAAAAGACGATGCTTCGGTTTTGAAACCTGTGGCATACGCAAGCAAGAAACTTCTCCAGGCGGAGAGGAATTATTCAACCGTCGAGAGAGAGAGAGTGCTTGTCCCTCGTATGGGCAGTGCAAAAATTCCAGCCATATTTGTATGGAGTTAAGTTTCGAGTCCAGTCGGATCACCAGCCCCTGATGTTCCTGGCTACTTCTCAGAAGCTCAACGCCCGTTTGATACGGTGGTCGTTGTTACTTCAACCCTATAATTTCACAGTGGAGTACATTCCTGGGAAGGAAAATGTTGGAGCGGACTTCTTGTCAAGACACCCAGCTCCTGAAGAAGAGGAATGAATCATCTGGATTAAACTTACGGTGGAGAAGAGTGAGATGGACTACTTTCTTAAGAGGGGGCCTATGTCACAAAAATAAAACCCTGCGTTTAACCAGTTGATTACTATAGAGACTTTCTGATTAACCGGTCTATCTGCAACGCAAAAACTATTTTAACTAACAGAAAAAAACAATTTGGATGTCAAAATCCCCAGGACGGTCAAAAGTTACAGCTGCACGTGTTTACATCTGGTCGACAACATGGGAACATTTGGAAGTGAGTGAGATGAATCCATACATCGCTTTGACAGTTCATAAACAGGTTGGATTGAGAGCGGAAGTACTCAGCTCGGAAGAAAACAGTCCGTCTGTCATTTAGAGTTTCCGGACATCAAGAAGATTGGCGGTTTGTTGTGGAAACACGTTGTTGGGAGCACACAGGAACTCGCTAGCGTGTTGTGTGAGTCAAAACAAGTGATGACAACTCTGACATTGATTGAGCCAGGGGGGATAGATTCTTGACAATGGATGATGTGCCCAAATAACACCTGTGTGGACAGTAAGAATACCGTCACGTGACCAATTTTAGGTTTTGCCATAAACCATGATTGGGAGAAAGAGTGTTGACCAAAACCGTGGATTATGATGGACGTGTTTGTGGGAGAGCTCTACAGTGTTAGATTAATTTAATATTAACTAGCATGTGTCGTTATGGCAAAGTGTAGCAGCCATCCCGGAATGAGGCGGTTTTGCATAAGGTTCCATACCAGTTACGAGGAAGTTCAACACTGGGTTTGATGAAATGCAACGTCAATTAGACATAACACCAGTTGGACACAAAAA
This sequence comes from Cepaea hortensis, assembly GCA_963921405.1. Classification (NCBI taxonomy): domain Eukaryota; kingdom Metazoa; phylum Mollusca; class Gastropoda; order Stylommatophora; family Helicidae; genus Cepaea; species Cepaea hortensis. The sequence goes on from OY992876.1 coordinate 393,184,350, forward strand.
TGTTTTCTTACCAAAAAAAAAAAGGAATAACGTCCGAGAAGAAAGATGGTTCACCTAAGATGGGTGATGATTGTTAATGCATCACACAGCATAAGAACATTGGTACCTAAACAAGAACATCAATATAATAGTCACATGGTGTGATATATTCTAGTGAAATAGTTCAAAAGACATGATACCTGAACCTAGATAGACACTAGTTAGGTTCAAGTATAGTAACAATAACAGTGATACCTAAATACTCACTACAAAGGATTTGTGCATTCTTTAAGTACGATAGGAAATTATGTGCATTGGGCAACTGGTCCATGATCAGCTGTAATTTACAAACAGTATCTATTTCGGATGATCAGGAAGATGGATTAACAGGTAGCTACAGATGACAGTCGGTGTCCGGCAGGTGAGATACAGTACCGGGTGAGGTGGACTTGTTCTGACTTAACGTGCTGTGGTGTATCCTTGCAAGGATGAACTGACTATGCTATTATCTGAGAGTCCGATCCTACACACATTATAGAACACATCACACATTTTCTTCGCATACACGTCTCATATACGTTACACTTTTCTTTTAATAAATTAATCTTTATTAATTTTTAGAAGCAAGAATTGTTGAATATGTTGCGTTGGGGAAGTATGAGAGGGGGCATAGTACGACAGTGAGAGAGTGATAGGAAAAGGTGCCCACGGGCTGATGGAGTGTGTTGGACGGAAGCTGGTGGATTCTCCAGGATATTGATAGGGAAAAAATATTATAATGTGGGTGTTGACTCTCCTCACTCCAGGGACGACACTTTAAAGGAGGACACGACAGTGTGGTGGCTGGGGGATGTGTGTGGGTGAGAGATGTATGGGTGGGTGGGGGTATTTGGGTGGATGGTAGGAAATGTGTGGGTGTTGATGGGTGGGGGGTCGTGTGGGATGGTGGGTGGGGAATGTGTATGTGGGTGGGTGGGTGGGTGGGGGTTGTATTGATTTGTGGGGGGGTGTTTGGGTGCGGGGATGTGTGGTTGGGGGATGAGTGTTTGCTTGATGGTTGGAGGTGTGTGGATATGGTAGGGTGGTTGTGTGTTTGGGCAGGGGGATGAGTGTGTTTGTGGGAAGATGTGTGGGGAGATGTATGGTAACAGGAAAGGGTGGGTTGGTGGGTGTTTGGGTGGTGGTGTGTGTGGGTGGGTGGGTGGGGTGTGTGGGTAGGGTGTGTGTCGGAGGATGTGTGTGGGTGGGTGGGTGGTGGATGGCTGGGTGAGGGTGTGTGTGGGTGGGTAGTATGTGGGAGCGTGGGGGTGTGTTGGGGTGTGTGTGGGTCGGAGATGTGTGTGAGTGGATGACGGTGTGTTTATGGGTGGGTGATATGTGTGGCTGGGTGAGGTGTGTGTGGGTGGGTGCGGTTATGTGTGGGTGGATGGGGATATGTGTGAGTGGGTGGGGTGTATGTGGGTGAGAGGGGATGTGTGGATGGGTGAGGGATGTGTCTTATAAGATTGTAAAATGCATTGTTCATGTTTACAACATTCATTTGACAATGTATTTTTCTATGTAAACTTATCATGCACTATTGATGAATGAAAGATGAGTGTTTGGAAGGGCGGAATGTAAGACGGGCCTGCGTGCCCAATTTGTAACCCCTTTAAAATAAAGTTGAATTTAATTGATATTTCCGATGATTTGTTGGAATGTAGTTGACAAAGAAGAAGTAAATGCTGGTATTCTACCAGATTTGTATATCGAAGTAAATTATCTCTTTAACAACATCAGGTCTCAGAAACCGAAATACTTCGGCTATATTTATTACTCGTCAAAGTGAATTGAGAATGAACAGTGATAGAAGGAATAGTTCATGGAATATGTGCCTGGGTCAAACAGCACACAGGTGGGCACATAATAATGCATGCACCATCTCACCTCTTCTCATCTCATCTTATCTCATCTCATCTCATCAGAATCCTCTTGTACCTTGCGGTGTCGAGGTGGTGCATAAACAGCGGAAGAGTGCCCGTTTTTGGCTTTTTATATCGAGATTCCCTCTGCCAATCACTTACATGGTCGGCGTTTTCTTCTGCTTCCATTTGGCCTGTACATCATTCATCATCATGTGCCATACCGATCAGCGTGGCGGTCATGTTTTGCCACCTCACTTGATCACCAGAGTCGTGGATCAGCTCTGTGTTCTTGTCTCGACTATACAACGCGGCCAAGCCATCCATGTATTTACTTCTCTGCCCTCCCCGTGTTCTCTTCCCCTCGATCCTGCCAGTTGTCACCAAATTATCTAATTTATTTATTCTCATACCGTGACCAAAACAAAATGGTGACTATCTACATCTAATTTCTCTAATCAGTTTACGGTTTTCATTTGTTTCCTGTAGAACTTGATCCTTGGTTTTTATGTCTGTCCATGGTATTCTTTGCATTTTCAGAAACCACATTTCTACGGCCATTAGATGTTTTTCAGCTTTTCAGCTCATTGTACAAGCTTCACATCCATACAAAAGCACACGTTCTATGTAGCACCTCAACACTCTTTTTCTCGTTGCAAATGACATATTTTTATTGGTCAGTACATCATTGTACATCACCGCTTCTTGTGGTATACTGTTAGTTGGTAGCTTAATTATTTGGCCAAACCATTTCACTTGCTGTTTTCTAATGGAATCTTGTGCAACTATTAAAATTACTTGCATATCCTTTACACGAAGTAAATTATAACATCAGATGGAAGGTGCACAACCGAGATTAAGAACAGAATAGGGCACGCAAAAGCTGCATTTCAGAAAGTGAAAAGTAACTTATGCAATAAGTCATTATCATTGTACTGAGAGTGCTGAAATGCTAAATAAAACCAGTTTTGCGATCAAATATCTGGACACATGGATAACATCAGAAAGAAAATGCATTACAGGGATAAAGAACAGGAAGAGACAAGCAAAAACTGCATTCAATCAAATAACAAACATGTTATGGGAGTCGGCATACGAATTGATCCATTGGAGATCGCAAGATGTGAAGAAGCATGACGGCCCACGCCAGTCGGAAAGACACTTGATGATGATATGCTGAATCATTGGTATTTGTCCATCAAGAATGATGATGATCATTCATTTCATCCAGTGGGGTTGACAGTTTGGAGTCGTGAGTTCTAAGATGGCTGGTAATGCCTATTGGATGAAGAATGACTTGCGCGATGAATTGGATTAAAATGAGGAAGAGTTGCGCAATTCGTAGACTACACTCCCTCGCCTGAGTCCATCTGAATCCAGCGCAAGACAAGTCAAGACTACTGGAGACGAATGCAGATGTAGTGGATGACCAGGCGCTCGATGTGCCTTGCGGTGTTCATTACTTTTCACAACGCATTGCAGGTAAACGCCGTCTGGCTAAATCATGACTTTCTGGTCAATGATCATGTTCATTACACAAGGCATGGGCGCTGTTGGGCCAGGGTTCAATGCTAGTGGTTGTCGTTGGTTATGACAAGGAAAGATTGACCACTTGTTCTCAGGCCGTCAAGAAAGTAATGGCGCTCCCAAGACTTCACACACACACACACACACAAACACACACACGGAGCAGGTATGTTGTTGTTGTTGTTATTGTTCTTTCTTCTTCTTCTTCTTCTTCTTCTTCTTCTTCTTCTTCTTCTTCTTCTTCTTCTTCTTCTTCTTCTTCTTCTTCTTCTTCTTCTTCTTCTTCTTCTTATTTTGTCGCTGTTGTTCTTATTCTTATTGGTCATGTTATTATTGTTCGTGTTCTTGTTGCTGCTCTTGTTGCTGTTCTTGTTCTTCTTGTTGTTATTGTTCTTGTTGTTGTTCTTCTTGTTCTTGTAGTTCTTGTTCTTGTTGTTCTTGATCTTGTTGTTCTTGATCTACTTGTTTTTGTCCTTGTTGCTGTTGTTGTTCGTGTTGTTCTTTTTCGTGTTGTTCTTTTTGCTGCTGTTCTTGTTTTGTTGTTTTTATTTTTCTTATTGTTGTTCTTGTTGTTGTTCGTTCTTGTTATTTTATTGTTGTTATGCCGGTCTCCCTTTGTCTAGAGGTTACACGCCTTTCTCCGTATTCTCGTATACTCTCGTTAGTAACGTGACGTTGCGCGAGAATCAGTAGCGGTTCTCTCCACGTAACATACGGGGTATGTGAGCCGGTCGCTCAGAAAGAAATGGCAAACTACTGAGCGTAATCTTGCCAAGAAATACACAATCAGCTGAAAGATGCTGATGTTGACATCGATGTCCTGTAAAGGATATGCGAACCAAAAAAAAGTTTTTTGTTGTGTTATTGTTGTTGTTGGTGTTCTTGTTCTTATTATTCGTGTTCTTGTTGTTCTTATTGTTGTTGCTGTTCTTGTTCTTGCTCTTCTTGTTCATCTTGTTCCTGTTGTGTTTGTTACTCTTGTTCTTGTTGCTTTTCGTGTTCTTGTTGCTTTCCTAGTTCTTGTTGTTCTTGTTATTCTAGTTGCTTTTCTAGTTCTTGTTCCTGTTGTTCTTATTCTTGTTCTTGTTGTTTTTCTAGTTCTTGTTCTTCTTGTTCGTATTGTTTTTGTTCTTGTTGCTTTCCTTGTTCTTGTTCTTATTGTTCTTTTGTTCTTGTTGTTGTTGCTTTTGTTGTTCTTGTTCTTGTTGTTATTGTTATTATTATTTTTATTGTTGTTCTTGTTCTTGTTCTTGATATTCTTATTGTTGTTATTATTGTTCTTGATTTTGTTCTTGTTCTTTTTGTTCTTATTGGTGATGCTGATGTTGGTCTTGATGTTCATATTAGTTTTGTTGTTGTTTTTCTTGTTTTTTGTTGTTGTTGTTTTATTGCTCTTGTTCTTGTTGTTCTTTTTCTTGTTGTTCTTGTTCTTGTTTTTCTTGTTCTTGTTCTAGTTTTACTTGTTGTTATCGTTCTAGTTGGTTGTATTCTTGTTATTCTTGCTTTTGTCGTTGTCGTTGTTGTTGTTGTCGTCGTTGTTGTTGTCGTCGTTGTTGTTGTTGTCGTTGTTGTTGTTGTTGTTGTTGTTGTTGTTGTTGTTGTTGTTGTTGTTGTTGTTGTTGTTGTTGTTGTTGTTGTTGCTGTTGCTGTTCCCTTTCTTGTTGTTTTGTTGCTTTTGTTCTTGTCCTTGTTGTTATTTTTCTTGTTCTTGGTGTTCGTGTTCTTGTTGTTCTTGCTATTGTCGTCGTCGTTATTATTATTGCCATCGTCATTGTTGTTGTTTAACATGTTGATTAAACGTCACGATGATACACTGGTATGTCATATAATTGGCAGGTGATCACATGATAATCTCTATGAATGGTAAGACGAATCATAATGGCTACAGTGATGAACGCCAGAAATAGTACAATAGAAAACAGCAAATATTCCACGTAGTAAATGTATGTTTAAACAAAGTAACGAAAAACTGAACGAAAATTACACCAAAGTAGAACGAAAAGAAGAAACAAAAGTCAGTCATCTTACATTACACAACCTTCAAGCACAACTCCAAAATCACACGTACTCAAGCAACGGCTGTGACGTAATCACGAGGCACCTCATTGAATCTCGCAGCGAGGTTGTTTTTGGCTGACTGCAAAAGTTTCTGTTCCGGTTCATCAGCCTCCCCGCCAAAATGTTGTGACTTCTGACTAAGACTTGCAATGTAAGTAGTTACAAATCAACCAACTTACCAGTCAACCAACAATATTACGAGCTAACAATCAAGACAACTGGTCAATCAGCCAACTAACAAATAAGTCAACAAACCAGTAATTCAACCAATCAACAACCAGTCAACCATCAATTCAAACAACCAATAAATCAACCAACCAGCTAATCATCCAGCCAACCAACCAATAAGCCAACCAACTAGTAACTCAACCAATCAGTCAACCAAACAATCAAGCAACAAACCAACCAACCAACCATCCAACCAAGCAGCCAATCAGCAAACCAGTCGATAAGCCAACTTAGCCAATCAACAATCAAACAGTAAAACATCCAGTCAAAGAAGCCATGTTAACTAACCAACCATTTAACCAATCAACCAACCTATCAACAAACCAGCCAACCAAACAATCAACTCATACATCAACATATAAACCAACCTACCAGTCAGCCAATCAGTCAACCAACCAACCTAGCAACAAACCAACCAGCCAACAAAAGATAAACAATGCTTAAAAGTCATGATTTTCATAACTATCAAATAATACGTTGAGTAAATGTTACAGTTGTAAATTATGTAGACGATAATTGTTACGATAGTAAATTATGTAGACGATACATTTTACTATAGTAAATTGTGTAGAAGATAAATGTTACGACGGTAAATTATGTCGAGGGCAAATGTTACACTGGTAAATTATGTAGAAGATTAATGTTACGATGATAAATTATGTAGAGACTTCGTTCTGCGATGCTAAATTATGTAGAGGCTAATTTTTTTCGATGGTAAATTATGTTACCATTGTATATTATGTAGAGAGTAAATATTACCATGGTAAATTATATGAAGCGTAAATGTTACCATGATAAATTGTAAATTATGTAGAGGGTAAATGTTACCGTGGTAAATTATGTAGAGGGTAAATGTTAAAATTATGTAGATGGTGTATGCACGTAAATAAATGATAATGTTGAAGATTTTAAGAAAGATCATGATAACAATAGTGATATAAACGTAAATATTATTAACTAATTGAATAGTCAGTTGCATGTCCTTTACAGCAATATTGGCTGTTTGTAATTGTCTAGGTCATTTTAAGATGAGTAGTTTTTCATAGCTTTCAGAACGATCGACGCTCATATCTTTGTTAAAAATCAGCACAAGGGGTCTGCTTCCAAATCGCCGCCAGCTGATTTTGAACCTGGTATTTGGGATTGTGGAACTTGTTCGCTATCTTTTATTCACAGACGTCGGCTATATAAGAGAAGAGAACAACTATTTACAATAGAATATTTTTGTTTAAACAACATAACAACAAACTTTTATTTTCATTCACTCGCTTTAAATTAAGCGTAGTCTACGTTGGACTCATTTTTGCGAGTGGGCTAGCTTTCCCTATTACCAGTGTCCTCACCATCAGGCGAACCCATTCCGACTTCTGAGGTACATGTAATTTACGTCCCAAAGTCAAGGACGAGAATTCAAAATGTTATACCAACTGATCGGTGTAGGGGTTGAATCCACTACCTGGTCATCAGCACACCGGATGTTTAAGAGCGAGCTCTCTTACCCATTTGACCATCCTGATCTCCAACAACAAACTAAATGAAGATCAACCAAGGGAGAAAGATCACACAAACAAAAGTAAGAATTCTTATTTTTACACAACTTTCCTCCACAACTCCAAACTCACTGGTACTCATCATGCGTCTGTGACGTCATCCAGGTGTCACTAGACAAACCATTCCCTCTCTCGCAGTGAGGATGTTTTAGTTCTGTCCCGTCCATTAGCCTTCCTGCCTTCACACGAGTTTGCACCTAATCAACAGTGCAGGAAGACAGTGTTCGTACTCGCTGCCATGTAGAGAAATAGTACCTCCTGAACATGTGTGGGTAAAGAAACATTTCACACACCACAAAGTACATTGGAAATGTGGTGCCAGACTCAAATTAAATTGACCAGTCGATCTATAAGAACGAAGAAATAAACTTTTTTCAACGGGTCACAACTGGCTCGGAGGCCCGTCTTACATTCGGCCCGTCCAATCAACAATCTTTCGTACATCTTGTATCTATTGTGCATGTTACATTCATATAGAAACAAATATATCTTGTCAAATGAAGTATATATTCACTACCATCTTCCCCTTTTGTCGTCAAGGGTCGTGAGATGGAATACTTAACGTTTCAGCGACTGATGGGAGACACTTGATAGTGCATTTCATGTGATTGTACAATGTCTTTGATGTCGTCAATCCAGTTTCTTCTAGGGCGTACTATTGCTCTCGAAGCACATCTTCTTTTATGCAGGGCCAGTTTATTTTTTCTTTTTTTCCCCCGCATATCCTTTACAGGTCATCGTTGTCAACATCAGCATCTTTCAGCTGATTGTTGATTTCTTGGCAAGATTACGCTCAGTAGTTTGCCATTGAGCGACCGGTTCACATACCCCTAAGTTACCGACGCGGAGAGAACCGCTACCTATTCTCACGCAACGTGACGTTACTCACGAGAGTATACGGGATTACGGAGAAAGTCGTGCAACTCCTTGACCAGGGAGACCGGCATGTAGGGTGGTGCTGGTAGGAAATACCACAATGTAATATACAAGTAAATAGGAATATGCTTCAACGAGTGAATCGGTACAATTATCTCGGAACAATCATAACATCTGATGGAAGATGCCTTAAAGAGATTAGAACAAGAATTGCCATAGCGAAAGTAACCTTTTGCAATATGAATAACATACTGATCAATAAAATGATGTCAATTGCAACGAGAAAAAGAGCAGGGGCGTCACTAGGGGGGTGCGGGGGTGCGGGCCGCACCGGGTGACACCATCAAGGGGTGACACCAAAATAAAAAAATTGCAAATTTGACAAAGCAGACATAGCTCTGTCTAGTCGGGTTTCATAACCATTCATTGTTAAATACATGAGCAGGCACAGGGTGCCACCATGCAGAGCGTCTGGTGCTTAAATGAATAAGACTCGGAGCTCAGAAAAACATTACTATATGCGATTATATATGGTACAGGAACACTCGGAAGAAGACCATGGTGAAAGTCTAGAGGGGTGACACCAAGAGTTTACCGCACTGAGTGACACCAACCCCAGTGACGCCACTGAAAAAGAGTGCTGAGGTGCTACATAAGAACCTGTACTGATGTATGGATGTGAAGCTTGGACAATAAGCAAACAAGCTGAAAAACATCTGATGGCTGTGAAAATGTGGTTTCTGGAGAGAATGCGAGGAATATCATGGACATATAGAAAAACCAATGACCAAGTCCTACAAGAAACAAATGAAAATCGTACACTGATTATATAAATTAAATGCAGACATTCTAAAATGTTTGGATATGTTATGAGAATAAATAGAATTGAAAACTTTGTGACAACTGGCAAGATCAAGAGGAAGAAAACAAGAGTAAGATAGGCAAGTAAATACCTGTATGGCTTGGCTACGTGGCATGGCCAAGACAGGAATGCTGAGCTGATCCACGACTCTAGTGCTCGAGTGAAATAGCGAATCATGAACGCCAACGCTATCAGCATGGCACATGATGGATGGGTGGCGTGCTGGTAGTTGATGGTGTTGTATTCTAACGAGATGGCCGAACCATTTAATCTTCTGCTTTTCAATGTATATGGCATACGGTTTTGATGCCACTGCACGTTTGATAACATCATTTTTTTTTTACTCGGTCTCGGATAGTTAAGCTGACAGCTCTTGTCACGTATCTCACCTCGCAGGTGATGATTTTGTATAAGTGTGATTTGGATAATGTCCAAGTTTGACATTGATAGCACAGGGTTGGCGTGAATATGCAATTTATTATCTGTCGTTTTGCGGATATGGGTATATGTGGATGTTTCAGTATGGATAATTATTGGTATGAAAGCGCACTTGCTTTTTTACATCTGATATCGAATATTAACATTAGATTTTTTTAAAGCCATAGTGATACTCTCAGGATCTTAAAAAAGACCTGACGAGAAAAAAGTATATTGCAAGAAGAATTTGCGTTGAGCAACACAACGAATAACTAGACCAGTGGTTCTCAACAGGTGGAGAATTTCCCACCCCCTGGTGGGAAGGGGGTGGGGGGTTACGGATTCCATGGGGTGGGGGGAGGGGGGGGGAATTAAGATTATTTCAAGATCGCGTTAATACAAAAATCGACTACTTGATATTGTTTTTCCCTCCATACTTTACAGTTCTGTACTTCTCACCCTTCTGAAATTCCTTTTATAACGTAAGTAGACCCGCAAATCGCGTTTTATGTAGACGTCTAGACTTGTTCTAGTATGTGTTATTAAATTTAGCTTCCATTTGTACGTATACTGTGTAGGGGGTATAGGGACGAAATTCGAAAGGGGTGGAGGAATGACATTCTGAACATACAGTGAAGGGGTGCATGGGCCAAAAAAAAGGTTGAGAACCACTGAACTAGACGAAGGTCGGAGCTAGGGAAAGAGGACAGGAGAAACAACATCCAGTATTCTTTACCTTACACACACTTCACCGACAACTCCAGACTGCCAGATTCGCAAACCACGGCTGTGACGTCATCCAGGTAATACCTGGCCCGTCATTTCATGATCCTGCTATGGCACAGTTGTTGCAGCACTTCCCTGCCACAACAGCAGTTACTGTTCAGTTCTCTAGCAAATGGATATTTTTTTTCTTCCGATAACTTCGGCTTTGGGGTTGATATTCATCATCATCATGCAAAGACAAGTGATGGAAGGAATGTTTTATTTTCATTGTTTGCACTCGCTCGTTTTGAATTTGAACTCAAGCGTAGTCCTTACACACTACTTATTGTAGTACTGGGCTGAATTTTGTGTGTGGATTTGCTTTCCCTGTTACCAGTATCCCTCGCCATGAGGCGAACCCACTCCGACTTTAGAGGTACTTGTAATTTACGTCCCCAAGTTAAGGTTGAAAAGTCAAGTCCAACTGTGCGGTGTAGGGGTTGAACCTCTTATCGCGGCATCAGCATACCGGATGTTTAAGAATGCGAGTTTTTATCCTTTCCACACGCACCATCGAATCTCGTCACAACTCATTACCTCTCATCTCATCAAGTCTTATCTCATCTCATCACATCTCATCTCGTCTCATCACATCTTGTTGTTTCTTGTACCTAGCGCTGTCGAAGAAAAGCATAAACAGAATTCCAGTTTATGTGCTTCATGTATCGAGATTCCCATGGACTCTTGTTACTCCCTTGTCAATTGTTTACATGGACGACCCTTCTTCTGGTTCCGTTTGGTCTATATATCATTGCTTGTTGTGGTATACACTCAGTTGGTAGCCTTGATATGTGGCCGAACTATTTCACTTACCGTTTTCTTTAAAACTCTAGCATATTACCCCGGACTTATTTCATGATTTCATCATTTCTTATTTTCTCTCTTCTGGATACGTTGCGTATAAATAGGGACATTTATAACATAAGATGGAAGATGCACAACAGAGACTAAGTGCAGGATAGGACAAGCAAAGGCCGCATTTCAGAAAATGAAGAATATCAAATACAATAAGTCACTATCATTGAATGTAAGAAAGAAAGTGCTGAGGTGCTTTATAGAACCTGCTTTTATGTATGGTTGTGAATCTTGGAAAGTAAATGAAGAAATTAGGAAGAATTTGGAAGCAACAGAGATGTGGTTCCTGAGACGAATGTTGCGAATTCCTTGGAATGCCAAAGTAACTAACAACGAATTCCTGAAAGAGACTAATGAAACTAGAACATTATATACAACAAAAAGAAAAAGGCAAACGGCCTTTTCTGGTCATGTGATGAGAAGAGAGGCATTGGAGAACATCGTGACAACTGGAAAGATCGAGGGGAAGAGAATCAGAGGCAGACCAAGAGAAATGATGCTGGATGGATTGAGACGGTGGCATGGAGGACTATCAACAGCAGCGTTGATCCAGAAAACCAAAGACCAAGATCTGTGGAGAGTCATGAACGCTACGCCAGTCGGCATGGCACTTGATGATGATGATATTTGAGAAGTAAAGAGGACGATAAAAGGAATAAATCACCTCACCTTATTAGGGACACCAGACGCAGTTTCACAATCCCCGACATACTAGTCGATGGTTCGACATCAGTTGGAGCAGACCGTCTTACGCTCAGATTGATGTTATGAGCATCGGTCATTCAGTATGAGCATCGGTCATTCAGAAAGTAATAGCTCATACATAGAACGTGAGAAGTGCCAAGTAATTCCCAAACAGCCAAACCGGAGAGTCTTTGTAGCAAAGAAGTTACCCCGCTTGAATTATTCTCTGAAGGCTGAGGCTTCGATTCCGGAATATATCATTCGGTTAAAGAGTGCAATTTTCGCAGAATCTCCTGGGGGTCGTTGCTGAAGCTACGGAGTTCGCGCTCCTTGCGGCGCTTTCGACAATCCGCTCCGCGGAAAGCGACATATCCATGTCGGATAAAACCTGGTACTGTGAATTCCTTTGTTCAAACAGCCCCAAAAAATGCTGGAGTTGACTACGCCGTCCATAAAGGCATGCAAATAGCCTTTCAGACCCCAACAGCAGTAGCTGATAAGGAGCTACCTTTGCCTCAACCATTCCCTCTCTGGCAGTAAGGATGTTTCGGTTGACTGCACACGTTTCTGTTTCCTTTCATGAGTTTCTGCACCCACTCAAGAGTTTATACCTGATCAGTGTGTGCTGATCTCCCGCTGCCTTCCATGCAGAAGTACGGCGTTTGTAATCAAGTACGCAATGTACCCTTTCAGCTGCCTTAAGTGGTCAAGCCGTCTGACTCGGGCTCCGAAGGTTGTGGGTTCGATTCCGATCCGCGTCCTTCGGTTCAAGTGTGCATTATTTTGGGAGACTCCTTGGGGTAGTCGCTGTAGCTACGGAGTTCGTGCTTTGTGCGACGCTTTTGGCAGTTCGCTGCGGACAGAGACTGAACCATATGAGATCAAAAACACGGTGCTATGAAGTCTTTGCTATATCGACTTTTAAGCGACTTTATTTAATGCGCATTAAGTATTTGTTGCATGTTTGCATATACGCATTGGCACTTTTTGGTGACGTGGTCAGTATCACATCGGCCGCCATTACTTCCCAAGTCATTTTCTGGTACCCATTTTAGTCAGAGTTGAACTGGGAGCAGTTCAAGCATTAAAATTCGAATCCACCTCACTGGGAATCGAACCCAAAACTTCCGGGTCGACAGGCTAGTCTATGTGGTGCTAGCCCTATATTTTAATAGACAAATTGTCAGCACACACTTTTACATAGACCACCATGTGTATTTATTTACATAATTGTGGGTTACTCGCGCGTATAGCAGACGCCTCGGTATATCTCAGTAACATTAGGTTAATCTCTGCAGTCTAATTTCATCTGAGCCGTCGCCATTGTCGTTAATTATGGTGATATTATATTTAAAGTGTGGGACGTTTTCAGTTTCTTCATTGTTGATTGAAGAGGCCGACCACGTAAACGATGGGAAGAGGGAATAGTTGAATCCATGGGAATCTCAATACATGAAGCCCATAAACTCTCCCGCTGTTTATACTTCACCTCGGCACTGCAAGTTACAAGAGGGACAAGATGAACGAACGAACGAACCAACGAACAAACAAACTTTATTTTCAAAGGGTTAAGAATTGGGCACGCAGGCCCATCTACCATTCTGCCTTCTATCACTCTCTTTCGTACATTATTTCATTCATAGATCATTCAAGGCTAACAGAGAACGATAGAAAGATGAGATTAGCTGAGATCTTTGGTTGGAACGTGGTTGTGTCTTTTATCATTATTTTTGTTTGCCCAGGTACATAAAAGAATTCTGACTCTCGTTGTGTGTCTTCGCAGACAGTATCGGATCTTCTAAACATTTAGCATTATTGTTTAAGAGAAATGTGTCATCTGCATAAATTACATCTCGTGAGCAGTTAGTTATTTAACATGGTGCTAAGATATTCAAAGTTTGTGACATTTTACATTTCTCACATTGCTGGTTGTGATTTTTGGTTGGTATTTAGTTTGCATTTGGCGTCAAACTTTTAAAATGTCACTAAAACGAATAGCCGATTCTTTGATTTTCATAAATGATTCCGGGAAATAACTCTCACAGCATCCAGATGATATCTAATATTTCTACAGTAATTTCCCTTGTATCAGTTGTGCTTTTTGTAACGCAAGAGGAGGTTAATGTGGCTGAAAGGTTTAACGCGTTCACGCTGAAACTTTCTCTGATGACCACGATAGTGGGATCGTTGGACTTAAATGTTGACTTCTCGTTCATGACTTAGGGATGTAAATTACAAGTACCTCAGAAGTCACACTAGATTCGCCTGATGGCGAGGAACACTGGTAACAGTGAAAGCTAACCCTCAAGCAGTGACTAATAGTAGTTGCACGTGTGTGGGCTGCACTCCAGTTCAAAGCGAGGGAACAGAATAATAATAACACTAATAATAATACTGATAATAATAATAATAATAATAATAATAATAATAATAATAATAATAATAATAATAATAATAATAATTAGCGTACGCCACGAAGTATATTTTTTTACTAACGAGATGCACAGGATGATATATTCCCCTTCTCCAATCTCCGATCCCCAGGTAGGTGATTTGACGTCTAGACTTCTCGGATAAGGGTGGAAAAATAGGAGATGCTCACACTAAACATTCTAAGTCAGCTGAAAATACGGAAAGTAGGACAGTTAGGTTCCTGCTATGGTAAATGTCATTTCATAGGTAATCGGATCTCCCTCCATTGGTACTCAGATCTCTCTTCTTCTCAACTGGTACCTAGATCTCCTACCATAGTACAGCTATGTCCGACACAAGGTACTTCAATCTCCATGCACAGGTACTCGAATCTCACTCCATAGGTTCTTCAGTCTTCCTACATTGGCACTCAAATCTCCCTCCATGTGCACTTCATTTTTCCTACATTGGCACTCCAGGCTTTTTCCATGGGTACTTCAATCTTCATAATTAGTTACTCCAATCTACCACCATGGGTATTTCAATCTTCCTAATTAGGCACTCCCATCTCCCTCCGTGGGTGCTCCAATCTCACTACATAGGCACTCCAATCGTCTTCCATAGTTACTGCAACCTCACTCCATACTAACTCCACTCGCTATCCACACATACTGCAATCTCAATCTACTGTTACCCCAAACTCTCTCCATTATTACTCCACTTGCTATCCACAGGCACTGCAATTTTCCTCCAATGGCACTGAAAATTTCCTCCACAGATACTGCAGTATCAATTTACTGGTACCCCAATTTCCTGCCATAAATGCTCCGGTCTTACTTAATTAAAAATTGTTGAATGTCCTGTACAGTACATCACAGCAACCTTAATATTCTAGCTGTTTGTGATTTACTATCCAAGTTTTATTACAGTAGAATCATACTAATGGGGAATATTAGGAGTCAGATTAGCTTGTGTACAGTTGCTTCATTTTAAGACATTACTACTCTATTTCTTCTTCTTCTTCTTCTTCTTCTTCTTCTTCTTCTTCTTCTTCTTCTTCTTCTTCTTCTTCTTCTTCTTCTTCTTCTTCTTCTTCTTCTTCTTCTTCTTCTTCTTCTTCTTCTTCTTCTTCTTCTTCTACCTCTCTACCTCTTCTTCTTCTTCTTCTTCTTCTTCTTCTTCTTCTTCTTCTTCTTCTTCTTCTTCTTCTTCTTCTTCTTCTTCTTCTTCTTCTTCTTCTTCTTCTTCTTCTTCTTCTTCTTCTTCTTCTTCTTCTTCTTCTTCTTCTTCTTCTACCTCTTCTACCTCTTCTTCTTCTTCTTCTTCTTCTTCTTCTTCTTCTTCTTCTTCTTCTTCTTCTTCTTCTTCTTCTTCTTCTTCTTCTTCTTCTTCTTCTTCTTCTTCTTCTTCTTCTTCTTCTTCTTCTTCTTCTTCTTCTTCTTCTACCTCTTCTACCTCTTCTACCTCTGCTACCTCTGCTACCTCTTCTTCTTCTTCTTCTTCTTCTTCTTCTTCTTCTTCTTCTTCTTCTTCTTCTTCTTCTTCTTCTTCTTCTTCTTCTTCTTCTTTTTCTTCCTATGCTTCTTCTTCTACTACTCGCTTTCACACTCTCTCTTAGACACAGGCTCAAATGCTGTAACAAGTAAGTTTCAGAAAGAAGAAATGTATTAACAGCCAGAGGTTGGAGAGAAAAAAAGTAACAACTTGAATGGGTACGTTTACAGTAGCAATATGTAACATAAGAAATAGTGCAGATACATTTTCAGTAGCAATATAAAAAGTAACAACTTGTAAAGACACGTTTTCTGCAACAATATATAAGTAAAAACTAGGACATGTACGTTTTCTGCAACAGTATATATGTAACAACTTGTACATATACGTTTTATGTAGTACTAACTATGTAAAGTCTAATCAGTCATATTCGCTACCGCCATGGGTTGTAGTTAATATGCCTTTTTTAAGTACAACATAACAAACTATCGTCTGTTTAGAAGGCAAAATGCCAGTCAGTCATATAACGTAACATCTTTAGCAGAATTATGTAAAGTAACAACTCTAGCAGAAATATATAAAGTAACAACTGTAGCAGAAATATATAAAGTAACAACTTCAGCAGAAATATGTAAAGCAACAACTTTAGCATAAATATATAAAGTAACAATGTAAAAACTTGAGTTCAGTTGGGTCAAGAACCGACATAACAGCATTCCGGACATTTCCATGCGCGCCTATGTGTCAATCTGGCCTTTCCTCGGAGAGCTGATTATCGGTCAGATCCTCTCTCTGCGCACCAGTCTCTCCAGACAAAAATGCTATAGCTGCATTTCAGAAAATGAAAAGTATTTTATGCATTAAGTCACTATCATTGAATATAAGAAAGAGACTGCTAAAGTGCTATACAGGACCTGTTTTGTTGTATGGCTGTGAATCTTGGGATGTAACTGAACAAATTAGGAAGATCTTGGAAGCAACAGAGATGTCGTTCCTAAGACGAATGTTGCGAGTTCCTAATGAAAGTAGAACACTATGTACAACAATAAGAAAGAGACAAACAGATTTCTTTGGTCATATGATTAGAAGAGAGGCATTGGAGAAAATCGAGACACCTGGAAAGATCGAGGGGAAGAGAGGCAGAGGCCAGCGAAGAGAAATAATGCTGGATGGATTGAGACAGTGGTATGTAGGAATATCAGCAGCAGAGTTGATCCAGAACACCAACTATCAAGATCCATCTGTGGAGAGACATGAACACCCACTCTAGCTAGCAGGGCACTTGATGATGATGATGATGATGATGATGATGATGATGATGATGATGATGATGATGATGATGATGATGATGATGATGATGATGATGATGATGATGGGAAATTGTGAAGATTGCCTTGGGGTCCTAGGCAGACGAAGCTTAAAATTAATACCAGTAAATGTCTTGGGAAGCAAACGCGGCCGGTGTTGTACCTAATTGGGTATTAAGTTACACGTCTAGACCTGTTAGAACTGAGATATATCACATGACTGTGTGAATATGTGTGTTATATATTTCAGCCTGAGAGATTTGTCTTAGTGATTTAGTTTATGATGTGTGATTTCTGCCGTATGTACCTGAAGAGAATACATTGTGCAATATACTATTTTTATTATTTTTATTTTTATTGTTGTTGTTGTTGTTGTTGTTGTTGTTGTTGTTGTTGTTGTTGTTGTTGTTGTTGTTGTTGTTGTTGTTGTTGTTGTTGTTGTTGTTGTTGTTGTTGTTGTTGTTGTTGTTGTTGTTGTTGTTGTTGTTGTTGTTGTTGTTGTTGTTGTTGTTGTTGTCTAGACAGACGACATTTTGCAAAATAGAATTATACCTCTCCATAGCACAAAGCCAGTCCTGGATTTAGAGACCATGTGTTGCCCATGCAGCATGATCCCTCTCTCAGCCTGCCTGGTTTACTCCAGAAGAAAGGTAACACCCCTACATCTAGAACTAGACCAGCTGCAGAAGCTGCCGGATCATTAAAACAAAACTCGTAATGGCCCGCCAGTCAGAGCTTCCAGGCTAGACCCGTTGCCGACCAAGGCTAACGTCAGGGTCTCCGCCGCCATGACATTTTGTCGTTATGTTGCATTTTGTCGCACTAGGTTCATGTATTATTATTACCATATCTGTTGCGGTTTTTATAGTGCTTGTTGTTGTTGTTGTGGTGGTGGTGGTTGTTGATGTTGTTGATGTCAATGTCGTTGTTGTTCTTGTTTTTGTTGTTGTTGTTGTTGTTGTTATTGTTGGCATCGTTGTTGTTGTTGTCGTCGTCATCGTTGTTGTCTTCGTCGTGGTCCTTGTTGTTGTTGTTGTTGTTGTTGTTGTTGTTGTTGTTGTTGTTGTTGTTGTTGTTGTTGTTCTTGTTTTTGTTGTTGTTGTTGTTGTTGTTATTGTTGGCATCGTTGTTGTGGTTGTCGTCGTCATCGTTGTTGTCTTCGTCGTGGTCCTTGTTGTTGTTGTTGTTGTTGTTGTTGTTGTTGTTGTTGTTGTTGTTGTTGTTGTTGTTGTCGTTGTCGTCGTCGTCGTCGTTGTTGTTGTTGTTGTCGGCGCTGCTGTTGTTATTATTATCACAAGAAATATTGCTTATTGCGTTATACTTCCCAAAGCTGCCCATGAAGAAGGTTGGCTACTAAAGATGATAAAACAAAGACAATTGAAGTATGTTGGTCATTGAAACGTCATGAAAGTTTAGAGATAACAATAATGTATATACCCAGGAAGAGAGGAAGAGAAAGGCCAAAGAGAAGATGGGTGCAGGATATAGCGGATGATCTCCAGATGGGTGTATCGGACACGAGACATCTTCTTATGTTTTTTATTTTATTTTATTTTTTTTTTGTATATCCCTTACAGGACGTTGCAGTCAACACCAGCATTTTTCTGGCGCTGTTGATGTACTAGGCAAGATTACGCTCAGTAGTTTGCCATTGCTTTCTGGGCGACCGGCTCACATACCCCATAAGTTACCAACGCGACGAGAACCTCTACCGATTCTTGCCCAGGTTACGTTACTCACGAGAATATACGGGATTACGGAGGAAGACGCTAACGCCTAGGCCAAGAAGACCGGCCTTGCTTATGATAGAGACGTTTTCCGGAAGGCTGTTATGGAAGCTAGATTCTGGAAAGGGCATGCTACTAAATGAATGAATGAGAAGTAAAAGTAGTAGTTGTTATTGTTGTTGTCCTTGCCGTTGTTGGTGTTGTCGTCGTCGTTGTTGTTGTTAATATTGTCACAAGAAAGCTTCCTTGTTGTGTTACGTATCCTAAAAGTTCCCATGAAGACACCCGCCATGTTATCTCAGTCGGTATATGCTGTACTAGCAGTATTACTCGAAGTGGTCTTCTGAGAACCCCGAGAGACCGTTGACCGCATTCGCTGGCGTATCAATGCGTACACTCTCTTATTTGCCATGAACGCCAAAAACAGAAGACCTCCTTGCAGGAGAGTAAGACCAGTGTAGATGTACTGAAGCTCAAGGTTATCGGGATAAAATCCAATAACAATGGAGAGGATCCACGAGAAGCCCAATGCCGTTGACAGCTTAATATAGATCAGGCACAGAGTTCTTTCCGAAGATCCCTTCCCGACGCGCTCAGAGATTTTGCTTGATCTCCTTAAGCCGATGAGTGTGACGGCAAATCCAGTGACGGTAATGATAAAACTAATGAAGTAGGGAACCAGAACAAAGGTGAGCCTTGCCCAGAGAGGCGCCGAGAACCATACACAGTTGGCCTTTCCGTACATAGGGAATTCAGGTGTGTCAGTTGATCCTGGTGGTGAATGCAAATCGGAAGATTCTGCTTCTTGCGGGGTGTTGTTTTGAGGTGTATCTGCAGAAGCTTTTCCTCCGCGTCGATGAACTATGTCCAGGATTACTGCAGGCAGGACAATGGCTGCAGACACACCCCAGACGAAGATGCTGAATCCGCGGAATGCTTCTTTGTCGTTGATAGATTTAACGAGAGAGTTGGAGTTTGGCCCGAAGGTCCAAGCCATGTTGAAGGCAATAGAAGACATCCACCAGAAGTATGCCAGTGTCACCAGGTGATTCACGGCAGCCAGAACCGCACAGATGATTTCATGTTTGAGGCTTGTTAAAGGAACTATGCTGAATATGAAAGTCATCATCAGGGTCGCGGCTAAACAAGCAGTCAGCTTTCCCGGGAGAGTCAGCAGTTCTGGAAAAAGGAAATAGAGCGACAGCATAATGCTGAGGAAGATAATTGAAATCAGAGTAACAAAGAGAGTAAAGATGCTATTAACTAATGGTGTTTTGTAAATATCAAATGCCGACGCAAAATTTGAACACACAAATACTTCGTTTCCGCGTATTACAAATTTATCCCCCTCGTAAATCTGATTTGACTTCAGTATTTTCAAAGTAGTCCCTTCCTGGTTAGTTTCGTTCAGCCAATAGGAAACCACAGATGAACATTGGGTATCGGAAAATAGTTTTCTTTTTTCACACACAAACACAGTTTTCACAACGCTCACCGAATCAGGTGCGGCCGACTCTCCTGCTATAAAGGCTATTTGGAATCCTATGTTGTTTAAAGAGTAATATACTCTTTGTTTCGTAAAGTTTATTAACGCATATGTTTCGCCATTACTTTCAGTCAATTCAAAATCCTTCCGCTGGGTGAGGTTATACCCATCTTGGCATGCACGCTCATATGTGTTATGGTAGACCATGTTGGTAAATAGTATATTATGTGTGAAATTGTGTAAATCTCCTAGTAAGTATTCCGTTACGCTACTTGTGAGGTTTCTCAACATGTATGAAGTGAATTCTCTTGTTAAATGCAATGGCTCTTCGATGACTATCCGAACTGAAATACCCGTATTGTTATTATATTCTTTGCACTGCCCTATGGGAAAGATCTGAAACGAAGGTGGCAGTGCCATTCCTTCTCGTATGTTTATTAATTTGTCAATGTTGTACACAAAATCGTGGAAAATCAAATGTATTTTGGCACAAGTATCACTAGCAGCAGGAAATATTATAGTTGACGTAATCTGCAGAACAGTCCAACCATTTTGGAACAGTTGTGATGAACTGGGAACAAAGACATCAGCGGAGTCCACACAAAGTCCTCGGTAGGGAGTTTGGCCGAGTGAGCAGATTACCATCTTGCAGTCGAAAGTTAAGGGATCAAAAACTTCTTCATCCTTACAAAAGTAATACATCTGGCCATCTCCGCCTTGACTAAACCTGCCACTGATGTCCAGTATGACAAGTATTCCCGGATTTGGTGGCACGGTGAAAGTATTGTTACCACAATTCTCAATAAATATCACCTGCCCGCTCAGATTTCCTGGACCCTGGCAAATCTGACAGTGTGGGTTCTTGTAGTCGTCTGATGGGAAATAATAGGCCTGGCAAAGAAGGTTGTCGATCTCTGAACACTGGTCATCTCTGTTATCAATATTTGTCGTGTTTTTCTGAAAATGCGTACCCGGTTTGCAAAATCTCGAATGGTATTTGTCTAAATAGTTTTCATATGTTAGACTGCATGTTCCATTCTTTGTGTGTCTAATTAAGTCTTTCAGTGTTAGTGCCTTGATCTCTACTTCTGTTGATGTGTCGTTGCATTTTACGACTGGCGTCCATGGTGTTAGAAAAGAAGTGGCAATGCCGTGACATTGAGCGCAAAAAACGTTTTTGAAAACCACACTTCCTTGTGGTAGAGCAGCTACAATACGGGGCAATAGAGGTGAAGTCTCCTGCTCACACTTTTCTCTCAGCGATGCATCAGCGCCGTCGCTCGGACATCGACTGATAATAAAACCATGAACGGTTTCACTCATGTTCTCACAGGACGCAAACGTCAGCAGTGCATTATTAATCACGTTTTGCTCATTTCCGGGATTCGACTCCAGCATCTTCGCTAGGGAGGTAACATTACCTTCCACGCTCGTTCTGAGAGTGACATTTTTTATCAAATGTATCAGCTCGGTTGTTTCATTCTGCCCTGACCAATATTCAAACGCATCGACACAACAATCCCTGAATATTACACAATATTTATCGCAAGAACATTCTAATCCTTGCGCCGTGCATGTATCTTCTGGCAGCAGTTGTCCAGTTCCTGATTCTGATATCTCTTCATCATTTTCTTCTGCTGCTCTTTCTAACCGTACTTGTACTCCGGGCATTTCCCTTCTATTAATGCCTGCTGGATCATTCAGTCCATCTCCATTGGCAACTCTGTCAAGAAATCCGGCGTCCTTTCTTCTCCTAAACAAAATTGTGTCATTGAAGTCACCATCGCTAAGCCCCATCAGCTTGGAATCATCGTTTCCGATCGGTTGCCCGTCAAGCGGTGAACTAAATTTGCCCACATCTGCAGGTTCAAAATCATCGTTTCCAATCGGTTGCCCGTCAAGCGGTGAACTAAATTTGCCCAAATCTGCAGGTTCAGAATCATCGTTTCCAATCGGTTGCCCGTCAAGCGATGAACTAAATTTGCCCACATCTGCAGGTTCAGAATCATCGTTTCCAATCGGTTGCCCGTCAAGCGGTGAACTAAGTTTTCCCACTTCTGGAGGTTCTGAATCATCGTTTCCCATCGGTTGCCCATCAAACGATAAACTTAATGTGTTAACATTTGCACGTTTAGATCCATTGCATACGACGCGGCAAAGGTTTCGTCTCTCACACAGCTTAAATGTGAATCCGGTTAAGTACGCATTATCCGTCGTGTCTGGTTCAGAAGTATTAGATGCCGTGTGATTTCTCTCGCTGCTGTTTTTATTATAACACGGAGGGTTACCTACATCTGTCTCAATCCCCTCAATCGTCAGCGATTGATTATAATCGCATGATGTCGTATTACCAGCAGTTTCGGTGACTATACCTTCATCAGGTTGGTCCTGTTCACTAGGATATATGATACTGCCATTCCGGGTGGTGTCTGTCGGTTGGAAGCTTAGGAATTCACCTTCGAAGACCAACAGGAAATATAGGACGACGTACATTGAAGACATGTCTGTGGAGGTATTACAAATGCAGTTGATGATTATTGATATGCATTTCACAAGGTGAATCTAAAATATAGTTGATGATTATTGGTACGCGTTTTACATGATGAATATAAAATTAGGTGATGATTATTGGTATGCGTTTCACATAGTGAATCTAAAATACAGTTGATGATTATTAGTATGCGTTTGACATGGTGAATCTAAAATATAACTGATGATTATTGGTATGCGCGTCACATAGTGAATCTAAAATACAGTTAATAATTATTGGTACGCGTTTAAGATGGTGAATCTAAAATATAGTTGATGATTATTGCTATGTGTTTTACATAGTGAATCTAAGATACAGTTGATGATTATTGGTACGCGTTTCACATGGTGAATCTAACAAACAGTTGATGATTATTGGTATGCGTTTCACATGGTAAATCTAAGAACATCAGGATCCCTATTCAACAAATAAATGGGAGCAGGGGTTACAGGCCCGACTTCATTGCACCGGTTTTTATCCCATATGGCTCGGTCTTTTCCGCAAATCAGGCTGCGATTACGTCGCACGGAACACGAACTCCGTAGCTCCAGCAACGACCCCCATGGGTCATGTGCATCAAACGTTAAAAAAATGGTGCATGTTTTTTGCAGGACGATGTGATCAACCCCAATTCCAGGTTGATTTTCCAGGCAATTTTACCTAAAGTAATTTGCCATTGCTTTTTGAGCGTGAAGTCAACTTTGAAGTCCAATTGACCGGTGTAGCGGTTGATCCTTTACCCAATCGTCAGCCCACCGGAAGCTTAAGACATAAGGCGTTCTAATCTGTTCGGCATCGTCGAATGAGAGAGACCAATAGCGAGACCACGACCTTCGTAGGGCGAGGCAGGTGGTTTAACCACTTCGTCACGGAGTCAGCGACCTCCGTAGTGCGAGGCAGGTGGTTTAACCACTTCGTCAATGAGAAAGGGACCATCGTATTGCGAGGCAGGTGGTTTAACCACTTCATCAAGGTGAAAGTGACATTCGTAGTGCGATTTAGGTGATTGAACCACTTCGTTAAGGATAAAGCGACCTTCGTAGTGCTAGGCAGGTGGTTTAACAACTTCGCCAAGGAGAAAGCGACATTAGTAGTGCGAGACAGGTGGTTTAACAACTTCGTCAAGGAGAACGCGACCTTCGTAGTGCGAGGCTGGTGGTTTAACCACTTCGTCGAGGCGAAAGTGACCCACGTAGTGAGAGGCAGATGGTTTAACCACTACGTCACGGAGACCAGCTATATTCAATAATTCCTACTTATTTCGAAAAAAAAAACATCCCACACTTGAGAATGTTTTAGTCTTAACTTGGTCAGAACAAGAACACGGAGCTGATTCACGATTCTGGTGATAGTGTTAGATGGCGAAACATCATCGCGTACGCTTTTCGGCATGACACATGTTGTTGATGATGATGATGATGATGATGATGATGATGATGATGATGATGATGATGATGATGATGATGATGATGATGATGATGATGATGATGATGATGATGATGATGATGATGATGATGATGAGTCTTAACTATGATTTGACAGTGTAACAGAAGGATTATGTCAACGCACTATGGTGGGCTGGGTGTTGCACCCAAATGGAAGCAAAAGAAGTGACCGACCAAGTAATCGACGGACAGAGGGAATAGCAGTATCCATGGGAAATCTCGATACATGAAGCCCATAAATGGGCACTCTCCCGTTATTTATGCTTCACCTAGACACCGGAAGGTACAAGAAGAATGAGATGACAAGAGATGAGATGGGGTGAGATGAGATGAGATGAGATGAGATGCAATGGTGTAATGGCTAGACGTGCGCCTATCGACCCGTTACTCATCAGTTAAAATCTACATGGGAAAAGGGTCGTTATTATTATTATCATCATCATTATCTTCTACTTTTACCGTCAATCGACGTGGGGAGGAATAGTTCACGCTCCAGCGCTCGATGGGTGGCATTGGCTAATGTCATTCCATGTGACTGTACAATGTCTTTGATGTCGCCATTCGTGTTTTTCTCGGGTGTCCTCCTGCTCTCGACATCATCATCATCAAGTGCCGTGCCGGCTGGCGTAGGCGTTCATGGCTCTCCACAGATCTCGGTCTTTGGTTTTCTGGATCAACTCTGCTGCTGATATTCCTCCATGCCACCGTCTCAATCCATCCAGCTTCATTTCTCTTGGTCTGCCTCTGCCTCTCTTCCCCTCGATCTTTCTAGTTGTTACGATGTTCTCCAATGCCTCTCTTCTCATCACGTGACCGAAGAAAGATGTTTGTCTCTGTCTTATTGTTGTATATAGTGTTCTAGTTTCATTAGCCTGTTTCAGGCAGTCATCGTTAGTCTGGCAGTCCAAGGAATTCGCAACATTCGTCTCGGAACCACATCTCTGTTGCTTCTAATTTCTTCTTACTTTGTTCATTTACATTCCAAGATTCACTGCCATACAGCAAAACTGGTTCTACATAGCATTTCAGCACTCTCTTTCTTACATTCAGTGATAGTGACTTATTGCACAAGATGCTCTTCATTTTCTGAAATGCGGCTTTTGCCTGTCCTATTCTGCTCCTAATCTCTGTTGTACATCTTCCATCTGATGTTATAAATGCCCCTAGGTATCTAACATTATCCACTTGGTTAAGGATTTTTTCTTCTATTTCTATGTCACATTTTGGTGTCACCATTTTCTTTGATATTACCATTGTTACTGTTTTCTTGATATTCAAGGAGAGTCCTTTCCTTGCACTCTCTGTTACTACAACGTCTAATAATTGTTGTAGGTCTGTTGAATTATCCGCCTCCAATACTGTGTCATCTGCATAGCGTATATTATTTATATTATAACCTCCAACTAGTATTCCTGGCATCTCTTTGATCTCTCTCATTATTACTTCGCTATACAGGGAGAAAAGATCTGGTGACAAGACACACCCTTGTCGTACTCCTAGCTTTATCCGTTCGTAACTACCCTCTTTATTTCCCATTTTAATTGCTGCTACTTGGTTCCAGTAAATATTCTTTATTATTCTTAAATCGTTTCCATCAATGTTGATATCTTCCAACATTTTAATCAGTTCATCATGTTTTACTTTATCAAATGCCTTAGTATAATCTATGAAGCACAAATATATGTCTCTCTGTTTCTCTATTGACCTTTCTATTAGTGTCCGTAATGTATAAATTGCTCTCGTAGTAGATCTTATTTGATGTAACGCTAGTGCTGGTAGTGGAAGGTGTGGCATTCTAACGAGATGGCCGAATCATCTGATCTTAAGCCTTTCAGTAATTGTGGCGGTGGGTGTTGGTCCCGCTGTCTGTCTGATAACACCATTTCTTATTCGGTCTCAGGTAAGAAAGTTGGCAGCTCTTCTCAAGCACCTCGTCTCACAGATGTTGATTTTACTTACGTGTAATTAGAATAATGCCCAAGTCAAGCACCTCGTCTCACAGATGTTAATTTTGTTTACGTGTAATTAGAATAATGCCCAAGTCAAGCACCTCGTCTCACAGATGTTAATTTTGTTTACGTGTAATTAGAATAATGCCCAAGTCAAGCACCTCGTCTCACAGATGTTGATTTTACTTACGTGTAATTAGAATAATGCCCAAGTCAAGCACCTCGTCTCACAGATGTTGATTTTACTTACGTGTAATTAGAATAATGCCCAAGTCAAGCACCTCGTCTCACAGATGTTGATTACGTGTAATTAGAATAATGCCCAAGTCAAGCACCTCGTCTCACAGATGTTGATTTTACTTACGTGTAATTAGAATAATGCCCAAGTCAAGCACCTCGTCTCACAGATGTTGATTACGTGTAATTAGAATAATGCCCAAGTCAAGCACCTCGTCTCACAGATGTTGATTACGTGTAATTAGAATAATGCCCAAGTCAAGCACCTCGTCTCACAGATGTTGATTACGTGTAATTAGAATAATGCCCAAGTCAAGCACCTCGTCTCACAGATGTTGATTACGTGTAATTAGAATAATGCCCAAGTCAAGCACCTCGTCTCACAGATGTTGATTACGTGTAATTAGAATAATGCCCAAGTCAAGCACCTCGTCTCACAGATGTTGATTACGTGTAATTAGAATAATGCCCAAGTCAAGCACCTCGTCTCACAGATGTTGATTACGTGTAATTAGAATAATGCCCAAGTCAAGCACCTCGTCTCACAGATGTTGATTTTGTTTACGTGTAATTAGAATAATGCCCAAGTCAAGCACCTCGTCTCACAGATGTTGATTTTGTTTACGTGTAATTAGAATAATGCCCAAGTCAAGCACCTCGTCTCACAGATGTTGATTACGTGTAATTAGAATAATGCCCAAGTCAAGCACCTCGTCTCACAGATGTTGATTTTGTTTACGTGTAATTAGAATAATGCCCAAGTCAAGCACCTCGTCTCACAGATGTTGATTTAGCTTACGTGTAATTAGAATAATGCCCAAGTCAAGCACCTCGTCTCACAGATGTTGATTTAGCTTACGTGTAATTAGAATAATGCCCAAGTCAAGCACCTCGTCTCACAGATGTTGATTTAGCTTACGTGTAATTAGAATAATGCCCAAGTCAAGCACCTCGTCTCACAGATGTTAATTTTGTTTACGTGTAATTAGAATAATGCCCAAGTCAAGCACCTCGTCTCACAGATGTTGATTTTGTTTACGTGTAATTAGAATAATGCCCAAGTCAAGCACCTCGTCTCACAGATGTTGATTTAGCTTACGTGTAATTAGAATAATGCCCAAGTCAAGCACCTCGTCTCACAGATGTTGATTTAGCTTACGTGTAATTAGAATAATGCCCAAGTCAAGCACCTCGTCTCACAGATGTTAATTTTGTTTACGTGTAATTAGAATAATGCCCAAGTCAAGCACCTCGTCTCACAGATGTTAATTTTGTTTACGTGTAATTAGAATAATGCCCAAGTCAAGCACCTCGTCTCACAGATGTTAATTTTGTTTACGTGTAATTAGAATAATGCCCAAGTCAAGCACCTCGTCTCACAGATGTTAATTTTGTTTACGTGTAATTAGAATAATGCCCAAGTCAAGACCTCGTCTCACAGATGTTAATTTTGTTTACGTGTAATTAGAATAATGCCCAAGTCAAGCACCTCGTCTCACAGATGTTAATTTTGTTTACGTGTAATTAGAATAATGCCCAAGTCAAGCACCTCGTCTCACAGATGTTAATTTTGTTTACGTGTAATTAGAATAATGCCCAAGTCAAGCACCTCGTCTCACAGATGTTGATTTTACTTACGTGTAATTAGAATAATGCCCAAGTCAAGCACCTCGTCTCACAGATGTTGATTTTACTTACGTGTAATTAGAATAATGCCCAAGTCAAGCACCTCGTCTCACAGATGTTGATTTTACTTACGTGTAATTAGAATAATGCCCAAGTCAAGCACCTCGTCTCACAGATGTTGATTTAGCTTACGTGTAATTAGAATAATGCCCAAGTCAAGCACCTCGTCTCACAGATGTTAATTTTGTTTACGTGTAATTAGAATAATGCCCAAGTCAAGCACCTCGTCTCACAGATGTTAATTTTGTTTACGTGTAATTAGAATAATGCCCAAGTCAAGCACCTCGTCTCACAGATGTTAATTTTGTTTACGTGTAATTAGAATAATGCCCAAGTCAAGCACCTCGTCTCACAGATGTTAATTTTGTTTACGTGTAATTAGAATAATGCCCAAGTCAAGACCTCGTCTCACAGATGTTAATTTTGTTTACGTGTAATTAGAATAATGCCCAAGTCAAGCACCTCGTCTCACAGATGTTAATTTTGTTTACGTGTAATTAGAATAATGCCCAAGTCAAGCACCTCGTCTCACAGATGTTAATTTTGTTTACGTGTAATTAGAATAATGCCCAAGTCAAGCACCTCGTCTCACAGATGTTGATTTTACTTACGTGTAATTAGAATAATGCCCAAGTCAAGCACCTCGTCTCACAGATGTTGATTTTACTTACGTGTAATTAGAATAATGCCCAAGTCAAGCACCTCGTCTCACAGATGTTGATTACGTGTAATTAGAATAATGCCCAAGTCAAGCACCTCGTCTCACAGATGTTGATTACGTGTAATTAGAATAATGCCCAAGTCAAGCACCTCGTCTCACAGATGTTGATTTTACTTACGTGTAATTAGAATAATGCCCAAGTCAAGCACCTCGTCTCACAGATGTTGATTTTACTTACGTGTAATTAGAATAATGCCCAAGTCAAGCACCTCGTCTCACAGATGTTGATTACGTGTAATTAGAATAATGCCCAAGTCAAGCACCTCGTCTCACAGATGTTGATTACGTGTAATTAGAATAATGCCCAAGTCAAGCACCTCGTCTCACAGATGTTGATTTTACTTACGTGTAATTAGAATAATGCCCAAGTCAAGCACCTCGTCTCACAGATGTTGATTTTACTTACGTGTAATTAGAATAATGCCCAAGTCAAGCACCTCGTCTCACAGATGTTGATTACGTGTAATTAGAATAATGCCCAAGTCAAGCACCTCGTCTCACAGATGTTGATTACGTGTAATTAGAATAATGCCCAAGTCAAGCACCTCGTCTCACAGATGTTGATTACGTGTAATTAGAATAATGCCCAAGTCAAGCACCTCGTCTCACAGATGTTGATTACGTGTAATTAGAATAATGCCCAAGTCAAGCACCTCGTCTCACAGATGTTGATTTTGTTTACGTGTAATTAGAATAATGCCCAAGTTTCTTTTTTCGCTTTGGGCTGGCTCTCTTTGACCTCGAGCGTCCATACACGCTACATCTACTAGCACAGGACTAGATTTTGCGTGTCGATTTGCTTTCCCTAATACCAGTCTCCTTTCGCCATCGGGCAAACCCACTCCGACTTCAGAAGCACTTGTAATTCACGTTGATAAGTCAAAGGACGAGAGGTCAACATTTTGGTTCACCTTACAGGTGTAGGGGTTGAACCCCCTACCTCAGCATCAACACATCGGGTGTTTAAAAACAAGCGCGCTGACCCATTCGGCCGCGCTGACTACTATATCCACGCTGCTTTTACATTGGTAGGATAGGTAAGAGCGATATTTCAAACTTGACCTGATTTCCCATTCTAAGTTGATAGTGGCACCTTGCCGTCATGAGGGACGATAGTTTATTACGTCGTGCTTAAAAAAAGAAAGACATAATATCTACAACGCCTGGCTGTAAGACCAGGGATAGAGTTATACTTCTCTATAGCACAGCCTGGGCTGAATTATAGAGACCATATTTTGCCCATGAAGCATAATCCCTCTCTTGGCCTGCCTAGTTTACTCCAGAGGAAAGGTAACATCGATACAGGGGCAGAAGCTGCCAGATCTGCTAATCAGTGCTCTAACTGTCCGCCTGTCGGAGCTTCGAACCTAGACCAGTTGCCCACCAAGGTTTAGGGCCTGGTCTGCCCTGTAATGACATTTAGTCTTGGCTGCCGTCGTACACAACCGTTATTCGTGGAACTATACATAAGCAAGACAAAGAGATGAGAACCAAATATGATCCTGGTCTATCCCTTAGCATTTGGCAACTTTTTACCCTGGGATATTATCCCTCCCTCTTTACTCCACATTACAAAAGAACCATAGACGTATCCATTTACAAGAAGAAGAAAAAAAAACACCATTTACAATAACTATACCCTGAAGCATTTCCACGAAGATCCATACCTTTGAGAATCACAATGGAAACCATTTACAAGAAATGCAAAACATTTATAAGACCTATAAATTGAATAATTTACACACACAAAAACTATTTACAAGGAAAATAGACCAAATCATTATCACAAAATTAAACTGAACTATTTACAAATGAACACAGTCTATATCACGTAGAAGTCCCCAATAAACAAACAAAAACACATTTACATGAACTAAATCACTGACAAAAATACCAAACTAGTTAATTTACAAGAAATAAAGACAACACATTTACAATAACCACAAACCAAGCTAAATACAATAGGCATAAACAAAATAATACTCCGAAAAAGAAACACAGGGTGCAGAGTACTGAACATCAACAAAGAAAATCTCATTCAAATCTTGTCCAATAGCAAATTCCTGGCAGAAACTTGTAAAGATTAAACCCCACTGTTATGATAGGTGGAGAAACAAACATATCTCTCATCAAACAACAACAATGTTGTTGCGGAACAGAATAATGACTACATAGATCTGGTCTGTAGCACTATACGGCCATGAAAAGTGAAGCAATCAGAACAAGATCACATGACTGTTACAATATTTTATAATATGTTATAATATCATCATATGATAAAATGTGTGAGATAGACAATTACATTGACTGGTAACTTGTCGCCTTGATAGACAATTGTTTGTGAAATGGAGATATGCGTCTCCATAGCACATAGCCTGGGATGATCCCTTTCTTCTCGCCATGGCTAGTTTACTCCAGAGGAAAGGTAACACCAATACATCTGGAACAAGACAAGCTGCAGAAACTGTTGGATCAGGAAAGCAATGCTCTAATAGATCTGCCTGTCGGAGCTTCGATCCTAGACCAGTTGCCGACCACGATTTAGGATCGTATCTGTCTTGCCATGACATTAAGTCTTTAGGTTTAAATTCCTCTCACTAGGATAAGACTTGTACCCCCCCCCCCAATTGCCCTCCTCCGCCCGAAGCTGTTGAAACAATGTAGGGTTTATGAGCATCGCTCAACATTAGGCGCTAACAGAAGCAGGTACTACGGTCTACTGTTATTCAGTAGCTAAGTCATATCTGACAAAGCCCTGACTAAAGAAACAACAAATACAAAGCACACTGAAAAATGTTCGCAAATACATAAGGAAGATTCGGTCAGGCGTAATGTATATTATTGATAGAGTAGATAGAAACACGCTTTGGGAAATTCTTAAACAATATCTAACATCTAATGAACCTATGTAGAAGCTTATACAACAACAGTGAATGCATAGTGAGAGCAACTGGAGGACACTCAGAACCCTTCACCATAAGATCCGGAGTACGACAAGGTTGTGTCCTGTTCCCTCTCTTGTTTATAACATATATAGACAACATATGTAAAGAAACAAGCCAAACAGAGACCGCAAGAACACCCCATGACGAGAACACAGAAAAAGAACCAACTGCAAATCTAACCATTAGAGAACTCCTATTTGCGGACGACCAAACACTAATATCAAAATCAGAAGCTGAATTGCAAGACCACATGAATAGTCTAAACGAAATATGTAGGGAACATAACATGAAAATTAGCACAATTAAACCAGAGGTACTGACTATAACTACAAAAGAAAAAGCAACAACGATTTACCTAAACGAACATCCCTTGAAACAAGTCAAGAGTTTCAAGTACCTAGGAAATATAATATCATCAAATGGCAAAGTAGAAAACGAGATCGAAAATAGATGCAACAAGGCAAACCAACTCATTTGACAAATGGCACCAATACTAAAGAACAAACATCTATCAATAACTACTAAGAAAGCACTTTACAACACAATTTTCCTACCAACTCTAGTTACCAATGCCAAACCTGGACAATTACAGAAAAAGAGAAAAGAAAAATCACAATAACAGAAATGAGGTAAGATCAGAAATGAAGAAATCAGGACTTAAGTGGGGGTTACAGCTGCACTAGATTTATTAGAAAGCAGCAAGTCAAATGGTTTGGCCATGC
Organism: Cepaea hortensis; assembly: GCA_963921405.1. NCBI lineage: Eukaryota > Metazoa > Mollusca > Gastropoda > Stylommatophora > Helicidae > Cepaea > Cepaea hortensis. The sequence goes on from OY992876.1 coordinate 393,216,713, forward strand.
AAGTTAGAGTGGCACTTTGCAGTCTTGATATACCGAAGTGTTCGACTTGGAATGTGGCCAAAATTCCATCACAATGCCTGGGCAGAGCTTAATAGAAACATGTGGTGCCCAAACGACATGTTCTCTCTCTCTCTCTCGGCCTCGCCTTGTGTTTTCCAGAGGAATGGGTAACCAATACGCCTGGCACAAGGTAGGCTGCAGACGCTGGCGGCTCAGCGTCACACCTCCGATACCTCGCCTCCACGAGCAGGTGGCGAGTAGTGGCCAGACCCTGCAACACGAGGGACCCGACTTACAGACGTTCAGCCAAGACCCAGAGGTGAGGACCTCGTACGCTCCTGTACCATAAGGACGTGCACATCACATCTGTCAATCACAAGTGTCCGGACCTTGTAAAGCGTGTACTACCGTCAGACTCCCCGCCTGACTTGTGCGGTTCCCGCGACCACCGTGAATAGGCCCACCGGAGATATTGCAGGAGATATTGCTCGTCTGTTGCCAGCAAATCTCCCGTCCTTCCATTATGCGGATCTCGCGACCAGTGAGAGTAGCCCGCCGGAGATATTGCTCTTCTGTTGCGGGCAAATCTCTACCGATGACTGAATAAGTAAAGAAACGATAGGCCAACAGGTTACCAACTAACAGTATACCACAACAAGCAATGATGTACAGACCAGAGGGAATCAGAGGAAGAGGCCGACCACTTAAACGATGGACGCAGGGAATAACAGAGTCCATGGGAATATCGATACATGTAGCCCATAATCGGGCATTCTCCCGCTGCTTATACTTCACCTACACAGCAAGGTACAAGAGGAACATGATGAGATGAGATGAATATATATTACAATTTAGCTGTCTTAGCCAATAACATAATCCTGGTAGAGACTGTACTTATAGTTGGATAAACACTTATTTATAACCTCAAGTATCGCCAATTTTGTTGCTGAATAGAAATATGACTTCACAAATATAGCCTGCAGCACTATACGTGATGAAACGTGACGCACCCAAAACAAGATAACATAACTTTTATAATGGTGTGACATTTTGTGTTATCCTATGATGGAATTGGTGAGCTAAGAACGCGGGTGAAATTAAATTTACAGTCTTTTAATATCATTTTTATTTTATTTCTTTTAATTGTTTTTTTAATTAGGAATTCTGCTACTTTAAATACTCAATAGCACACTCAAGTGTACACACACCTGAAAGTCCAGAAAACAGTTAAATGCGTAGGCATGTTTAAATTTATGATTTTAAAATATTTTTAAATACTATTTTTACAACAACAGAAATGAGATTCCTGAGAAGAATACGGGGTTAGGATCAGCTAGTCACTCCAAGGACGAGTGAAAAGTGAATACTAATAGCCTGCCGATGGAAAACAGACTATACAAGTCAACCCTACTTCCCCGTGTGCAGACCGAGAAACTATGACCACGAGGTCTTGGGCCAACGGGACTCTGGCTCGTCAGGGGGGAGGGCGGATTTCCCTTGGTCAGATTTGTGTCCTAGCCCTGTGACTGGCCTAGTAAGCCGGCAGGGGATTTCCATACTGTATAAAACTAAGAAGTATGAACCGACTCACCCAAATGGATTTAGACCCGGCAATGTTAAATGACTACGAAATAGATCAGCGATTCAAACCATAGGCACAGCGAACATCTGCGGTTTTAATAGTAAAGAAGAAGACCTCATAGAAACAATGGAAAAGTAAAAAATTGGATTGGTGGGAATACCGGATACAGAATAAAAGGGGGAGTATGCAAGGAGATCCACCACAGTTACACGTTTGTCCTCTCCGGAGTGGAACAGCAAGACACGGTGTGGGAATGGTCATTGAATCACGGCTAGCAAGAAGAATTTTAGAAAAACAAATGTATATTACCATATGACGAGCACGCCAAAAGTAGATACAGAAAAAGGATAAAGGGATTATGCATAAGGATGCACAAAAGTGGATGATGAACAAGAAAACCAAGGGAGACACGAGACGTCATAGGACAACAAAAAGACAGACGTTGTGACGCCGTGTTACCAAGCGGTTGTGTTTTCCAAATTCTGTGTCAAGTGGATATCTGGATGCAATGATACGATGATCTGCAAGTAAACAACCGGACGAGGAATTTGTTGATAAGAAGCCATTGATGGAAGGACTGGGAACAGAAACCTAGACGAATTCTGAACGACAGAACTGTGGAATGGAAATTAGACGTCAAGGTGAACAGGACAGAGTTAGGTAGGATCATTCGTAGATATTTTAAATAGATACCGACCCTGCGTCAAGGGCGATTTATGTTCTACAGGAATTGCATCTTATAACTCTGCAACGCACAATTAAAAATGTGTGGAAACGTTCACTGGCCTACGTGATTTTATTTCCTGTTATCAGGTGAGATTATTGTTCAGTATTACGAGGTACAATGCTTTTATATGTGGATTCACTGTAAGGCAAAGTGGGAGCCCGTTATTGGCGATCAAATGGATAATTGTCAACATAATTCCCGCCAAATTAATATCGTTTGTATACAGCCAAGAAGATTGCACATTATAAGAGATAAAGTGCACACCAGGATCCAGTATAACACACCGCGCAACACTAATAAACACAAGAACACAAAAACAAGCCACGTCAGAAGTCTGAAAAATGTCGGAAAATATCAGGAGTTGTAAAGATGCTATATTTTGTGAATCACTCGTAACGTAAGGTAAAAGTTAATATCAATATTTTAAATTAGTATTTGACACATCAGAAGTTACGTGTCGGATCAGATTTAAGAAATAACTGTAACACCGCCGCTAATCCCAATACTTACAGCAAAAGTTATGCATCAAGAAAGCAACATTTACATGCGCAATAGTGCACTAGTCTAAACATGCCGGACATCGCAGCGCTGAAAAACGACTATGGTACCGAACATTTTGAGGAATTAGAAGCTGCGTAAATAACATTGTTTATTACAGAATGTCGAGCATTAACGGCTACAACTGTATGTTAGAGAAGCAACTGGACGTTATAGACAGAATATAGGAAACAGTCGAGTCCATGGTCGACATATTACGTACTATTGTAACGAAGATAGTAGGCATTGAGATCCACGGAAACACTGCTCTGTCATTACACACTGACTATCGATAGAATACGATGCAGACGGAGAACTATCAGTTACCAAGAGAGGTGTCTCTCAGCGTTGATACAATCTGAACATCAACATAGACAACACTTTCACCTAATACGAAACGAAAACACACTTTCATCACAGTATATGCTACCACTGACGTTACTCATCGGCGTAATACAACGTCACGAAAGACACTAAGAACATCTGTGGAGGACAGTACAACAACACCGGCAAATCACTCAACCACCTACGCTTCCCATCACGATAGTTATCAGGGAAATCAGGACTGTACATACACTATCTTACACCAGGACGTATTTGTATCGGAATCTACACTACTGTACGGACACCAGGACATTTGGAAACTGTTACACATTACGGCACAACATGCATAGCTGAAGGTCTACGATTATACACCACTACCGATCAAATCGACTCCAGAAATCGGTGACAAGCGCTAAGCTTTGGGTGTCGAGTGTAAAGTAATTACACTATCGTTACAGACAGGAACAACGTTCGATCGCTGCTTCAATCTTCAGTTTACACTCATCGTAATTTGTGAGAAGTGGACAGACCACCTATTAATTAACCTAGTGATACATTCAACAAGGCTAGTATAAATTTTCATTTTTGATTGTTGTTACATTTGTGTTTTAATTAGGTGCTAACTAGTTAACGATGATTAAGTTAACTCTAAATTAACAGAGTGGGCTGTTGGTGGGTCTTTCTTAAATAGTTAAGGTCACTTGATTAATTAAGAAAGCGTTTAGTGTTGGCAATCGTCAGGTCGGTACTAAGTTATTTATATCGATCTCACGGATGACAGCACTTAGTTGTTGTCTCGTTGCATTTGTGTAGTAGTAAGTTAGGGGATATTTGAAGCTTACAAGAGGAAAATATGTGTTTACGTCATACGTCACTCGTTTTCTATCATTATTAACTGTCTAGTGTTATATATTCTTTATATTGAATATATTTTTAATACTATTTTCTGTTGTTTACATAAAATAACAGTTAGGAGATTTTTATAGCAATAAGTTGCTGAATTTCTTTTGTTCGAGTTTACATTGTTGTTGAGTTTATATTTTGAATATTTTCTCCAACATTTCTACTTGTCTATATTGTATACTATATTTTCTACGCGCTTCAATATCGTCGAGTCCTTTGCATTCCTCTATCTTGTTTCAGCTAGAGTAGTAATAATTAAAATAGGACAACATGTCGACACTTCAAGACTTCATGGACATGGGAGAGAAGTCTGGATTGACCAGCGCGGAGCTTAGGACATGGGCAAAACAGGAATTCAGCGAATCCAAAATGCAATTCAAGGAAGAGAAACGACTTCAAGCAGCACGCGAGAAAGAAGAAAGACAAGAAAGGTTAGCAGCAGAGAAAGAAGCGAAACAACTTCAAGCTCCACGTGAACGTGAAGAACGACAAGAGAGATTAGCTCTTGAGAAAGAGTTAAAAGAAAAGGAAATGGCAATTAAGCAAAATGAGTTAGCTTTGGAACGCGAGAAAATGGCGGCTAGAGAAAAGGAATTAACTCTAGAACTTGAGAAGGTAGCGGCTGAAAAAGAGATGAAGGAAAAGCAAATAGCCGCAGAGACGGAAATGAAGACAAAACAAATAGCCACAGAGGCAGAAATGAAGGAAAAACAACTGGCATTTGAAAAAGAAAGACTTGGGACAGAGACACTATGGAAGGACAAGGAGTTTGAGAGGAGTTTACAGGTCAAGGCAATGGAAATGGATCGTGAAGCGGAGATTGAACGAGAGAAAATACAAGCTAAACATAATGATCCAGTCAAGAAGTATCAAGGTCTCTTTCGCAATTTCCAACAAGGTGATTCGGTAAGTTCTTGGAGTACTAATTTCGAGGTGTTGGTAAATTCTATAAGATTCCTGAGCAGGACATACCGATTCTATTTCATCGACATCTCGCGCTGGAGCCTTTAAAGGTAATTGAATTAATATCTGAGTACTTGCGAACCAATTACAAATACATGCGAGATCGTGTTCTTGCCCATTTCAGTTTAGATGAATCTGGTCTACGTACGAAGTTTAAAACGCTTACTCCTAAGTGTAACCAAACTTTCCTTGACTTTGTTTCTGAAACATCGTCATGCTTTGATAAAATGCGGCAGCTGATATTGGGTCTGATTTCGATAAACTTCGAGATCTAATAATAAGAGACAGACTTATTCTGCAGTACCAGAAGCTATGTCTGTTTTTCTGATTGAAAATAAATGTAAATCAATTAGTGAGATGGAGTCAACAGGAGAATCATTTTTCAATGCACATCGTAACATATTTGCCAATTGTGCACAACCAGAGCTTGTCATAGGAGCAAGCACCAGATTCCAGAAAAGCAATGGTAAGTTTAAAAAATTTAATAGTAGGAATAGAAGTGGTCCATACCAGTACTCCAATAAAGAGGGAGACAGACCAAGAAAAGGACACCTCACACGGTGCCAACATTGCAGATGATCACACGGACATCTGGAAATGTGTAATCAACACCCAGGTTACGCAGCTTATCTACGAGACATCACGGCAAAGAAACGAATTAAGTATGGCTCCTATAAGAGGAGTGTTAAATGTTTTTCTTGCCGGGCGTTTGGGCATACCAGTAAGTCATGTCCGATGAGAAATTCCTGGAAGGAAGCAAGTACTGCATATGTTTTTTCCAGTAGTGACTATGATGACTTAGAGGAGACACATGCAGCTATCATACAACAGTATGATGACACGACTGACAATTCATGAAGCCAATGCCGTTAATATTCAAAATGGCAAACTTAAAGTTCACCAGGCATGGGTGAATGGTGAACCTACTACTTGTATTTGTGATTCATGGGCTTCAATTGTCGGAGTTGATCAAAGGTTGATAAAGACAGAGGATTATACGGGTGAAACGGTTGCCTGCAGATATTTTGGTGGCACAATAGAGAGATATAAGATTGCCACGATTACAATACAATCGCCATATTTCGAAGGCACAGTAAATGCAGCAGTATTACCTAACCCTTGTGCCGGATTACTAATTGGAAATATACCCAATGCAAATCAGTACACTCATGAAGAGGCAATTCAATGGGATATCGACCACACTCAAGCGAATGCGGTCACAAGAACTCAAGAACGAAGACAAATAGATCAATCTTCTCAGACAGACAATGACAATACGCTGTATAATATCAGACTGACAGCTAACTTACTATTCGAACAAAAACAAGATGCACCATTACAGACTTGTTTTAAGAACTTACAGGAACCGTCTAAACAGGCTAAACGGGGTAATTGGAAATTTTTCTTGGACAATAATATTTTATCCAGACGGTACAATAAAGGTGCAACACGTTGCTTACAAACAGTGCTCCCAATTAAATATCGTAAAGAGGCACTAAAACTGGCACACGATTCACCTTTTGCGGGTCAAATGGGTATTGCCAAAACCACTAGAAGATTATTAACACAATTTTATTGGCCTGGATATACCAAAGATATTACCACACATGTACGCTCATGTACATTGTGTCAAATGACCACACAAAAAGGCAAACATCCCAAAGCAAACGTTCAGAAAACTGATCTAGCATCTCGACCTTTTCAGAAAATTGCTGTGGGTATTGTGGGTCCACTGAACACAATTACGGATCGAGGTAATAGGTTTATCTTGACCATGATTGATCTTTGTACTCGTTGGTCAGAAGCTATTCCACTTAAGTACATCACAAGTAGATCCATCTTAAATTCATTATTGCTAATCTTTAGTAGGATAGGATTCCCAAGCTGCATATTATCTGATAGATGTAAACATTTTATATCTACAGCTACCCAAGAGGCAATGAAAATACTAGGTATTCCACAAGTCTTTAGCTCTCCTTGGCACCCAATGACAAACGGTGTCAATGAAAATTACAATGGAGTCCTTCAACGAACTCTAGCAAAAGTAGCAGCGGATTGACCTAAAGATTGGGATATTTTATTGACAGCAGTACTGTTTGCGTACCGTGAGGTACCACAATCTAGTACAGGTTTTTCTCCATTCTAGCTGGTGTACGGAGCAAATCCGTGTGGTCCATTGTTATTATACAATGATATGTTTACAAATAAGACATACGACCACCCGAAAAGAGAAGCATACGAAATGGTTACGCAGTTGAGAGACAAAATCATTACAGCTTGTCAAATCGCAAAATCAGCACTTGAGAAAGCTGGAGAAAAGTACAGACAGTACGATAATAGAAACGCCAAGACAATAGTCTTGAAAGAAGAAGAAGAGGTCTGGTTATTACTACCTGATCCTCGTGACTGCTTAGTTACTTCATGGCAATGTCCACTTAAAGTGATTAAGAAAATAAGTGATGTAGACTATCGTATTGATGTAAAAGGGAAACATAAAATCTTTCACATAAATATGTTGAAACCATATATCTCACGCGACAGCAACACATCACAGATGACGCAACAAATACCACATAGAATAGCAGCAGCTTGTTGGGTTATTAACGAACAACAAGAAGACGCTATTAAACACCAAATTCCAACCCCAACAGTTAATAGTGACAGTAGTTGCCAATCTATACAAATAAGTCAAGAATTGTCAACCCAAGACACAGAGAAACTTACCACAGCAATTAAAGAATTTAGCAAAATCTTTTCTGATAAACCAGGGCAAACATCGCTTATCAAGCATAAAATAACTTTACTATCGAATGTCCCAGTTAAAGTGAAACCGTATCCTATTCCAATACATTATCTAGAGAAAGTTACAGCGGAGATTTCGGAGTTAGATAAAACTGGGATTATCAGAAAATCCATTTCAAACTACTGTTCTCCGGTAGTTATTGTCAAGAAGAAAGATGGGTCATTACGTCTATGTGTTGATTATAGAAAAGTAAATTTATTAACACTACTAAATGCAGAACGAATGCCAAACATTGATGAGTTGATTGAAAGCATGGCAAACTCAAAACTCTTTTCGAAGATTAACCTCACCAAGGGATATTGGCAAAATCCATATGGATGAAGATTCGATGCATATAACAGCTTTAAGTACTCCATTAGGCCTATATGAATGGGTGTATCTTCCATTCGGTTTACAAAATGCGCCAAGCACATTTATGCGCATGATGAAAGGATTACTCTATGGAATTTCTAACTATATGGAAGACATCTGTATTCATACTTCAGATATTGACACACATGTCAAAATTCTCAAGCAAGTATTTCAGAGGATACAGCAACACGGTCTGAAAACTAAACCAAGTAAAATTGAGATAGGCTTTACTGAAATACAATTCTTTAGTCATAGAATTTCTAACGGATTTAGAAAGACAGATTCACTGGTGGTTACTAAAATTCTTAATATCAAACCTCCAACGACAAAAAAGGAATTAAGAAGTCTATTAGGTCTGATTAATTACCATCAGAAGTTTATTCCTAACTTTGCTGATATGACAGCAACATTCTCTGAACTATTAAAGAAATGTCAACCTACAAAAATAGTTTGGACAGATGATCATAATGTTGTAGTAAGGCTATGAGGCATAATTACAGATTTTATAAATATATATATATATATTTTATATATATATATATATATATTTTTTTTTTTTTTTTTTTTTTTTTTTTTTTGCGTATCCTTTTACAGAACTTAGCTGTCAACAGCAGCATCTTTCAGCTGTCTGTTGATCTCTTGGCAAGATTACGCTCAGTAGTTTGCCATTGCTTTCTGAGCGGCCGGCTCAGTATCCGCAAGTCACGAGCGGGGGTCGAACCACCTCAGTTCTCGCTCCGCTGCGAGACTCTGCGTGATAAACGGGATTACAGAGAGAAAGTGTTGTAACCCCACAGCCAGAGAGACCGGCATATATATATATATATATATATATATATATATATATATATATATATATATATATATATATGATTGTATCATTTTTGTCTGGGGGGGGGGGGGCATAATGCCATATGACGAGCACGCCAAAAGTAGATACAGAAAAAGGATAAAGAGATTTTGCATAAGGATCCACCAAAGTGGATGATGAACAAGAAAACCAAGGGAGACACTAGACGCCATAGGACAACAAAAAGACAGACGTTGTGTAGTCGTGTTACCAAGCGGTTGTGTTTTCCAAATTCTGTGTCAAGTGGATATCTGGATGCAATGATACGATGATCTGCAAGTAAACAACCGGACGAGGAATTTGTTGATAAGAAGCCATTGATGGAAGGACTGGGAACAGAAACCTAGACGAATTCTGAACGACAGAACTGTGGAATGGAAATTAGACGTCAAGGTGAATAGGACAGAGTTAGGTAGGATCATTCGTAGATATTTTAAATAGATACCGACCCTGCGTCAAGGGCGATTTATGTTCTACAGGAATTGCATCTTATAACTCTGCAACGCACAATTAAAAATGTGTGGAAACGTTCACTGGTCTACGTGATTTTATTTCCTGTTATCAGATGAGATTATTGTTCAGTATTACGAGTTACAATGCTTTTATATGTGGATTCACTGTAAGGCAAATATCAGAAAGAATCATAACAGTGAGAATAACAGAACATATGTAGAAATAGTCGCACCATATAATATAAACAAAACTGAGCAAGAATGGGACGTAACATAACTGGCATAGAAAGATATCATGAGGCATTTGGAGACCAACACAATGAAAGAAATTATAGTGGAAGCTATGCAGCCAACACGACCTCAAAATAACAAACGCATTTTATAATCACAAAGACCCACAAATATACACCTGGCACAAATAAAACGATCTAGACACGAAAAGTCAAACTGACTTTATATTAACGAGAAATAACAGAAAGATAAATATATTAGATGCAAGGCCAGTGCCCAACTTAACTATAAACACAGATCACAAAGCATTTATTGCTACAATAAGAACCAACAGACGAAGAAAGCAAAGACCATGTAAATGCATGCAATGCGAATTAGTAAACGTAAAATACCTCAAAGACGAGGCAGTGAGGAAATATTATGAGAAAGAACTAAATGAAATCTTGGTAACACTACCTATAGAAAGAAAACCAGTGGAAGAAGAATAGGAGATGTTCAAACTAAGCATTTTACATACTGCGAAAATAATATGGAACCAAGAAAAACACACAAAACACGGATAAAGTAAATAATAAGCTGGTGGAACGAAGAGGTAAAGACAGCTGTTAAAGACAAAAGGGGAAAGATATAAAACATAGGTGAAGAGAAAACAGGACTGTGCTTACATAGAATACAGAAGACATGCGAATATAATAGCAAAAAAAAAATAAAAAAAGAGAAAAATAAAAAGACTAAATGGAATATGGAGAAACACCTAAATAAAAACTACAAGAAGGCAATTAGAAACTTCTGCAAGGAGATTAGTGCAATCAGAATCAGAGGAGAATCTTTTAACCCAACTGAAATAATTAACACCGAAAAAAGGATTACCGATAAGTGAACAATAATAAATCCTAAAAATGGAGACTACTTCGACAACGTCTCAACATTTCATCAGATGTTACAGGAATTCAAGAATCATACACGGAGAACTAGAACCAGACATACTGAAAGAAGAGATTGGACAAGCCGTGAGATTAGCCCCATTGAATAAATCACCGAGACAAGACGAAATACCAACTGAACTAAGTAAAGGAGCAAGAGAAGTAGAAACAGCATGGCTACATGGACTTTTAAACCATGTTTCGGTAGAACAAAAGACACCACGATACTGGGGAAACGTCATAATTATACCAATTTGGAAAACCAAAGGCGATATAAGAGACTGAACACAATACAGAAGCATTTCCCTTTTGAGTCATACTATAAGATAGAAATATATTTTGCAATATTCTAGAAAAAAGATTACGAACTACAACAGAGTCCCAGCTAAGCGAAACACAAAGGAGGCACAGATGCCAACTTTGCTCTTAGACAACTTATAGAAAAATCAATCGTTGTCGACCATGAAAAGGCATTTGATAGAGTAGATAGAAACAAGATGCTTAAACGATATGGAGTGAGTACACAGCTAATAAACGTATGTAGAATCTTATATAACAACAGTAAATGCATAGTTAGAATAAATGTAGGACACTTAGAACCCTTCACCATAAGATCCGGAGTACGACAAGGTTGTGTCCTGTCACCTCTCTTGTTCATAACCTGTATATGCAGCATATGTAAAGAAACCAGCCAAACACAGAAGAAGAACCAACGGCAAATTACACCATTAAAGAACTCCTATTTGCGGACGATCAAGCACTAATAGCAAAATCAGAAGCAGAACTGCAAGACCACATGAATAGTCTAAACGAAGTCTGTAAGAAACATAACATGAAAATTAGCACCAGTAAACCAGAAATAATGACTATAACCAAAGTAATAACAACAACAAAGGTTCATCTAAAAGAACACCCCCCGAAACAAGTAAAGCGTTTCAAGTACATAGGAAGTCTAATATCATCAAATGGCAAATCAGAAGACGAGATCGAAAATAGATGCACTAAGACAAGCCACCTCACTGGACATATGATATCAGTACTAAGGAACAAACATGTATCAATAGTTTAGTTTAGTTTAGTCGTTGGATCAACATCACGGCACACGGTTTAACCCATAAGTGCTCCGTTTTCCTCCTAACTCAAACCTGAGTCTGGAGAAACTCAGCTCAATGCACGAACTCCGTTGCATCGGCGAGAATCCTGAAATACTTTGGGTAGATTTTTAACTCGAAATTTTGCCCGGGCAGCGCCATTATGCTACTCTTTTTCAATTTCCAACTGCCAAGAGATTTTTTACGTGCGCAACAAAACACACGGGCGTCCGATCTCACTACCCAGAGACCAGGGGACATTTTATTATTGGAAGTCCAAGTGGATTTAGAAAGGACTCTACAACACAATCTTTCTACCAACTCTATGCTACCAACGCAAAACCCAACAATGACAGAAAAAGAGAAAAGAAAAATCACAATAACAGAAATTAGATTCCTGAGAAGAATGCTCAACGTATCAAGAAGAGAGAAAATAAGAAATTATAAAAATCAGGACTAAAGCGGGGGTTATAACTACGCTAGATTTTATAAGAAGGCAACAAGTCAAATGGTTTGGCTATGTAACTAGATTACCAGCCAACAGTATACCACAACAAGTAGCAAAGATGTACAGACCAGTTGGAAGCATAAGAAGAGGCCGACCACGCAAACGATGGACAGAGAGAATAGCATATTCTATGGGAATCTCGATACATGAAGCTCATAAACGGGCACTCTCACGCTGTTTATACTTCACATCGACACCGCAAGGACAAGATGAGATGAGATGAGACTATATTTACGATCATTTTACTAGTCTTGAGGCGTATTGGGCATATAGTGCAAGCCCCATATTTTATAGACCAATCGACATTCGATGGTTCAGATTGTCAAATCTCATCAGCTGTCTATCCTTCACGTGACATTCGCTGGTACGCATTTTAAGCCTAGAGAGATTCAATTAAATTTTGTTTACTCCGCATAGGATTGGGTACGGGCCTGTGAACTGCAACCACTGCAAGAACGTATACCATGCCGAAGAGAATTGCTAGCACTCTTTTGCCTGTTGAGTGAGTTGATGAGACTACCCTAACGCTAATCCTAGATCTGGCGAATCTGTTGGTACGCGAATCTTAGAGCTGGCAAATCTGTTGGTGCGCTAATCTTAGAGCTGGCGAATCTGTTGGTAAGCTAATCTTAGAGCTGGCGAATCTGTTGGTACGCTAATCTTAGAGCTAGCGAATCTGTTCATATGCTAATCTTAGAGCTGGCGAATCTGTTGGTAATGTGTAGATTAGAAAACAAGTCAATATTATGACATTATAAGATGACCTGCTTATCAATATTCGGAATAACTAACAATATAATTATGGCGATTACGACAAAAGCGATAACGATGATAATAAGATAGAAGACAGTGGACTTATATCTTCGGTAATCTTAGGGCTGACGAATCTGTTGGTAGTGTGAAAATTAGAAATCAAGACATTACTATGACGTTAAGAGATGTCTTCGATATCAATATTCGGACAAACGATGATTATGACGACAAAGGCGATAACGATGACGATAATGAGATAGAAGACTGATATCATTAGTAGAGTGAGTTGAACAGACCACTCCAATACTAATCTTAGCATTATCTAACCTGCTGTTAATGTGAAAAATAGAAAACAAGACAATAGGATGACGTTAGAAGATGACTTCGATATCATTATTCGGACTAACTAACAATATAATGATGATGATGACGACAAAGGCGATAACGATGATAATGAGATAGAAGACAGTGGAAAGTATACTGTAGTGAGTTGATCAGACACCTCCAATCCTAATCTTCGGACTAGCTAATATGTTGGTACATGTGATGACTTTGCTCCGTAGCGAATCCCCCATACCGCATTCGAAACACAGCTTCCGGCGATTTCGAAGCAGACCTCTTTGCGTTGGTTTTGTACGCTGGTATGTGTGCTGATCGTTCAGAAAGCAACGTTAAACTACTGAACATAAGTTTGCCAAGAAAATACAAACAGAAAAAATAAATGCTGGAGCTGACTTCGACGTCCTATAAAGGAAATGCAATTAACTTCTTTGGTTATCTATATTCGGACTAACTAGTTAGTTACTCGCGGTTCCAACTTCATGGAAAAGGGTTGCCCCATTATGCTCTTTTCCTGTGCTAGTGAATATCACGCAAAATGCTCCTTACTGCCCTATATCAAAAGTGGAAGGGATTGGAGTCTCAACAAACCAATAGCCCGCACAGGTATACTATGCATAATGCCGCTTCCAGAATGCCAACACAAAAGTCCGCCACACACCCAAAAAAAATACAGTTCATCGTCGGACTAACATTATAATGAAGATGACGACGGCAAAGGCAACGATAATGATAATGTTGAGATAGAAGGCGGTGTACTGACATATTCAGGAAGTTCCAAACAGTGTTTAGAATGACTAACCAGGCGATGATAACATAAAGCACCTGGAACCTAACTTAATAGAAGATCACAAACAGCAGATGATAACCGCAAGAAATACCTACCGTATTCGGACATTCCAAATCACAAACTGAGTTTTACGTCATGCCAAAGTCTAATCTATACTCCATTTTCTCCATTAGTAATCTTTGTCAACCTTGTTAACAATTTTCTTGCCCCGAAAGGTTATTTATCAAGATCAAACAAGCAAAGGTCGTTTTGTTTGATTGTGCGGTGGTGTTTGACTTCATGAGGATAGCATCCGGTAATTTTCTGCATTGCTGCATTTCAAAGACTGTGTGCCATTATGAAATCATGCAAATGGGAGGTAAAGGATCAATGGTTGTTCTTTAGGGTGTCATTTACAAGACAATGATTGACAATGATTCCTTTCGTTCTTGTAATGTCACGGTCAAGATGGAATGTATGGTATACAGTAGTGTATTCACATATATTTTCTATCTAATTATCTTCTTCTTTTCTTTCTTTCTTTCTTTCTTTCTTTCTTTCTTTCTCACCTCTTCTTCATGCATTTTTTAATTGTCTGTCTGTCTGTCTGTCTGTCTGTCTGTCTCTCTGTCTGTCTGTCCTTCTTTCTTTCTTCTTCTTGTTCTTTTTCTTCTTCTTCTTCTTCTTCTTCTTCTTCTTCTTCTTCTTCTTCTTCTTCTTCTTCTTCTTCTTCTTCTTCTTCTTCTTCTTCTTCTTCTTCTTCTCCTCCTCCTCCTCCTTCTCCTTCTACTCGTCGCTCTTTTCTTCTGCTTGCGATCACATCTTTCATGATTACGTCATACAACTGTTAATATTACATTATATTGCATTTTAGTGCCGGCTGCCTGGCCGAGGGGTTAGCAGCTTTCTCCGTTAACCCCGAATACTCTCGTGGTCGACGTGAGCGCACGAGAATTAGAAGTGGTTCGAGTCGCGCCAGTGACTTATGAGAGCATGGAGCCGTTCGCTCAGAAAGTCGTGGCGTTCTGATGAGCGTAATCTAGCCTAAAAATCAACATACAGCTGAAAGATGCTGGTGTTGACCGCAATATCCTGAAACAGGATGGAAACGCGGGAAAAAAAATTGTATTTTAGTGTCCCTTTAGTTCCGTCTGTGGCTTGGGTGATAGTGAGTCACACAATTTCACAATTATCCGACACACCATGTATAGTGTTCGAAACTAGCCGCGGGCGATTTGAAGGCAGACTCATTTCATCGAAATCAACGCAAGGCGATTTGCTCCCAAATCGTCCGCATCTGATTTCGAACCATCTTCTTTGTATATCGGAGTATAATGAAACTGCGCGTCTCACCAACCCCTAATCTACATACGCCGGTTGCATTATCAAAACATTTTGAAATATTTAACAATAAACAGTGGAAATTAGTTTGCCAATGATGAATACTCAGACACCAACAAATAGTAGCTGAGATCGTTGTATGCGCTGTTGGAAAACACCACGCTTCTAAATGTCTCACAGAATGAAGGGAAACACCATTGCAAATAACCATGATCGGCAAATCACCCATTAACCTTCATCGTATAAATCGTGTTTTCATGAAAATTACCACATGTAAACTTTATAAACGAGCAAACTAGATGGACATGGACGGAATACAAGTAGTTCTGACATTTGTAATGTTTTCTAAACTTATTCCATTATCAGTAAGTGGCGAGGTTTAACTGAGTGACCTGCAAGTCGATTGGTCGAAAGATTTATCGTTGAAAAGAAATCATAAACAATCTTAGGTATGCTGACGGTAGTGCTTCTAGCAGAAAGCGAACAAGAGTTACAAAATCTAGTGGAACAAGTAAACAGGCATAGTGCAGAATGTGGCTTCGATATTAACATCCAAGACAACGAAAACAATGACAATTAGCAGTGGAAAGAGAGGTCATCAATGAACATCACAGTAAACGGGGAGATATTAGAACAAGTAACAAGTTTCTCCTATCTTGAACATGTAATAACAAATGGCATCATTGGCACCTTGCCGTCTTGACAGACGATAGTTTGAGCTTTAAAAAGGCATAATACCTTTACCTTTGGCGGTAGCAATTGTGACTGATAAGGCCAATTCGCTCTGTAAATGTCCGTTCACAGTGGGTGCATGTGAACACGTGGTCATTTCCACCATCATACACCATCTTACGTCTCACACGCTCGGTGTGTGACTTATCTGCAATAATTTTTTCCATTGTCTTTATTCCATTTCTGATCTTTGCCCTCCATGCAACACATTCAGCGTGTAACAGATGATGCAGAAGTGAAACATAAATGAGAAAGAGAATGGCCAAAAATGCTTTCAGCATCTTGAAATCAACATTCACATCTAGAGAGATTATCATCATCATCATCATCATCATCATCTTCCACTTCTGCCGTCAAGCGTCGTGGGGAGGAATAATTTGCGTTCTAGCGCCCGGTGGACGGCACTGGATAGTGTCATTCCGTGAGGTTGTACGATGTCTCTGATGTCGTCAATCCATTTTCTTCTTGGACGTCCTCGTGGTCTCGTCGCAGATGATCTTTGATGTAAGGCCAGTGATGGTAGTTGTTGATGTTGCATTCTAATGACATGGCCAAACCACTGGATCTTCTGTCTGTCAATAAATGTGGCACAAGGTGTTGATCCCACAGTCTGTCTGATAGTAGCATTTCTTACTCGGTCTCGGATTGTTAAGTTGGCAGCTCTCCTCAGGCATCTCATTTCGCAGGTGTTGATTTTGCGAAGGTGTAATTTGGATAAAGTCCAGGTTTGAGATTGGTAGCATAGGGTTGGTGTGAATATGCTGTTTATTATCTGTCGTTTTGCGGACATGGGTATGTTTGGATGTTTCAGTAAGGGTGATAGCTGATATGTAAGTGCACTAGCTTTTTGACATCTGATGTCAATTTCTCTGTCCAATCTGCCATCTTCTGTGATCATACTTCCAAGGTATTTGAATTCTTTAACTTGTTTCAGAGGTGTGTTATTTATCTGTATATTTAGTGGGCCTGGCGATCTGCTAACTTGCATTACTTCGGTTTTGGCTGTGTTTATACTCATATTGTATCTGCTGCAGGTTGAACTCAGATTAGTAATATGATTTTGTAGTCTGCCCTCATCGCTGTAAAACAGGCACTGATCATCTGCAAATAGAAGTTCATTTATTCCCTGTGGGTCAGTTGTTTCATCTGGAGTAAAGAGAGATTATCAACGCATTAAAAATGAGAATTGTCAAATTCCTTGCATATTCAACACTACTATATGGAACGGAAACCTGGACATTGAACAAGCAATTAGAAATACAACTAGAGGCCCTGAAGATGTGGATATACAGAAGAGTATGTTGTATTTCGTTGAAACAAAAACAATCAACATCAAAAATTCTAGAAAACCTGGGAAGGACAAGAGAAACATAATTAAAATTAAATAGAGGCAAGTGAAATATTTCGGTCACGTTAAAAGACACAACACTTTAATAAAACCATAATGGAGGTTATGGTTGAAAGAAAGCGAGCAAGAGGCAGACAACGATACAAGTGGGAAGATACCATCAAGAGATGGACAAAAAGCAATCTGACAGAATGTACAGTCAGGGCGAGAGAAAAACAGTTTTGGAGATCCATTGCCGCCAACCGTCATTGTGGAGACGGCATCTAATTGATTGATTGTTGAACATGAATCGTATTAAAAGACGCAGTGGTTGGGATTTCATTGCGAAGGCTAATTGACAATGCTTATAAAGGGAGAGTCTGGCATATGAGACTAACTCCAGCATGTGAATGGAGGTAGAAGCAGTAACACCAGCATTCCGGTGATTAGAGGAGACCGCTGCAACACACATTGTATTCATTACGGACTCACGAAGTATGCTTAGTAAGGTGAAGAAAGGAATGTTCCGTGTAGAATGGCTTGCCTCGCTTCAGATGTCACAGATTATGATAACTGCGTGGATTTTCTGCCCAGGTCATGCGGGAGTGCGGGAGGGGGGGGGGGGTGAACAGGCTGATAGGCTGGCAGGGAATGCACCTCTCGGTGGCAGATTGTATACAAGGGAGAGGTGGTCGTGCGCCTGTTGGACGGTGTAGAAAACGATGGAACAGACTGAGCACCCGTATGTTGAGAGAATGATATGTCGGGAAAGGCGGGGCTCTAGACGAATCTCAAAACTGAGAGGAAAGACCAGGAGAACTTTCAATCAGATGGCAGTTGGAACCATTAACAGTATGACTCTTCGGTGGCCGTTGAACGAGGGGCGGAGCACGCGTGGAAATTTCCTGAGCGCAGTGAGATCGTTTCTTAGCTCAACTCAACTCAACTCAACTCCGCTGAAAAGCAATCATCATGTCAGACGTAGTAGTGTAGTGACTAGCATACTTGACTGCCTTTCCGGTAGGCGCGGATTCGAATTCCACTTGACGCGGATATTTAACATTGATTTGGACTCTCTTTTTGACCCAGCTTAAATAGACGCCAGGAAATATTTTGGGAAGTAATTTCGGCCAATTCGTTATCTGCAACATCGCACCTCTGAAAGCTAATTGATTTATGAAAATTTGGGGCGAGTTCTACAGGCTCAAAGCGCCTCGGTGTTTAAAAAGAACCCCGTACATTGGTTCAATGATTTATTAACATTAAGTGCCCCAGATGTCAAAAAGCAAGAACGCTTATATATCAACTATTACCAATGAACAGACAGACGGATTGGCTGGTGCTGCATCATTGAGGGATGATTTGATACATGATAAGGCAGATGTGGTGAAGGCCCTCTGGGAGCATGTGAAACATGCAGAAGATCAGACTTTCATGGTCTAGAGAGAATGCAGCAGTAAGAGGTGGTCAGAGGACTTGGTCGATAGACATCACGCAGAGGTAAATCAAGACGGACATATAATCATATCGCTGGCTGTTGAAGATGAGGACTTAGCGCTTAAGGGAATGCCCCAAGTGCAGTGATGTCGCTTCTTGACTCAACTCAACTCATGAACTATCACCCATACTGAAATATCCAAATACACCTATGTCCTCAAAACGACAGATAATACATAACATAGTCACGCCAATCTTATGCTACCAATGTCAAACTTGGACATTATCCAAATCACAATTACGCGAATTCAACACCGGCAAGATGATATGCTTGAGATAAGTTAACAACTGAACTATCCGAAACCGAATGAGAAATTGTGTGATCGACAGACAGTGGGATCAACACCTTGTGCCACTTATATTGAAAGGTACAAGATCAAATGTTTTAGCCATCTCGTTAGAATGCAACACAATCACTGGCACTACATCAAAGAAGATCTGATACGAGAGCAAGAAGATGCCCGAAAAGAAAATGGATTGAAAGACATTATACAGTCAGAGGGAATGACACTATCTCGTCCCACACCTGTGGACGCTAGAACTCCCCACAACGCTTGATAGCAAACTCGGAAGATGATGATGACTTAAAGTAATGGAATCGTTCCGAGCCTTCACGCGTATTGTGTATCATCATCATCATTATCCAGTGCCTTGCCGGCTGGCGCGAAACATCATGCCTCTCCACAAATAACAATCTTCGACGTCATGGATCAATTCGTCTGTTGACTCCCTTTCGTGCCATAAGACAAGACTGCCAATAATCTTTTCATGCTGCCTCCCTCTATCTCTCTTTCTGCAAATCTTTCCGGTTGTCACAACATGTTCCAGTTTTTGTCTTCTTATAACGTGGCCAAAGAACAATGACTGTCTCTTTCTGATGTTTGTAATAAGTTGTCTTTGCGACTTCGCTTCCCCTAAACATTCCTGATTGCTCTTTTTGCGTATATATTTAGTAAAACAAAAACTATATATATATATATATATATATCTTCTTCTTCTTCAGCGTTCCGAGCCATTGAGGTTCTTTGCTGCAGACACAATCCGTCTCCATTCGTCTCTCTGGTGGACCTTCTCTTGCCAGTCATTGATTCCAAGTGCTTGTAGGTCTGTATATATATTATCTCTCCACCGTCTTCTTGGTCTACCTCGGGGTCTACGGTCATTTATTTCCTGAGTGTAAGCGAGTTTTGTTTCCCTATTATCTTCCATTCTTTCTATATGCTCCAGCCATTGTAGTCTATTAGCCTTCATGATACCAGTGATTAGCGGGGACTTAAACAGATCATAAATGTCTTTGTTACTTCTTCTTTTCCACTCTCCACTTTGTGTATCCCTAATGGGTCCAAAGATGCGTCTTAAAATTTTGTTCTCAAAGGTTTGTAACAAGGCTTCGTCTCCTTTCGTTGTACTCCAGGTTTCAGAGCCATACAGCACAACTGGTCTGATCAGTGTTTTGTATATTGTGATTTTGGTGTTACGAGATAGCGCCTTTGATTTTAGTAGATGTTGTAGTGCATAGTATATCTTATTTCCAGAGTTGATTCTAGTTTGTATTTCTTCCCTTATGATGTTGGAGCAGTTGAAGATTGTACCCAGGTATTTGTATGTTTCCATTCTATTAATGGTCATATTATCTATTTGTATGTGGCCAGAGTTTTTAGCCATTCCGTCTCTTGAAATTACCATATATTCTGTCTTATCTTGATTGATAGCTAGCCCCATCTGTTGGGCTTTTTCCTTTAAGTGAGTCAATATTTCCAATGTCTTTTGTTCACTTTGCCCTATAATATCTATATCATCTGCATAACCAAGCAGCTTGGATGTTCCTCCAATATCACATTCCTCCTTTACCTTCCTTACAACTTTCTCTAGAGCCAGATTGAAGAGTAGCAGCGATAGTGCATCACCCTGTTTCAAGCCAGATGTTATTTGGAAAGGGTCTGATTTCCTGTCTTTATATGTTACTATATTATAAGTATCTTCCATGCATAGTCTGGTCATGTTGATTAACTTCCTTGGTATTCCAAATTCCTGCATAGCATTCCATAGACTATTCCTATGGACACTATCATCAGCCTTTTTAAAATCCACAAAAAATTTTATGGAGATCTCTTTTATATTCCCATTTTTTCTCGGCTATTTGTCGTAAGATAAATATCTGATCTATTGTTGATCTGTTTTGTCTAAAACCCGCCTGGTAGTCACCTAATATGTCTTATATTAGACATCTAATATGTCTAATATATATAATCTTGGGAATTCGATGGTTGATATCTCGGTAGTAATACCCCGATCGCCTTACTTCCCAGACCATTGTCTTGTACCCATGTAAAAATGTAACCTAGTGTCAATGTTTAAGAAAATCTTAGCACCAACTACGATTCGAGCACATGACAGCTTGTTGGGCAGGCGATGGTACAAGCCACTGCGCCACCTTGGCCCCGCATATCGATCTCCTTAGGACAAACTGGTTGTGTATAATCAATGAACGAGATTCAGCGCACTTGATACATGTAACGGCCGGGCGCAGGTGTCTTTATGTCTGTTGACACATTCATGATATGACTGCATACTGGCTGGTTAGGTTTCTTGATCGACTTCATGTCAAAGCACATATACGAACGCGTGCTCACGCACATACACACTCACTCACGTGAACACACAGAAATATATTTATACATACATACACACACAATGCCATTGTTTTGTAACCTGTCAATACTGTTACTAAAGATGCCAAGAGAGTTAAGCACGTGACATCACGATACAGACGACAACGGCGACAAAGACATTTTAAAGATGGCAGCCCCATTTTTGACGCGCACCACAGAGGAGAGCATTCTGTTATCTTTTTTTTTCGACCAGTGAATCAGTGAAACCTATAGACATTCATAGGCGAATGAAGGTGCAGTATGGCTATGCATGCCTGTCAGCCCATCCAATCTATAGTGGAGTAGGAAGTTTCAAAACAGCGAGACATCTGTGACAGACTGTTCACGACCAGGTCAAGCACACCGAGTAGAGACCCCAGAGTCGATTGCAGCCGTTCAAGTGCTCATACAGAAAAACCGCTGATTGACTATGTGTGACATCAGTCAAGATATAGCATACCACTTATTATATATAAGACTGCTCCGTGGCGAAGGATTTACGGACGTAGTTTTCAATACCTGCATACCCGCGTTTGAAACACAGCTGTAGGCGATATGGCAGCAGACCGCTTTGTGTTGTTTTTTTACGAAATAGTACGGGTGCGCGTCGGTCAGAAAGCAATGGCAAACTACTGAACGTAAATTTGCCAAGAGATCACAACAGCAAAATTATACTGGTGTTGACTGCGACGTCCTGTAAAGGATATGCAACTAACTGTTTTGATATAATTACGTATATTCACCCAAAACACATTTAAGGTTTCCATTTGAAGCACCATCTTATATATATATATATATACTAGCTGACCCGGCCCGGCTTCGCCCAGGCCCTGGAGGGGATCTATCTATCTATCAGTCTGTCTGTCTGCTTGTTTGTCTGTCTGTCTGTCTGTCTGTCTGGCTGACCCGGCCCGGCTTCACCCAGTCCCTGGTGGGGAGCATCTCATTTAATTCATACACGTAGTCATATAAGCTCTCCCGTTCCCGACTATCTGTTTGTCTGTCTATCTGTCTGTCTGTCTGTCCCGGTCCGGCTTCACCCAGTCCCTGGTGGGAAGCATCTCATTTAATTCATATACGTAGTCATATAAGCTCTCCCGTTCCCGACTGTCTGTCTGTCTATCTGTCTGTCTGTCTGACCCGGTCCGGCTTCACCCAGTCCCTGGTGGGGAGCATGTCATTTAATTCATATAAGTAGTCAAATAAGCTTCCGTTCCCGACTATCTGTCTGTCTGTCTATCTATCTGACCCGGCGTGGTTTCGCCCAGCTCCTGGCGCACAGTAACTTAAAAGAATGTCCTTCCACATATTTTTAATGAAAACTGTTTTTAATCACCGACATGACAGTTGATAAGTTCTTTAAGCAGAAAAAGATAGGTTACAATGTTATGCATTATGCATTATTTCTATGAAAACTTTGAAAGTGCCATAAAGATTATATCTTTATTTATTATAAGTCATATGCCTGAAAATAACTATAGACAAAGAGTTTAACAATAGTGCAAGTAAGTCTAACAATATGACTATAAAGTATATAGAAATGTTATTAAAAGTTATGCCCCTTGAAATAACTTTTCTAGAGTGAAGTCCCCCTGCTATATAGAAATTATATAATAAAAAATGAAATAGTAAATGTTATTAAATAAGTAGAAGATTTTACACTAAGAAACTATTATAGTCGGTTGCACAGGAATGAAAGGAAGACGTGTAGAAAATTTCATCTCAATCAGATGTACCGTTATCGAACGCATGCAATACATAGCTGACCACAAAAAAAGCCACATACACTCTGTTTTATATAAGTAGACACCTTGCAGTCTTGACAGACTAAAGTATGTGAGTGGAATGTGGCCAATATTCCATCACAATGTCTGGGCAGAGCTTCAGAGATCATGTGATGCCCAAACGACATGACCCCTCCCTCGGCCTAGTCTTGTGTATTCCAGAGGAATGGGTAACCAATACGTCTGGCACAAGGTAGGCTGCAGACGCTGGCGGCTCAGCGTCAATCCACCGAGACCTCACCACCACGAGCCGGTGGCGAGTTATGGCCAGACCCTGACACCCAAGGGACCCGGCTTAGAGACGTTCAGCCATGTCCCACAGGTGAGGGCCCTGTACGAGCCCGGACCATGGGGGCGCGCACATCTGTCAATCACAGGTGTCCGGACCTGTGTAAAGCGTGTACTATCGTCAGACTCCCCACCTGACTTATAGCGGTCCCCGCGTCCGGCGGGAATAGGTCCGCCATAGCTACCGCAGGAGATATTGCCTGTCTATTTGCAAGCAAATCTCCCATACTTCCACTGTGCGGATCTCGCGACCAGCGAGAATAGGCCCGCCGGAGATTTGCTCGTCTGCTGCGAACAAATCTCTACCGAGAGACTGAATAAGTAAAGAAACGATAAAAGTATATATATATATATATATATATATATATATCACACATATATCAGATATGTCAGTCAGGTCTTAGTCAGATATGACTGAGCTACCGTATAACAGTAGACGGTACTACCTGGTTTCTGTTAGCGCCGAACGTTGGGCGGCGCTTACCAAACCCGACACCCCACATTGTGCCAACGGCTTCGGGCGGAAGAGCGCAATTGGGAGGGTACAAGCCTTACCCTGGTGCGAGGAAATGCAAGCTAAAGACGAAATTGTCATGGCAGGGCAGACCAGGCCCTAAGCCTTGGTTGGCGACTGGTCTAGGATCGAAGCTCCGACAGGCGGACAGTTAGAGCATTGCTTTGCTGATCCGGCAGCTTCTGCAGCTTGTCTTGTTCCAGATGTAGGGGTGTTACCTTTCCTCTGGAGTGAACTAGGCAGGCCGAGAGAGGGATCATGCTGCATGGGCAACACATGATCTCTATATTTTAGCCCAGGCTTTGTGCTATGGAGAGGCAATAACTCCATCCCTGGTCTTAACTGGTCTCGGAATCAAAGCGAGAGGCAACTGTTATCAAGTTATGTGAGTCCATTCAAATCGCAAGTGATAAGGGAGACATAAGAAGCATGTATGAAGGAATAAAGAAAGCCTGTGGTCCAGTGATCAAAAGAAGTGCACCATTGAAAACCTTGACTGGAGAAGTCATCACTGATAAGAAACAGCAGATGAACAGATGGGTAGAGCACTATTTGGAGCTTTACTCAAGTGAGACCAAACTAGCGGATAATGCCCTCAACGCCATAGAGGCTCTACCAACTCTTGACCACCTGGACACACTTCCCACCATAACAGAAGTTAAGTGTGCTATAAATGAACTTGCATCTGGCAAGGCTCCAGGTAAGGATGGGATTCCAATAGAGGTTATCAGGAGTGGGCAAGACACACTCACTATACAGATCCACCAGCTAATAGAGCTATGCTGGCGTGAAGGACAAGTCCCACAGGATTTCAAAGATTCAAGCATCATAACACTGTACAAGAACAAGGGCGATCGGAGCGACTGCAACAACTATAGGGGTATCTCACTTCTGTGTATTGTTGGAAAAGTATTTGCCAGAATTGTTCTGCGCAGACTTCAAGTCCTAGGAGATCAAGTCTACCCCGAATCACAATGTGGCTTTCGACAGAACCGGTCTACCACTGATATGATATTCTCATTGCGACAAATGCAAGAAAAATGCCGTGAACAGAATCAACCACTGTTTATTGCCTTCATCGACCTCACAAAGGCATTTGATTTGGTCAGTCGTGAGGGTCTGTTCAAGGCACTAAGGAAGATTGGCTGCCCACCAACTCTTCTGTCCATTGTGGAATCGTTCCACACAGGCATGAAGGGTATAATCAAGTTTGATGGTGCAACTTCTGAAGAATTTGAAATCAAGAGTGGAGTTAAGCAAGGTTGTGTACTAGCTCCCACCCTCTTTGGAATATACTTTTCACTTCTACTGAAATATGCATTTCGTGATCAGGATGGTGGTATATACATTCACTCACGCTCAGATGGCGGCCTCTACAATGCTCAGAGATTGAAGGCTAAGACCAAAATTAGGAGGGTACTGATCAGAGAGTTGCTTTTTGCAGATGATGCTGCAGTTACGACCCACTCTGAGGAAGAATTGCAATGTCTACTATCTGCATTCTCCAATGCTTGTTCTGAATTTGGTTTAACAATTAGCAAAAAGAAGACACAGATTATGTCACAAGGTGCACATGGGGTACCATCAATCTTTATTGACGACGCCGAACTAGAGATAGTAGACCATTTTACATATCTAGGATCGGTGGTAAATAGCAAATTATCCCTAGATCAGGAAATCAACATCCGGATTGGTAAAGCAGCAACAACAATGAACAGGTTAAGAAAAAGAGTCTGGGAGAACAGGAAGCTTACTGCCAAAACAAAAGTCCTTGTCTATCAAGCCTGTGTCCTTAGTACTCTTCTCTATGGCAGTGAAACCTGGACAACTTACTCACACCAAGAGAACAATTTAAACAGCTTTCATATGCGGTGTCTGCGAAGAATTCTTGGTATTAAGTGGCAAGACAAAATCACAAATACCGAAGTATTGGAAAGATCAGGTTGTGTGACAGTTTATTCCATGCTCAGTCTTCGTAGACTTAGATGGATAGGACATCTTAGGCGGATGGATGATGGTAGAATACCAAAGGATATCTTTTTTGGTGAATTACAGATGGGTAAGAGATCTCAGGGTCGGCCTCTACTACGATACAAAGATGTGTGTAAGCGGGACATGATTGATACAGGCATTGATAATGCACATTGGGAGCAAGTCGCCGCTGAACGTGTTGCATGGAGGGCAAATATCAGAAATGGAATAAAGTCAAAGGAGGAAATTATTGCAGAAAAGTCACACACCAAGCGTTTGAGACGTAAGATGGTGCATGATGGTGGAAATGACCACGTGTTCACATGCACCCACTGTGAACGGACATTTACAGCGCAAATTGGCCTTATCAGTCACACTCGCTACCGCCATAGTTAAAAGTTATTATGCCTTTTTAAAGCACAAACTATCGTCTGTCAAGACGGCAAGGTGCCAATGAGTATATATATATATATATATATATATATATATATATATATATATATATATATATATATATATATATATATATATATATATATATAGAATGTCCTGTTCAGGACGTTGCCATCAACCCCTTACCGCAAGTTGATTTACTAGTTTAGTTTACGTTCAGTAGTTTGACATTGCTTTCTGAACGAGAAGGAGTCAATACACAATGTCAACTTACACGTGAAATGAATTAATTTCGTAGACCGTCGTCAGCGCACTGGAACTTAAAGAGCAAGCGCATTATGCCTGGAGGTCACGATGATGTATAATATGCTGCCCGGCCCGGCTTCGCCCAGGCTCTGGCGGGGATCTATCTATCTATCTATGTATCTATCTGTGTATCTATCTATGTGTGTTAGACGGGCCTGCGTGCCCAATTCTTAACCCTTTGAAAATAAAGTTTGTTCGTTCGTTCGTTCGTTCGTTCTATCTATGTATCTATGTATATATCTATGTATCTATCTATGTATATATCTATCTATCTATCTATCTATCTATCTATCTATCTATCTATCTATCTGTCTGTCTGTCTGTCTGTCTGTCTGTCTGTCTGTCTGTCTGTCTGTCTGCTTGTCTGTCTGTCTGTCTGACCCGACCCGGCTTCGCCCAGCTCCTGGTGGGGATCATCTCATTTAATTCATATAAGTAGTCATATAAGCCGGTCTCTCTGGCTGTGGGGTTACAACACTTTCTCTCTGTAATCCCGTTTATCACGCAGAGTCTCGCAGCGGAGCGAGAACTGAGGTGGTTCGACCCCCGCTCGTGACTTGCGGATACTGAGCCGGCCGCTCAGAAAGCAATGGCAAACTACTGAGCGTAATCTTGCCAAGAGATCAACAGACAGCTGAAAGATGCTGCTGTTGACAGCTAAGTCCTGTAAAAGGATACGCAAAACATTACAGTCATATAAGCTCCCGTTCCCGACAATGTATCTGTCTGTCTGTCTGTTTGTCTGTCTGTCTATCTGTCTGTCTGACCCGGCCCGGCTTCGCCCAGACCCTGATGGGGAGCATCTCATTTAATTCATATAAGTAGTCATATAAGCTCCCGTTCCCGACTATCTATCTGTCTGTCTGTCTGTTTGTTTGTCTGTCTATCTGTCTGTCTGACCCGGCCCGGCTTCGCCCAGGCCCTGGTGGGGAGCATCTCATTTAATTCATATAAGTAGTCATATAAGCTCCCGTTCCCGATCGATCTATCTATCTGTCTGTCTGTCTGTCTGTCTATGTATGTATGTTCGGCCCGAACATAACAATAAAGTATAGATATAATAGAAGAATAGATAGAAAATATGATTGGAAGAGATCTATCTAAAGTAAACTTGGCTCCCGTTCCCGACTATCTGTCTGTCAGTCTGTCTATCTGTCTGTCTGACCTGGCCCGGCTGCACCCAGTCCCTGATGGGGAGCATCTCATTTAATTCATCGTCAATCAACTCATTTAATCTATAGCCAGGGGACTTAACTTAAGATATAACAATGCTACTAAAAGTTATATCCCTTTTTTAAATATTTTTTTTTATATTTTCTTATGTTCAGTCATGTAATTACAAAATTAAATTTTAGGAAGGTAATAGCTGATAGCTGATAGATAAAACTATGACAGTTGGTTGCACAGGAATGAAAGGAAAACGTGTAGAAAATTTCATCTCAATCGGATGGACCGTTCGCGAACGCATAAAGGACGGATCCACATACATCCATACATACATACAACGATTTATATATATATATATATATATATATATATATATATATATATATATATATATATATATATATATATATATATATATATATATAATGTCCTGTTCAGGACGTTGCCATCAACCCCTTACCGCAAGTTGATTTACTGGTTTAGTTTACGTTCCGTAGTTTGACATTGCTTTCTGAACGAGAAGGAGTCAATACATAATGTCAACTTACACGTGAAATGAATTAATTTCGTAGACCGTCGTCAGCGCACTGGAACTTAAAGAGCAAGCGCATTATGCCTGGAGGTCACGATGATGTATAATATGTAGGTGTGGGAGGTGTGTGTCTGGGAGGTGTGTGTGGGGGAGGTGTGTGTGGAAGGTGTGTGGGAAGTGCGTGTGGGATGTGTGTGGGAGATGTGTGTATATTTGGCAGATGTGTGTATATGTGGGAGGTGTTTGTGAGAGGTGTGTGTGTGGGGTTATGTGTGTGTGGGAGTTGTGTGTAAGGGAGGTGTGTATGTGGGAGGTGTTTGTGGGAGGTGTGTATGTGGGGTTGCGTGTGATAGGTGTGTGAGGGAGGTGTGTGTGAGAGAGCTGTGTGTGTGAGGTGTGTGTGGGGGTTGTGTGGGAGGTGTACGTAGGAGGTGTGTGTGGGGGGGGGGGAGTGTGTGTGTCGGGGGAAGGGTATGTGTTTGAGTGTGTAAATGACAGACAGACAAACGGACGGGTTTTCCAACGTGGATCGGTCGTGTGGGCTGTTGTCGGAGATTGAGGTAGCAGGGGTGGGGGAGGGGGAAATATGGATATACGAACGGACAGGCCGGCAGTCAGAAGTTAGGCTGGTAGGCAGATGGCAGAAAGAAGGTAGGCAGACAGCAGACAGAAGGTAGGCAGACGGCAGACAGAAGGTAGGCAGACGGCAGACAGAAGATATGCAGACGGCAGACAGAAGGTAGGCAGACGGCAGACAGAAGGTAGGCAGACGGCAGACAGAAGGTAGGCAGACGGCAGACAGAAGGTAGGCAGGCGGCAGACAAAAGGTAAGCAAACGGCAGACAAAAGGTAGGCAGATAGACAACTGACAGACAAACAGAAGGACAGACATATTCATGAATGGATGGATGGATGGATGGATGAAACGAACGAACGAACGAACCAACTTTATTTTCGAAGGGTAACAAATTGGGCACCTAGGCCCGTCTTACATTCGGCCCTTCCAATCACTCATCTTTCGTTCATCAGTGCATAGTGCATTCACATAGGAAAAAAACATTGTCAAATGAATGTTGTAAGCATAAACAATACATGTTACCATGTTATGAGACAAATCCCCCACCCACCCACCCACCCACCCACCCACGCATCCCATATCCATCCGCGTGTCCCCAACACAAACATCCACCACCCAACCACACACATACCCACAGGCACATACATGACCCAATCCATCCACCCCTCCCCCAATCCACATCCCACACACATCCCCACATACATCATCTCCCCACCCACCCACACACATCTTCCACTCACAACACATCCCCCACACACATCCCCCACCCACCCACACACAAACCCAGGCACACATCCATACCCACCCACACAACACCCCACCTTCACACATCTCCCCACTCATACGCACACATCCTCCACCCATCCCATAACCTAACAACACTCACCCACCCACATATCCTCCACCACCCACCCACACACCCCCAATCACTCCGCCAAACACACATCCCCCAACCACATATCCAATACCCACACACACATATTACCGCCAACTCACATATCCTACACTTAACCACACACAAAACTCGCATCTGCCCACACATCCTCCACTTGCACACATATCACCCACACAATCTCCCCCACCCACACATCCCGCACCCACACACACACACACACACACATCCCCTCCCACCTCAACCTGCACACACTCACCCTCCCACACATCTTCCACACACCCACTCGCCAACCACCTCCCCCCCCCCCCGATCTCCCATCCCCAATCACAACTCCCTTAACTACACATCTCACCACCCATACACTCACACACACACACATCTCCCCACCCATTCACACATCCTCACCCATTAACACATTCCTCATCCAAAAACACACCAAGCACCCACACACACCCCATCACCCACATATACCCCACCCACACACATCCGCCTTCCCACCCACACACACATCCTCCACCCATACACTCATCTCTCATACACATCCACCGACACACGTACTCATCCATCAACCACTCACACCCACACATCACCCACCCAACCATCAACAAATGCATCTCTCATTTACCCTCCCACCTACACACACACCCCAACCACCCAGCCAAACAAACATCCCTCATCCTCACATACATAATTCATCCACCCGCACATCCCAAACCTCCCCCATCCTTCACACATCTCCCATCTCACACATCACCCACCCATGAACGCATTCCCCCCACCCCACACACACACATCCCCAACATGCATTCCCCATATACATCCCCGCCCACACATCTCCTCACCCACCTACACATCTCCTCACCCACCCACACATCCCCACCAACAAACATCCTCACCACCCACACATACATCCTCCACCCACTCACATTTACCGCATCCGCACTCACACACTCAGACCCACACAGACATATCCCATTCACAGACACCCCCCCCCCACACACACACACATACACACCATTACCCCACACCCATCCAACACACCCATCCCTCAACCCACACACATCTCCCACGCACGCATTCACCCTCCCAAATACACATTCCCTACCCACAACCCTAACCAACCAACACCCACATACTTCCAACCATCCTCCCAAATATCCCCACCCACACAAACATCCCTCACACACATACACCGCCCACCGATCACACATCCCTTCCCCCATCCACACATCACCCATAAACCCACACACATCCCTGACACACAACCCCTCCACACATACATTCCCCACACACCCCCCACACACACACACATCCCTCACATACACACCCACACACACGTCCTCACATCTAGACACATACATGATGCCTCCTCACATGATCACTGAAACTAATAAGTACAAATTCTCACAATTTACACACAGTTGAGACACACAATGAGCATTCTCTCAAATATTGTAAGAAATGGAGAAAAGATTGTACATATACATTGTGTAGCGTAAAAAATTGATGATGCAATTCAACTCTCTCTCTCTCTCTCTCTCTCTCTCTCTCTCTCTCTCTCTCTCTCTCTCTCTCTCTCCCCCCCCCTCTCACTAACTCTCTCACACACATCACAGTAATGTTATATTATACATGATAACATCAAGTGGCATACAAAATGATAATGTGAAAGATAAAAATGCACAAAAAATATGGAATGGCAATTTACAGGACATGCGTGCATTCAACTTTCTCTCTCTCTCTCTCTCTCTCTCTCTCTCTCTCTCTCTCTCTCTCTCTCTCTCTCTCTCTCTCTCTCTTTTTTTATTTTTTTTTTTTTATTACACAGGCACACTCTCTCTCACACACTCATTAACTCTCTCTCTCACTCATACTCCCTAACTCTCTCATTCACTCTACAGTGATGTACATGTGATCATATTATAAATTATAACATCAATTGGCATTCAAAATGATCATATGAACATAAGAATACACACAAAATGTGGAATAGCATGTTATATGATATGCGTGCACTTAAATCTCTCTCTCTCTCTCTTGCTCTCTCTCTCTCTCTCTCTCTCTCTCTCTCTCTCTCTCTTCTCACCAACACACACACACACACATAGACACTCACAAACAATGCGAGCGCACATACACACACACTAACAAATCCATTCTTCCACTGTCTCTCTCTCGTTAGCTCACTCACTCTCTTACTCGCTCGCTCTCTAACTCACACTCACTCACTCACTTTCTCACTCTCTCACACAGACAGGCATACACACAACACAACCTCTCTCTCACACTAACTCATTCTCTCACTCAATCTCTCACACATACGTGTACACAGACATTCACTTACTCTTTCACTCTCGCAGGCACACGCGTATACATACTCTCTAACTTTCTCTGTCTCATACTCACTCTCTCAATCACACTTTTTCTCATTCACTCTCGCACCACTGTGAATAATGATAGTGAAAAAATGATACCAGTATGTGACTTATGGAGGCATATAGTCGGTGTGAAGTAAATATTGAAAGGGTTTTCGGTTGAATGTGTAGGGACTCATTGGCGTTTTCAGATCTGGTGGAAGGCTATTCCACAAGTGAGCACCAGAATACGCGAAACATGTTTTGGATAAGTCCAATCTAGGCTTTGGAACCTGTAATAAATTTAAGCGCTTATTATTCATTGCTGCATTAGATTGAATTAACTGTAGAAGATATTCTGGGGTATTTTCAGATATAATTTTATTCACTAATTTGGCTTTGTTAAAAAGGAATCGCTTTCGAACTGGTAGAAGTCTTAGATGACTATATAACTTATTACTTCCAACGTGCTTTATGCTAGAAACTAGACGTATAGCGCGGTTTTGAAGCGAACACAGGCGTTTCATATTAGATTTAGGGCACCCATCCCAGACTGTGGAAGAATTGTCGAGAGGTGATTGGAGAATATTTTTCGTGTGCTTTCATCCAAGAAGTGCTGAATTTTAGTAAGTTGGTAAACTTTTTGTGCTATTCTCTTGGTGAGGACGTGAACATGAGAGCTCCAGTTTAGATGTCTGTCAATTAAAAGACCTAATGTTTTGTGTATATTTACATTAACTATAGGTGACGTGTCCACGTGGAGATCGAGCGGTGCCCCAGTTATGGCTAGGGCCTGTAGTTTTTGTCTGGTCGTTATTAGCATGGATTTGGTTTTGTCGATATTAATAATCATGCGGTTTTCATTGCTCCATCTACTAAGGTTACCAAGTTCGTTTTGTAAAGAGCTCTCTAAGTCACTAAGGTTTTCTTGACTAGGGTATATAGTGCAGTCGTCTGCAAATAGGTCACACGAAGTATTGAGATATAAAGGAAGATCGTTAATATAAACTGCAAAAAGCAGCGGACCTAGTATTGAGCCCCGAGGCACACCAATATTAAGTTGTGTGGGTCTTGATAGACAGTTATTGAAGGACACTACTTGTTGTCTGTCGGATAAAAATGACGTAATTAGGTTCACCGTACTGGTGCTAGTCTTCATTTGTTTGAATTTTCTAATTAAAATATCATGATCTACCATATCAAAGGCCTTTTTAAAGTCAATAAATACTGCTCCACAAATGTTGCCATTGTTGATACAAAGATGCCAGTTATCGGTCTTTTTTTTTTAGGGCACTATGGCAAGAATATTTAGGTCGAAACCCAGATTGACTGTCAATTATTAGATCGTTGTTAATGAAATTGTGTAATGTTATTTTATGTATGTGTTTTTCTAATGGCTTTGATAGCGACGATAGCAAGGAAATATGTCTATAATTTCCCAAGACGCTATTATCATTTGAGCCATTTTTAAGTAGAGGATAAACTTTAGCAATTTTAAAGGCAGATGGAAAGTAGTTTTTGAACAGGCACTGGTTATATATGAACGTCAAAGACTCATTAATAATTGATGTAGCACAACGAATAATTTTATTACTGATACCATCTGGGTCTTCTGAACTTGTTGCTTTGATATTTGAGAGATATTTATATACTTCTGCAACAGACATCAATGGAATCTCAGGGGGAATATTTCTAGAGCATTTCTCTTCACAGAATGATGACAGTGAGCTTAAATTACAAGCTGAGTCTGGTATTGAGGACTTTAGATTCTCTATTTCTGATTGAAAGAAGCAACTGAAATCCTCGCATGTTATAGTGCTCGGTATTGCTGACTCTGAAGAGTTTCTTGTTGGTTAGCGAGTTAATAGCCTTCGATATATTTGTGTTATTTGATTTATCTACAATCAAATTTTTGAAATGATCTTTCTTTATCCTATGAATTTCATATTTAACTTTATTTCTTAGTCTGCGGTAATTGATAAAATCTTTATGTTTGTGCGCTGTATCTCGTTCTCTCATGATTTCGAGAACTTCACGAGTCACCCATGGAGATTTATGTTGATTCTTCACTCGAACTTCTTTAACTGACACATGTTTATCAAACACACTGTAGACTGTCTTTGTCCAGTAAGCTAATGCATCATCCGGATCAGGAAGTTGGTAAACATGTTCAAGGGCTGCATTTTTTAAGTCATCTAAAAATAAACTTTGGTTGAGAGCTTTTAGATTTCTAAATTTGATGATTAAATGATTATTTTTAGGAGTTTTGATCCCAGTTTTCGACCATGTACAACATATTGGGTAATGGTCACTAATTGCACTAACATGAACAGAAATTTCGATAATATTAACTGGACAAGTAACATATATATGATCAATTATAGTTGAGGAGGTGTCTGTAACCCTTGTGGGACGGTTTATTAGTTGTTTGAAATCGTAAGATAGAATGATATCGTCCCATATCTGGTTGGATTTAGTAATATCTATGTTAAAGTCACCTAATATCATGACTTCTCTACCTGCTGTAAACACTCTATCCATCATTGTAGTGAAACAGTCATACCAACTGTACCCAGCACACGGATTCCGATACAGGTATTCAATGAGAAACGGTTGCTGGCTGGCTGGATTTACCTCTAACCAAACACATTCTATCTCTACTGACTCGAGATCACTTCTACGGGAACAGTTGAGAGAATTGGAAATGTACACAGCAATACCTGTCTCTAATTTTTGATTTGCGTCTCTTCGAATTACTTTAAACCCCTTAAGAGTGATTTCAGAGTCGGTTATTTTGTCGTTGAGACGACTTTCTATGATTCCAAACACATGGAATTGTTTGCACAGTATTGTCACAGAATTCTTGGAAGGGTCGATCAATGAAACACTGTTGCGGCCTTTGTCTACAAGCCGCCGGTATTCTTTGATGTGGTGTCGATATAGAGAAAAAGACTGTTGCATCAGTTGTTTACGGGCGGCAACCATTCTTGTGAAATTAGAGACACATTGTCTGGGGGGGGGGGGAGTCGGCTAGATCTTTGTTGTGGGGAAATGAATTTCTCTAGATCACAGGCCGGAGGGACTTTTGAAGTACGGGAAACCAGTCCCGAGATGGAGACGGGAAGGCCACCTGTTGTTGACAGCGAGTGACGTCATGTAGGCACAGTATTAAAACTGGCTGGGTAACCAACTTTTGGGAAGTCGACCAAGTGTTGTGAAAACTTTACGGACGTGTGTGTAATGTTCCTGGCTGGAATATAAAGAAAGGCTACAGTGTCTTATGTTAATTTACATTGGCGGACATTTACCCGTTGTGTTGTTGAGTAGTCTCAATTTAAGGCCAGACTCAATATATGGTAATTGAGTGATTTAGACCCAAATGGGTTTATTCTTAGGAATCGAGTGTAGTAATGTGCATTAGGAGAATGTAATATAGGAGTGTCGGCGACAGTAGGCAATCGCGTTGTTAAACTAGCTAGTGTAAGATATCAATTAACTCAGCTGGTTGAGAATAATGTAGTGGGATGATGTTTAGAGAGATTGAGGATGGTTGGGGGATAGGGGCAATGTCCAATGGTAGGATCTCCCAGTGGGGTGTCTACTGGGTTTCTGCACGTTGCCTTTGGTCTTTCCTTGTCTTACCATGACTCAGACCGATGTGATGAGCTCCTCTGCCCTATGAGAGAGTTTAGTTCGCTGTTATATATCTGAGTGAAGCCGTCGGCCTGCACTCACCTAATAAAGGTCAGTATCGGGTTGCTCTCACCAGGTGTGTTCTCTCTTCAACAGGTTCCACTCCGTTCACCAAGAGAACAAGCTGAAAAGTCATTGACTAAGATTATGGCTAATTCATTGAAGATAGTTTTACTCGGCGGCTTTTGCACTGGGCCCATAATCAAAAGGGTCTGCAGGAACATAGCTCTGCTGAGCAGAAACCTATATTTATCCGGGAATGAATCCTCAGAGAGATAGAGTTCACCAAAGTTGAGTGAAGTTATTTTCCATACCACATGTAACAAGAACACTAGTAGTCATAGAGGGACGTTGAACACCTAACATAGCGTTTTCTCAGTTAGTGGATTCCTGGGGAACTTTAAACATTAACATTGTGATCGTGAAAATCCATGACAATTACCAATGAACATTTTTGTTTCAAGTGACAGTGATCCGTATTTCACGATGCAAGGATGGTTAGATCGCAGAACTGTAGTGATATTTAGCTACACGATGTGTGACAGATTCAGAGTCAGTAATGGACTATATCCATTTGTGGTGACCAGATATCTGGATTATCAGGGAGCTACTGGAGGAAGTCCACACCTGGCCGGAGTGAAACATCTTTTGGTGAGGTCATTGTGTACTGAGCTATGGTAATGTTGTGTGGTCATTACTGGGATGATCAGACTTTGCTCCTGAGGTGTTCGGTCTGATTCTGCAGAGACACTAGAGTATACGACATACATTCTACACCTGCACTTCGCACATACATACACTTTTCTTCATTAAATTAATTTGTTATTAATTTTAGATGCTGGAGTTGTGTGGTATGTTGTGTTGGAGAAGAATGAGAGGGGGCATGGTCCAGTGGTGAGAGAGAGAGAAAGAGAGAGAGAGAGAGAGAGAGAGAGAGAGAGAGAGAAAAGATGGATCCAGTGACTGAAGGGGTGTTGTGGACGGAAATCTAGTGGATTCTCCAGAATAATGATATGGGGGTAAAAGAATGTGGATGTTGATTCCTCTCACCCCAGAGACGACACTAAAGAATTACGACAAGTATTACCGAAAGCCCAGGTAATTTATTGAGCAAATGATAGATGTTGAGATGGCCTATACGTAGGCCATCTTTGTGAAGCCACTGATCGTGATTGGCGAACATTGCACAATGAAAGGATGATGTCGCTTGCGGTAGAAAATTTTAGAGTATTAGATGGGGTAGGAAAATGTCTGTGCTGGAGTGACATCATGAAAGCTTGATGCAGGGCTTCAGGATTTATTGCATTAGCTGTTGAAGTTGACGGTTCCACTGATAGGAGTGTAGATTACCGTCCAACGAGGACCATTGCTGTGAGAGTTACTGGAGGTGCCTACATTAGAAGCATACATCGGGGGAACAGCAACAATTTTTAACGGTGTTCCCTTTGACATAATAGGGGAGGCTGCTTTATGGGCAAGGGAGGAAACAAAACATCATAGTTAGCAACACTGGGATTGGAGCATGGGTTGCTATCCACGGCATTGTATTCCTGGTGTATAGGCAATGGTGGTGCGGGAAGAGAAGGAGCGTTTTCTGAACATTTAGAGGTGGCTGTTACCGGGGGTGAAGTTCGGTTTACTCCTGTAACTGGTGCTGGTTGTTGTGCACGTTCGGGATATTTTATGTTCTTCGCTAGTATACTACTTCCTAGCTTGGAACAATGTATCTGATCCCTGCATAGTTTTTTCTTAGGAGCCCCGGACGACGAAGTAAAGTACGGGGTGGTATTAATGAAACTAATGGCATTGTCTTTACAAAATTAAACAAAGTTAGATTGGCAGAATCGGCAGTACGACGCTGGAATCCATACCATGGTGGAATGGTGGATTAAATGAACATAGATGAGTTAGGAAATGTATTGCGCAACAGTACCTCCAGCGTAGCTAGTTGACCTTCTGGATGGATGGATGGATGGATGGATAGATGGATGGATGGATGGATTGGTTGTTTGGTTGGTTGATTGGTTGGTTGATTGGTTGGTTGATGGGTTGGTTGGTTGATTGATTGATTGATTGATTGATTGATTGATTGATTGAACTGTAGACAGACTGAGCACATCATGTGTACGACTTTGCAGGGCTTTATTCGTCACGTATATTCGCAGTCCGGACTCGTGGCTCAGTGGGAAGGCTTGCTCCCCAAACTCCGAACTTGCCACGTACGAGTCTACATATAGGTGATTCTCGCTAGAAAATACAGTACTTACAGTAATTGTGTATCATGTCTAGTCCAACCCTACATTTATTTGGACACTGAATTCGTTAAATTCTTTTAGTTAATAAGTAAACACATATGTATTGTTTAGCGCTCCTAGAAGTGGAAGAGACAAGTAGGGATTAGAGGACAACTTACAAACTAGATGCCTTGTTGGTCATGTGTATTTGACAATCTTTTTCCCCCCTATGTAAATGTAACATGCACATTTGATGAATAAAAGATGAGTGATCGAAAGGGCCGAATGTAAGACGGGCCTGCGTGCCCAATTTGTTACCCTTTTAAAATAAAGTTTGTTCGTTCGTTCGTTCGTTGTGTAGAAGTGAATTTGTTCCTGTCGTTCGTCTTCTGCCATTTATACTCCGCTGAGGCATAGACCCCCATCCAGGCCACATGTCGCCATCCTATCTGTTGATTTCTCCTGCTGCTCCCTTCTCGTTCTTCCAATATTATTGTTCTCTGTCTGTAGTTCTCGTCACCGTGTTTTAGGTCTCACGCTATTTCGTTCGCCGTGTAGGTTCTAGACAAGAAAATATCTAATTATATTGTCCTCAGGTTTCCACAATGTGTGTCCTATACAGCGCCAGCCTCTTTTCCTCACCTCTTGGTTCACTGGGATTTCTCTAGTTCTGTCCACGAGCTCTACATTGGTGATTCTGCCACACCATTTTAGTCCCTCTGTTCTGCACAGGCACGTGTTAGTGAATGTTTGCACGAATGCATAACTGTTTTTCAAATGAGAACCTTAAAAGTGTGATAGAAATTACAATAACCATGTCACTGTCTTGTAACCTGTCAATGTTGTTGTTAAGGATATCAAGACTGTTAGGTACATGACATCACGGTGCAGACGAACACAGTGACGTCATAAGTACAGTTTAAAGATGGCCGCCACACTTTTGACTTGCACCAAAGAGGAGCAGCGTTCTGCTATCCGGTTGTTGATCAGTTACCTCCACTTTCAGTGTGTACCACATTCCCCGTACTCGTCAAACCAAACCTCAAGTGATTTCCACCGGTTTGGACAACTCAAAGTCATTGGGAGGAAAGAGTGGTTACACGAGACCAAACAAATTTTATTCTACAAGAATCCAAGCACTTTATCGGCGCTGGAGGGCATGCATTGAACGCAGTGGTGACTGCATCGAAATATTATACATTTGTTCTTTCCTTTTTCAGAATATATTCAATAAAAATAACGAAACATTTAAGGTTTTTATTTGAATCAGCCTCTTAGTTTCTAATAGAAAATCTTTTCGTCATTCTTGATGCTTCTAACCCATAGAGTAGTAGATTAAACCTGAAGTTAAAATATATAAGACTGGTACTAAGCTTAACTTCCCTTGATCTCCACAAATGTCCTATTGCAATGAAAACTCATATTGTCTTTTGTATTTTTATTTAAATACCTCAGCCTGCTCTTGTCCAACTGAACGGATTTCAGAGTTCCTATACAACATATTTCAGCCGTTGGTTGCTAGTCTCCTCTTGTATATCAAAGACACCAACCACGCTATCTCTATCTTCGATTCCATCAGCTTCACAACCCCTTCTCAGTACAACATCTTCGCTTAAGATGTGACTTCGCTCTATACATCTATTCCTCACTCTGACGGCCTTAAAGCCTTGGAATTTTTCTTGGACAAAAGGCACAACCTCATCATAGCCCCCGGACCATTGCTGCGTCTCGCAGAGTTAGTCCTCACCTCAATTCATTTGAGTTTAATGGGGACTATTTCGACCAGATTAGCGGAGTGCCCATGAGTACTAAGGTGGAACCCAGTTATGCCTGCCTTTTTATGGGTTATTTGGAGTTCCAGGTATGGAGTCAGTACACCAGTAGTCTCCCGGAGCTCTGCAGGATGTATATCGATGACTGCTTTGGTGTTTCCGACATTCCCTTGTCTGATCTCCAGGACTTTATTGCCCTTTTTCTCCGACTTTCATCCCAGCATCACACTCCCCCCCCCCCCCCACTATTTCTTCGTCGTCTCTCAATTTCTTAGATCTTATGTACGACGGTTTATTATGAATCAACCGACTCGCACGCATTCCTTCTCTATACATCCTCCCATCCTACCTCTTGTATGAGTTCTATTCCTTTCTCCCAACTGTTACGTCTCCGACGGCTTTGTCAGGATAGATTATACTAAGGCATTTGATAAAGTAAAACATGATGAACTGATTAAAATGTTGGAAGATATCAACACTGACGGGAAAGATTTAAGAATAATAAAGAGTATTTACTGGAACCAAGTTGCAGCAATTAAAATGGGAAATAAAGAGGGTAGTTACGAACAGATAAAGCTAGGAGTACGACAGGGGTGTGTCTTGTCACCGGATCTCTTCTCCATCTATAGTGAAGCAATAATGAGAGAGATCAAAGAGAAGCCAGGAGTACAAATCGGAGGTTATAATGTAAACAATATACGCTATGCAGATGACACCGTATTGGTGGTGGAAAATGCAACAGACCTACAGACTAATCTGTTTCATAGCGTTAGCGACTTCTTCTTTTAGAATAGGTGGGCCTTCTAAGCTACTTTCTTCTGTTAATTCTTCCCTTTCTCTATTATATGATTCTCTTTTATGCTCATTTCACCTCTTCATTATAGCACCTTCCTCCAATAAAATTTTCCCTGTTTTTGATTTCAAACAGCCTGTATTTATTTTTATTTTTCTTTCTGTGAGCTCACTGATTTGTCTGTACATATTTTTTGGATCTTTAATGTAATTTAAATCAATTTTTTTTTGCATTGCTCGTTTAACCACCTTTCTTTTGCCTTCACACAATTATATCTTATTTCTTTATTTACGTAGCATATTCATGTTTGTCATTTTTATTCTGTTTCCTTTTGTCCATCAGCATTACGATTTCTTCATTCATCCATTTTTTCTTAGCTTTTTTGGCTTCTTTCCGATAATATTTCTTTGCTAATTTGATGAATGGAGTCCCTTAACATTTCTCATTGTTCATTTATACTCTGTACATTAGCTATTGCATTTTTTACAGTCAGTTCTTGAACTTATTTATCTACTTTCAGAACCTCTTTATTAAGTCTCAAGTTCTTAACCATTGTTTTCCTTCTCTTTAATCTTACTTTTATTTGTCCACATAGTGGTACATGATCACTATTACAATCAGCACCAGGCATTGTCTTTAAATTAATTAACGCATTTCTAAATCTTGTATTAATAAGTATGTAGTCAATTTGGTTGCGTATTTGCATATCAGGGCGATATATTTACAGTAAAAGTTTCCATAATGCAACGCGAAATTCTGTGGAGACCTCAACTTGGAGAAACACTTGAGGCAACCTGCGCCCAGCTATAAATGTACTTCCCAGTGTTTAAGAGCTGTTGCCTATACCGACATTTTTTCCATTAATTTACACATTGTACGTTTAGCTGAGGTGTAGAGGCACTGAAGTATTGCGTGTCTGTTTCTATATGATGTTTTAGCTTTCTTGTTTGTCTAAATTTATCCGTTATAGGAATGGTACATATTGGAAGTAAGTAGCACGTTTCATAATTCTTGAATTAAGTTTAGGCCTCTTCTTCTATTTCTTTATATATTTCTACTTCTTCTTCTTTCCTATTCTTCTTCTTCTTCTTCTTCTTCTTCTTCTTCTTCTTCTTCTTCTTCTTCTTCTTCTTCTTCTTCTTCTTTCTTTTTCTTCTTCTTCTTCTTCTTCTTCTTCTTTGTCTTCTTCTTTTTATCCATGTACTCCAGTAAAGTGTTGGAGGGAGATGTAAGGTTCTTTAGTGCGTTCTTTACAATGCGCTCTCTAAGCAAGTATT
The DNA here is from genome assembly GCA_963921405.1 of Cepaea hortensis. Lineage (NCBI taxonomy): Eukaryota > Metazoa > Mollusca > Gastropoda > Stylommatophora > Helicidae > Cepaea > Cepaea hortensis. The sequence goes on from OY992876.1 coordinate 393,258,917, forward strand.
CATTTCTCTAGGTTTGTTCTTGATATCATCACTCCTTTTTCTTCCTGGTTTTCCCCTTGCTGTGTATCTACTATATTTCTTTAATGTGGCTCCATGTGGTAGATGATACCAGGGCATTCTTATGATGTGGCCAAAACATTTAATCTATTGTTCGTTGGTGAACTACGTGACTGATTTCAGACCTAGTCTTCTCAAATTTGCATTACATTAATCTTCGTTTCATCTTTGGTATCTTTGTCAACACCTAAAGACAATCGATTGAAGGGGACAAATCATGGATAGAACGTGTATGGAAAGCCATCTAACAAGTATGCAGACCCACATATATCAATCTTGCAAGGGAATGGATGTCAGTGTCAGCAGATTCTAGTGCTACCATCTCTTTGCACATCCTTCTTGACACAAGTTTCAGAGAGCAAGATCCCATAGCAGTAAAAACAGAGGTCAGTGTTGGAAGGAAATGGATACCAATGCCAGAAAGTTTAGTTTAGTTTAGTTTAGTCGACGGATCAACATCACGGCACACGGGTGTAACCCATAAGTTCTCCGTTCTACTTCTAACTCAAGCCTGAGTCCGGAGAATCTAAGCCTAGTGTACGAACTCCGTAGCACCGGTGAGGATCTTGAAATACTTTGGGTAGATTTTTAACTCGGAATTTTGCACGGCCAGCGCCGTTAATGCCAGAGAATGCACCGTTACCATTTCTATCCATATCACTCTTGACACAAGTTGCAGAAGTCAAGATCCCGGGACAGTAGACATAGAGATTAAGGCAGCAATACACGAAAAACTGACGAGAGGGATGCAGTGCTGTTTACAGATGGCTCGATAGTCCATGGCAAGCCAAGTGCATGGGCATTCTCAGCAAGCTCAAGTTGTAGACATGTTAAGGAAGCAAGTGGTGCACTTGCTGTGACAACAAGCAGTCTTACGGTGGAAGCAATGTATGTAACCAATACCCTGAACTGGCACAGCACGCTAAAGTATTCACACGCATGCACTCGGTGTTTGTCCATCAAGAATGATGATGACCATTCATTTGATCCAGTGGGGTTAAAATTTTGGAGCGTGAGTTCTAAGATAGCTAGTAAGGCCAATTTCGGCTCGAAATGTTCGTTGACAATGTGGGCAAAGAATGCTTGACGTTCCATGAGGAGGATCTCCTGCAGTGGTTTTTTTTTCAGTCTTTTATTTAGTTCTTGCTATCCAATTTGCTTCACAACTGACTACACCCTTTGGTAATGATGTACGCCACGAATTTCGATCTTTGGCAGCAGTCTCCCAAGTGTCGTGATGGATTCCAAAAGCTTTCAGTGGGATTTTCTTAGTGCCTTTGAAGTGTTTCCTCTGATCGCTAAGGGAGCGTTTAACACAACTCAGCTCACCGTAAAATATTCGTTTAGGGAGCCTGTGATCTCGCATGCGAGTCAAGTGATCAGCCCAGCGAATCTGATTCTTCATTCGTCAAGTGTGGATACTGGGCATGGACGCTCTTTCTAAGACTTCAGAGTTTGGATCTCGTCTTGCCATTTAATCTTCAATAGCTTCCTAAGTGATTTAATGGACATGCTCAAGAAGGTCCAGACTGGCCTCATACGACATGAGTGGCTCGACACACTTGAACACATCACAATTAGTCCCGCTAACTTGTATCTGTGTGTACATCATGTAAGAGTGATTTCAGTCTTTTCTTCTTTTTTTTTTTTTTGTGTTTTTTTTTTTTTTTTTTGTGTTTTTTTGTTCACTCGCTATGAACTCAAGCGTAGTCAATACACGTTTTACTACACTTCTAGTACATTGAACAGATTTTTAGCTAGTGTGTTATCTTTCCCTGTTACCAGTGTCCATCGCCTTCAAGAAAATCTACTTCAACTTCATTGGTACTTGTAATTTATTTACCCAAGTCAAGGCTGAGAAATCAACATTTTAGTCTAACTGACCTGTGTACGGGCTAAACTCGCTACCTCGCCATCAGCACACTGGAAGTTTAAGAAAGAGAATTCCTATCCATTTGGCCATGCTGACCTCCAGTTTCTTGTTATGATCAAGTTGATTTTCTGTATTGTGTCTGGTATAACTCACTTAGCTTTGTATTTGCATTGTTATTGAAATGATGTACTTTTATTGTAATAGTGCACTTTTATTGTAAAGATAATTTTTTTGTAATAATGCATTGTTAGTGTAATGATGGAGTCGGTCTCACTGACTTAGCGGTTAACGACTTTCTCCGTAATCCCATATATTCACGTGGGTAACGCAGCTGCGCAAGATTCGATAGCGGATCGCGTCGTGTTGGTTGCTTACGGGGGTATGTGAGCCGTTCGCTCAGAAAGCAATGGCAACCTACTGAGCATAATCTTGCCAAGACATCATCAGCAGCTGAAAAATGCTGGTGTTGACAACAATGTCCTGTAAAGGATATGCGAAAATAAAACGTAATGATGCTCTTTTATTACAATAATATACTGTTATTGTAATGTTGCACTTTTATTGTAGTGATATATTTTTAATTGTATTAATGCACTATTATTGTCATAATTGTTACCGGCCGTTTGGGTAATTCTATTAAATTAGACAGAAATCCCTATCCAAGAGTTTGCCGACAGTCTCTAGAAATTATGGCTCGTTATAAGAAGGTCTAAAGGGATGGTTCCGATAGGAGAGACTGGGATTCACTTGGTAGACAAAGGCAGAACGTGAAGAACACTCGTGTTTGTAGGCAGACCTAACACGAATGTCTAGTTTATCTGTCGTTGATCCTTCGTCAACTGATGGAGCCCCTGTTTGAGTAACCCTTTCACTCACTCACTTGCACTCCTTGCATGCAAAGGATCAAGAATGGAGGAATTGGTCGCAATCTCAAACAAATTTTACTCTTTAATCATAAAAGAGATAGTCAATTAAAATCGTCATTCAACTAGTGAACTAGGACAATAAAATATTATGTTACAGGTACAAAAAATGAATTCTATGATGCTTAGCTAGGTAGCGTATCATCATTCACACCATACAGACATGACACACTCAGACCACATGTAGACACAGTCACCTGAGACAATCTGATCTCGTTTAGGAATAGTGCTGACTTTCGTTCTGGTTATGTCTTGGAGTCGACCCTGGCATTTGACAGGTGTACGATGCTCCTCCAGATTCCAGGTTCCGTCTCCACAAGTTGGTGGCTCTATGTTTCGGTAACCGGGCCAGTTAGGTTTCATCAGTATCAGCAGTGAGGCTCCTCCAGTGTTATTGCAGCTATTAAGATCTTTCTTGATATAGTTTACCAAGGATGAAATTGGATACGGCAGCTCACTTCAATCAGATATGCTCAGCACAGCAGCTATGATAGTTTTTTTTTTTAACCGGACGGAAGTCGTTAGTTACGATTTCCGGGATGGTAATACTAATAGCGTATCGCCGTATTCCCGTTGCAAGGGAGTGACGGACATATATCCCCAGTCATTAGACAAGGTATTGATGTTAAGGGTTGAAGACAATGGAAATAGAATGCGACGTCATTTGAATAGATGACGTGGAAATACATGCTGTCCCTAGCATTGCTGGCTATAGTTGTAGTGCAGAAAATGTTTGCGTCGTCAATATGACGTCATTGTTTGTCATATAGATGCTGTACTAAATCCAGAAGGTAAATAGGAATTCAGCTAACGTAGTATTGGTGGTTTTTGCATAGTGATCTAGACTTATCCCGTCACAATAATGTAAGTTAATTGAATTTAATAATTGTAATGATGCAACTTTTATTGTTTTGATGCATTTTATTGTAATGATGAACATTATAATGTAATTATGCACTTTTATTGTAATGATGCACTTTTATTGCAATAATGAGTTCTATCTCTTAAATATTTGGCAGAGACTCTCCTTGTAACAATTGCAGTGGTGGCTGGCCATTTAGGACAACTGCAGGACAACACATCATGGGCAATGGATACTGGAAACGGCACTGGATCTATGCCGCGGGACGTCTTTTCCGCCTCTGGCTTGGCGGATTCAGCTCCACCAGGTGAATCTGCAGCCGTTCCTGTCTGGACAACCGTGCTACCGCCAAAGACGAAACAGCTTACGGGAATCAATCTTACAAACTTGGCTAAACTTCAAATGAACTGGACACCTGAAATCGGTATAAAAAATGATACTTATGGCTCAGGGGGTAGTTTTGAGAGTACACTTGTAAATAAAAGTTTGGCTGCGAGAAATCTGTTGGTAGATAGAAGAATCCAATGGCGGTCTCAGATTATTCTGAAGCACAACGATAAAGTTAAAAGCAATGAGCAGACTGGCAATGTCTTATTTGGCAATGCCTCTGCATATTCTTCGAGGATTTTTAAAAGAGCAGCTAGAGATAATAATCTGACAAGACAGAATGGAGATCAAACTCCATTACTGAGGGGAAAATCGGTAGGAGGTGCTGCCACAAGGCTTACGCGTGACGGTAATGACAGCTTGACTGTTCTCTTGTCATATTCAGGTATTGTCAATAATGGCACTAGCTATTCTGCTTTCATATCAGTTTCAGGTGTTGTTAGTAATGACACCAGCGCTCCTGTTGTCATGTCAATGTCAGGTGTCGTCAATAATGATACTAGCGCTCCTGCTGGGATGTCAGTGTCAGAAAGTGTCATCAATCAAACTCAGAAACAGGAAAGTACACTTGATAACACCAACAGGTTGAATGGCGAAGCGATGGTCGCAGATGATGTCCCCATATTCAACGTGAAATTAGGTGACCTTTCGTTCACTATGTGTTCTGAAGTCACGATGTGTAGACACAGATGTGCAGCCATATCTGGCTCTGCAATGGAACTGCAAGATGCTGTCAGAAAGAAAAGGGAGATGGCTATCTCTGATAAAGAAATTCATGAATTTGAAAGTATGTCTCCTGATTTGTCCGGAAATGATAAATTAGAGGGAATATACCTTCAGAGAAGACAACAAACAATATTCGCAAAGCAAATAGAAACATACATTCAAGAAGAATCCGAGAAAACTTCATTACGAACAGAGACAATGCAAACATTCCAACAAAGATTAAACCCAAGGAAGCAAAGATCAATCGATGGATATATGCCTGATGCAAGATGCGCAAATAATTCACAAAACTACACATGTTTCTGTGATGATTCGTGTGTATTTTACGGGGATTGTTGTGTCGATGTCTTTCAGAGCTGTTTCTCAACGACCAACACAGAAGACATCATGAATATAATCTATGATATTAAAGAAATAGTAAACTTCACTACCTTTGAAAATCTGACGACAATGCTGAATAACACCCCAGAGAACACGGATCAAATCCTGAATTCCTTTTTGTCCAAATTCGCGTCTTGTGAGACGGTTGAATGGTTCAGAAACGTCTATTTAGTTAGTCTGTGTCCTCCAGACTTCGCAGACATATCACTTAAGTCCAAATGCGAGAACTCAGAAGGCAATTTGCTTCCGCCAGTTACGGCTGTATTTCGAAAAGGTTCCGTCAGTTTCAAAAACATATATTGCGCTCAGTGCCACAACATTGACTCAGAGACTCTACAACCGTGGTTAGTTAACCTAGACTGTTACAAAACAGCTGGCAATGACAATATGAAACTTTTGACGATTGCACAGATGACCGAACTGGTTGCTTCTAAGGAATGTAATATAACGTACACTGTACCACCAGGGACATGTGAGCCACGACTTTGTGAACCAGGTTCTCGGTTGAGCAAGGCTCGCAGAGATCAGATCGCTTTTAACGTCAACAACGGAAATTGCTCGCCAGCAGACGCCATACTTTGCCAAACGTATATTTTAAGTAACCCATACAGGAACCCATCTTGTGATCGTTGTCTCAATTCCACTAATCTTCCACATAAATCGGTGGAGTACATAAATATTTGTAACCTGACAAACCCTTACGTAGACCCTCCCCCGAACCCAAAACCAGGACGAGGGGGTTGGAATCCCACTGGTGGAATCCTCATCATTCTGGACATCACCGGCATATATTCTAACGACGATACAAAGACATCGTTCTATGCCTGTGAAGATAACCAAGTCTTTGACCCATTCTTTCTCCAATGCAGGACACTGGTTTGTTCATCGGGATTTGAACCGTTCAGAGGCAGCTGTATTGATTCCTCCTCTGCTTTCTTCGTTCCGAAATCCTCACAAATATTCCCAAATGGGTGGAGCAGGCTAGACATACTAACAAACACATCGGAAACAAGTGCTTATATTTCCTGTGGCCAGATTTTAGAGAATACAGAAGCCAAGATTCCACATAAACATTTTGTTTTAGAGCAAGTTCTGATAAACGATTATAAGGATATTAACGGGACTTTTCCACAAAATATTACAACATCGTTTTTCCAATGTGAAGAATACATCACTCGACAACAGAGCAACTGGCTTCAGAGTGTTGATGTCATCTTGTCCATAACAGAGGATATCAGTCTCGACACAATCAACGAGCTGGACCAGCTGGCGGAGTCTCTAATACCTTTAAGGTCAAAGGATGAAGGATTCCAGATTTCAGTTTCCAACATGCGTAGCTTCCCGAATCAAGCCTACACATGCACGTATGGTAGAGTCCTAGCGCAACGCTCCGACTTCTCTTTGGTAGAGTACAAAGGCGTCGCTTATGTAGTTTTTAACCATACCGAACAAGGTGTATTTTACCCTCTAGGTAACATAGGATATGAGCTAACCATTGCGGTTCAACGGAAAGCTGATAATTCTTTGAATTTCTTATATAAAGTTTATATATGTCAAGAGCGGCAACTGTTATTTAGAAAAAACTGTTCAGTTGTTGTTTATTTCTTAAACGAAACACAACAAGAAGGAAATCGTCTGTTGATTACAACATCCAACGAATATTATAACGAAGGAGATTTTTATACAGAGGAAGATCAGGTGTACGTTTGTTCAAATTTCGAGTTCAAAATTGAGCAGGAAAACGGAAAGAACAGTGTTCCTTACGTTGTCGTTACCTGTGTCGTCACCGCCCTCTCAGTCGCCTGCCTTTTAATTATGATCGTCATATACTGCATATTTCCGGAGCTGCGGTCTCTTCCGGGGAAAATGTCGTCTTCTTTAGCTGCAACTATGATGCTGACATTTTTAGCAAACCTCTTCACCTTAGCAGACCTTCATAATGATTTTATCTGTCCAGTTATGGCAGCTGTCAGTCACGTGATCACACTGTCCCATTTCGGGTGGATGGCGGCCATTTCTGTAAACATGGCCTTGACATTTGGTCCAGGAATTCACTCCCTGGTCAAGTCCTGCGATGACAAGAAAGCCTACCTGCGGTACAGCATCATAGTTTGGGGAATCTCTTTGGTAATTGTTTTAACATCAGTAATCATGGATTTCACACATAGAGGAAGCAACGCAAACCCAAATTTCACAACACCGTCGGTGACAGACCAAACAGTTTCGCCTATTTCAGCAACGAACTACCCTCGATATGGTGAGCCTTACTGTACCTGGTTTTCTGGACCTCTTTGGGTTCGGCTTTCCTTTATCGTCATACCCTACTTCATAACATACATCATCAGCTTAACTGGGTTTCTCCTGACACTGGTCGGTATAAATCAATCTAACAAAAACGCGGGGAAAGTTGGGAACAAAACATCGGAGAAGACGCTTTGTCTGATCTACATCAAACTCTCAACTGCTATGGGCTTTGCTTGGGTATTCTCGATTGTGGTCAGCGTATATCCGGACTGCCAGGTCTTGCCTTACATCTACGTGAGCCTGGTGCTACTGCAAGGGGTCCTTCTATTTCTGGCATTTACTGCCAACAGGAAAGTGTATTCTCTGATCATGAAGAAATACTTCAGTGTGGAACAGAGCAACTCTAAGGACGGGACACAGATCAGCTCTTTTATGACCAACACGCTCTAAGGTCAACTCTTAAGGACGGGACATGAATCAGCTCTGTTATGACCAACACACTCTAAGAGTCAACTCTAAGGATAGGACACATGTAAATTATGTTATGACAACGCTATTTCAGTGACAACTCTAAAGACGGAACAATTCTGTTTTTATATGTCAACTCTAAAGACGGGACACGGATCAGCTCTGTTATGGCCAACACACTCTCAGCGTCAGATCTAAGAACAGGACACAAGTGGATTATCTTATGACAACACACTTTAAGTGCCAACTTTAATGACGGGACACACATTAATTCTGTTATGGCAAATAGTCTTTGAATGTCAACTCTAAGAACGGGACAGAGATCAACACTGTTAAGACCAAACCACATTAAGTGACAACATTAAGGAAAGACCAGAGGTCAGATGTTATGATGAGCTCTTATGACGAAACATAAATCAACACTGTTAAAACCAACTCTAAGAACGGTACACCGTTTAGCACTGCTGAGACCAAAACACATTAAGTGACAACATTAAGGGTGGAACACACATTAACCATTATGTCTAACTCTGAGGACGGGACGCAGCTAATCTGTGATGACCACCTCTGAGGACTGGACACAGCATAGCTGTTATGACCAGCTCTGAGAACGAAACACAGCTTAGCTGTTATGATCAACTATGAGGACTGGACACAGCTTAGCTGTTATGACCAGCTCTTAGAACGAAACACAGCATAGCTGTTATGACCAGCTCTGAGAACGAAACACAGATTAGCTGTTATGGTCAACTCTGAGGACGAGACACAGTTTAGCTGTTATGACCAGCTATGTTGACTTTTGAGTCCTAGCAAGGAATATTATGAGACTCAATTCGTCACTGCGTACCACCCATGCAAATTCACATGTCTTTAGACTCCACAAAGTGTACATTTTACCACCGCTAAGTACCTGTGTATTTAAAGAGTGTAATCAGGAGAGGATCGACTTGAATACACCGGGTTGTATTCCATAATTCTCGGTCTCTGAGTCTACCAACTAACAGTATACCACAACAAGCAATGATGTACAGACCAGATGCAAGCAGAGGAAGAGGCCGACCACATAAACAATGGACGGGGGGAATAGCATAGTCCATGGGAATATCGATACATGAAACTCATAAGCGGGCACTCTCCCGCTGTTTATACTTCACCTCGACACCGCAAGGTACAAGAGGAACATGATGAGATAATGAGTCTCGGTCTCTTTTCCCAGGGCGGCCTGTCAAAAGCGTATCACAAAGCACGAACTCCGTAACTCCAGCGACGACCCCCATGAGTCTCTGAGTAAATTGCACTCTTTAACCAAATTACGAAGTCTGGAATTGATCTCACAACCTTCAGACAACAAGGCCGGTGACTTAACTACTTCGCCACTGAAGATTGTGAGGCTTGGTGGCAGCGTTTCCACAACTCCAGGAGATAACAGAATGTCTAAGCTTGAGTTAAAGATAAAACAATTGTCCTGGTCATAGCCACGACTATGCGTAGTCATTGTGATCATCATCATCCTCCACCTTTTGCCGTCAAGCGTCGTGGGGAGGAATAGTTAACGTTCTTGCGCTCGATGGGTGGCACTCAATCAATCATGTGCCATGCCGGAAAGCGTGGGCGGTCATGACTCGCCATTTCACTCGATCACCAGTGTCGTGGATCAGCTCAGTGTTCCTGTCTCGTCCAAGCCATGTGGCCAAGTCGTCCAGGTATTTTCCTCTCGGTCTTCCTCTTGGTCTGTTCCCCTCGATCTTGCCAGTTGTCACTAAGTTCTCCAATCCATTTCTTCTCATAACATGTCCAAAAAAATTTGACTGTCTACGTCTAATTTCTCTAATCAGTTTACGATGATCATTTGTCTCCTGTAGTACTTGGTCATTGGTTTTTCTGTCTGTCCATGGTATTCTTTGCATTTTCCTCAGAAACCACATTTCTGCAGCCATCAGATGCTTTTCAGCTTGACTGCTCATTGTCCAAGTTTCACATCCATACAAAAGAACAGGCTCTATGTATCCCCTCAACACTCTTTTTCTCGTTTCAATTGACATCTTTTTATTGGTCAGAATGTTTTTCATCTTGCTAAAGGCTACTTTCGCCATGGCGATTCTTGTTCTAATCTCTTCAAGGCATCTCCCATCAGATGTTATAACTGTTCTAAGATAATTGTACCGATTTACTTGTTGAAGAATATTTCCATTTACTTGTATATTACATTGTGGCACTTCTTCCTTCCTACTGACGACCATAACCTGAGTCTTTTTACAATTTAATTCTAACCCCAGTTGCTCACTGTGTACAACAACCGCATCTACTAATTGTTGCAGGTCCTGCGCATTGTCTGCAATTAATACTGTATCATCTGCATATCTAATGTTATTGATGTTTCGTCCTCCAATGCTGATTCCATTTATATCCTCTACATTTCTGAAAATATTTTCACTGTACAGGGAAAAAAGATCTGGAGACATCACACATCCCTGCCTAACACCTCTCTTAATTGGCTGATACTGTCCCACTTCATTATCAATCCTTATTGCAGCCTGTTGTTTCCAATATATGTTTTTTATAAGTCTAATGTCTTTCCCATCAATTTGTAGATCTGCAAGCATATCCACCATGCTGACATGTCTAATGCTATCAAAAGCCTTTGTATAGTCAATAAAGCAAAGATGTATATCCTTGTTTACTTCTATAGCACGTTAAATAACTGTTCGCAGCATATACACAGCATTTACTGTACCCTTTCCTTCTACAAACCCGCATTGTTCTTCCCCTATTTCAGGTTGTATCTTCTTCCTCAATCTTTGCATGATAATTCTTAGCAAAATCTTTGTGATGTGACTCATTATACTAATTGTTCTATGTTGATCACATTCCAAGGTTCTTGATTTCTTTGGGATTGCAATAAATATAGAGTTACATAATTCAGGAGGTATATCTCCAGTATCATATAATGTGTTCAGCAGTCTGGTGACTTGATCTAGTCCAAATTCTTCTAAATCTTTAATCATTTCTGATGTGATGTTATCTGCACCGGGGGGCCTTGCCAGCTTTCATATGCTTAAGAACATTTCGAACCTCCATCTCCAAAATTGGCGGTCCTTCATTATTAAATCTAATATACTTTTCGTCTCTGTTATCATCATAAAGGTGTTTCACATAATCTGTCCATACCTGTAGAATCTGGTATTTTTCTATTATGATTTTGCCATCTTCAGTTTTTAGACACCCTGTTGATGTACTTAGTTCTTTTATTAGTAAGTTCCTGAATTCTTTTGTGCACTAATTTGGTATTTTGACTGTTGTGTTGGCTTTCAATTTCTAAGCACTTTTCCTCAAGCCATGCTTCTTTTGCCTCCTTACATAATGTTCTGACTTGTCTGTGAATTTCTTCATATTTCACAGAATTATTTTTGTTGAGTCTTCTTGTTTCCATGAGGTGTAAAATTTCTTCAGTCATCCATTTCTTACGACCCACCTTCTTTAATTTTGGAATAGTTGTTTCTGCAGCCACATTGATTGAATTCTTCAACGTTTCCCATTGATCATCCACATCCTGGAATAGGATCTCTAGGGTGGCACTGGGTAGTGTCATTCTGTGTGATTGTACGATATCTTTCATGTCGTCAGTCCATTTTCTTCTCGGGTGTCCTCTTTGATAGACTCGATGAGTTTATAATTCTTTTAATTCTTTCTTCTTCTTCTTCTTCTTCTTCTTCTTCATCTTCTTCTTCTTCTTCTTCTTCTTCTTCTTCTTCTTCTTCTTCTTCTTCTTCTTCTTCATCTTCTTCTTCTTCTTCTTCTTCTTCTTTCTTCTTCTTCTTCTTCTTCTTCTTCTTCTTCTTCTTCTTCTTCTTCTTCTTCTTCTTCTTCTTCTTCTTCTTCTTCTTTTCGTTTACCTCTTCTTCTCCTTCCTTCCCAGAATATCTTCTGACGTCATTATGAATAAACACAAAGAAAACAACAGTCTCGTATCCGAGGTTCTTTAATGCAGCGCCAGCGCTGGTAGATACTGGTGTTGCATTCTAACGAGATGGTCGAACCATTTGATCTTCTGACTTTCAGTATATGTGTTCATCCTACTGCCTGTATCAAGCGTAGTACTGATGAAATATAAGGGGAATATATCCAAACTATTATTGGGCAAATGGCTGGAGAGAAACATTCATTAAAGTTAAAGTTTATTGATAGACTCAACGAGTATGTAATTGTTTTCACTCGTTCTTTTTCTACTTCTCTTCTATTACTTCTTCTTATCCTTCCTCCTTCCTCGTCTGTCTTCAGATGTCAACGTGTAAAAACATAAAGAAAACAACGGTCAACGTGAGTTTTATTTTTACTTCTCCATAGTTTGTCTTCAAATGGAACAAGTGTTAAGTTAGTTAGTTGCATATCCTTTACATGACCTAGCAGTCAACCCCAGCATGTTTGGCTGTTTGTGATTCCTGGGCACGATTGCATTCAGAAGTTTGCCATTATTTTCTAAACGACCGGCACTTATACCATTATTTAGAAACCAACGCAAGACGGTCTGCTTCCAAATCTCCCAGAGCTGTGTTTCTTTTTCTTTATTTTTTTTTCTTTGCGCTGGCTCGGTTAGAACTCAAGCATAGTCAATACACACTACTTCTAGTAGTGCTGGGCCGAATTTTGCGTGTGAATTAACTCTACCTATTAACAGTGTCCCTCGCCATCTGTCGAAGCCATTCCGACTTCAGAAGTACTTGTAATTAACGTCCTCAAGTCAAGGCGAAGGGCAAATTATAATCCAACTGTCCGGTGTATGGGGTTGAACCCCTTACCTCGGCATCAGCACACCGGATGTTTAAGAACACGTACAGGATAGTGTCATGTGGTGTGGTTGTACACTGTCTTTGACGTTGTCAATCCATTTACTTCTCGGGCACCCTCTTGCTTTCCTATCAGATCTGCTTTCGTGTAGTGCCAGTGCTGGTAACAGATGGTGTTGCATTCTAACGAGATGGCCGAACCCCGTTAAAAGTCAAATAACAAGAAAGACGCGTAGTAGCGGTTTTCAACAATTTATTGCAGCTGCAGTCACACACTCCTGTAAGACAGCTAGCAACAAATTAGTGAACTAAAGCCATCTGCTGGCATGGCGGTGTCAGAATTGCACGTTAAGCAAACGGTGTTACTCATCATAACTGCTGACAGTATGTACAAAGACACGTGAACTCGGGACGTGCAATGAATCAGAGGCGAACTCAGGCATACGTAAGCAAAAGAGAAACACGCCTAATCTTGTTTGTAAGTGTGTGTATGTGCGTGATGGTTGTGTGTGATGTGTGTTTGTGTGGTGTGGTATGTGCGTGGTGTTTATGTGTGTGGTGTTTATGTGTGTGTTGTGTTTGTGTGTGGCGAGGCCTCTACTTATCTTATCAAGCTTGATATACTTTTATAAACCATCTAACATTTATTATATCCTCAATTCTTGTCTTTTATCATTCCGACCTTCCCACAAACTTCCACAACACATCAAAGACACATCGAGACGTTAGGCTGCATAACCTCGCTGCTTTATCCCATCAGCTTCTTAAATTTGTTGACTTAATCTTCATTCTCTTATTTACTTTCTTAACCCTTTTAATTCCAGATAGATTGTCTTCCTATTTCCCGAAAGGTGGTAAATAAAGCATTAAAGTTTACTAGTTAAAGTTTGCTTCATGGGATACAAAATGGCTACCGCCTCAAATAACAAGGATTGAATTATTAAGCTGCAACCGTTTTTCAAAGCTTTTTTTTTTCTGTTAAGAAGTAACTGTTCTTTGGCATAGGATGAGTCTTTAAAACGTATTATATGCCTGTTTGATATACTTATTTAAATGTGTATTTAATTTTTTTTTTTAAATACTATTTGATTAAGTGTGTCAAAGTTAGTCGATTGTTTTCGTTTAGAATTAATAAATCTACAGTTTAAAATTTTTTTAAATATCAAAAAACGAAGCAATGAAGATTAGTTTATAAAACATGCAGGCAGAAAGTTATTGTTGAAGTCAAACACAACAAGTATTAGGTTCATGTGTGATGAAGTAGCATTTATCTTAAATAGGAAGTCTTTGAAACATGTTAAATGTCTATTGTAAAATTATTTATTTGAATGAGTTAATAATTTTTTGCGTGAACAGTTAATAAATCCACATAGTTAAACACAATAATAACAATAACAAGAAGTATTGAAGGTTAGTTCATGTAAAATACACACACAATCAAGTTATTGTTGTAATCAAACATAGCAACTTTAACAAAACAAACAATGCACGGAATATAACTCTGAAAAACATTTTCAACAAACACACAAATCATTGGTGATTTCCCTTATCACGCTTTAAGTTCTTTGCATTTGTGACTCAGAAGGTGGTATGATTACAGTGGGTGGCGAGTGTCGTAAGTTCAAATCCAGATGAAGAACTGTCCCGTGGCCAGAGGCTTACGCAACCCTGCCACCCTGAGAGGGTCTCTGATTACGGCTGTTTCTGTTGTTGGTGAATGGCCACTTGTTTTTGTCCAGGTTGCCAAAGGTATCGGTCTGTGGTTGAATCACCTGGGTGAGAAGAGGTGCCAAAGGTCAGTTAAGTCAGCTCAGAAACAAGTTGTCAGCACCAATAAGAACCATAGTGAAAACAACAACAGCAAGTGCATGTCAACCATTATACTGTTTCATGAGAAAAATATTCAGTTAGATTATAGTAAGATATGACTGAGATACCGGATGACAGCAGACGGTACTACCTGCTAACTGTTAGCGCCGAATGTTGGGCGGCGATGACCAAACCCGACACCCCACATTGTGCCAACAGCTTTGGGTGAAGGAGCGCAAATGGGAGTGTACGAGCCTTATCTTAGTGTGAGGAAAGGCAACGTAATGACTAAATGTCCAGGCCCAAAGCCTTGGTCGGCAACAGGTCTAGGATCGAAGCTCAGACAGGCGGACAATTAGAGCATTGCTTTGTTGATCCAGCGATTTCTGCAGCTTGTATTGTTCCAGGTGTATTGATGTTACATTTCCTCTTGAGTAAACTAGGCAGGCCGAGAGTGGGACCATGTTGTATGGGCAACATGGTCTCTACATTCAGCCATATTGTTGTGCTATGGAGAGCTATAACTCCATCCCTGGTCCCCGCCATTAGTTGTAGTTAATATCTTTTTTTTTTAAAGCACAATGTAACAAACTATCGTCTGCCTAGACGGCAATGTGCCGGTACAGTGGCAATGGCCATAGGTGGGCAATCGTTACATCATTTACTTCTATTATAATATAGGGTGTATTTTTAATGGCTGTGCAGTGTTTGAAAATATTGCTGGTCCAAGTATTGCATTCACCCTCTGTAAAGTTCATGCAACATAATTGGTAAATACAAAACTTGGACCGACAATATCTTCAAACACTGCACAGTCATCAAAAGTACACCCTGTATTTCATAGTAGAAGTATTGTGACGTGCGTGTCACGACCAGGTGTCTATAGAAACTATTACGAACATATGGCGCATAATAATCAAACCTGAGAGATCTCCAACTGAGACTGTCCAACGAAGATGCTCAGCACGGCAATCAAGAAACAATCTACCTGTCAGGCTTCAAATGAGCCATCAGATGTGTGGTGAAGTCCGTCTCTGTCGTTCAACTATACAATCGTAGCAATTCATTAATATTCAAGGGCGATGCAGTTCCCCCTGTCATCTATTATAGTGGAATGTGTGCTGTTTGTATTATTATTTACTGCCAGACTGTTTCAGATGTATCCGTATATCTTTATGTGTCTTTCTCTGCCCTGCTTGCTTTGAATTTGATCACAAAAGTCTGTTTCCTTAGTTCCATCTCTTCTGCCAATAAGTCCCACAAATTTGAAATATTCTTTATGGTTTTGAATAGTTATTGTTGTTGCTACTTTTGTTTTTGTTGTTGTTGTTGTTGTTGTCTTCCACTTATGCCGTTAAACGTCGTATAGAAGAGTAATTGAAGTTCCAGCGCCCGTGACTAGGGCGTTTCCCCCAATTTCCTACATGATTCATGAGCAGTGTTGTCTAGGATCAAGTAAATTCCTTACCGGTTGCATGACCCGTCATAGGTTCCTTACCTCCTTAACCTTTTTATATTTCCTACCACCACTCTGAATCTTGTAATATAAATGAACAAATTAGGAAGAATTTGGAAGCAACAGAGATGTAGTTCCTGAGACGAATGTTGCGAATTCATTGGACTGTCAGAGTAACTAACAACGACTGCCCGCATGAGGCTAGTGAAAATAAAACATTACATACAACAACGACAAAGAGGCAAACAGCTTTCTTTACTTATGTGATGAG
The DNA here is from genome assembly GCA_963921405.1 of Cepaea hortensis. Lineage (NCBI taxonomy): Eukaryota > Metazoa > Mollusca > Gastropoda > Stylommatophora > Helicidae > Cepaea > Cepaea hortensis. The sequence continues at coordinate 393,275,158 of OY992876.1, forward strand.
AAGTGAGGCAATGGAGAACATCGTGACAACTGGAAAGGTCGAGGGGAAGAGAGGCAGAAGCCGACCAAGAGAAATGATGCTTAATGGACTGAGATGATGGCATGGATGAATATAGGCACCAGAGTTGATCCAGAACACCAAAGACTGAGATCTGTGGAGAGGCATGTACGTCTACGCCAGGTGGCATGGCACTTGATGATGGTGATGACCACCAATCTAGTAACGAATGCAGTATCAATATCTCGCTGTTTATTTTCGGCTCTACTCATGATAGTATCATCGATGATATATGTACATATTTTTTTTTTAAACTCGATATTATCAACATTCTTCTAAAAGCACAATATTCTCAACCTTTTAGTTATTATAAACAGATGCATGTGCTCGACAATCATGTTTTAAAAAAAAACTGCTAGTACATCGGACTTAAGAATTAAATCTCAGTCTTGCAATGTTTTACAACGAAGGCTGTAGAAATGTCAATAATGTAAAATACGAGTAATCCGATGCAATGCAGCCGTACGGAACACATTTGCAGAAAACAAAGACCGTTCGGCGGCTAGCCGTTATCAGCAAACTGGGGGAAAGGAGGGAGAGGAGTGGGGATTATCTTCCTCGTGTTTATATGTTATGTTTTGTGTATCTGTTTGCTGATAAAGGCTAGTCGTCTCAACGTCCTGTGTTTTTCGTAGCTGCATTCTGTAAAGCTGAATTACCATGCAAATGCAGATGGATAGTTGCAGGTGATTATCTCATACATATAAATGTACAGAAATATATAAATACCTGTCGTCCATCAACAGTTTCTGTTCCTGGAATAACTGGCCCATCAACCGTCTGTAGATAATAAGAAACAATATACTTGGGTGCACTGGGAAAAATTTGTTATAATATAAAGTTGTGCTAACTCATTCTGTATGAAACTCCAATGAATAAATCACCCACACACACACGCGCGCGCGCGCGCACGCACGCATGCGTGCGTGCGCGCACAAGAAGAAGATACTAGACTGTACTACAATACGATTACAAGTAACAAAATGCACACGAAGAACAAACGCACAGCAATGCAAATACATTAAAAACACAAGCCTATCCGAATAAGTTAATTGCGTATTCTTTACAGGACGTTAGCAGTCAACACCGGCAGTTGCTGGCTGTTCTTGATTTTTTGGCAAGTTTACGTTCAGTAGTTTGCCGTTGCTTTCTGAACGACCGGCACCCATACCATTTCATAAAAACAAATGTAAGGCGGTCTGCTGCCAAATCGCCCACAGCTGTGTTTCGAACGCGGTATAGGAGATTACGAACTGCGTCCGTATCGCCTACGCCACGGAGACGGCTAAATCTATAAATTAAATTTTATGACGAGGATGATGATGATGATTGCGATGATCATAAGGATAGTGATGATCATGGCGATAGTGATAAGGACAGTAATGATGATGACAAGGATGATGAGAGTGAGGACAAAGGTGATGGTTGTGATGGTGGTGATGATGATGTCGACAACACTGATGCTGGCAATAATGATCATGTTGATGACGTTAGTGTTGAGATTCCAGTGACGATGTTGATGATGATGATGATGAGGAGGAGGAGGAGAAGGGGGAGGAGGATGAGGCGGAGGAGGAGGAGGAGAATTATGATTATGAGGAGGAGGAAGAGAATTATGATGATGAGGAGGATGAGAATGATGAGGAGGAGGAGGCGAGAATGACGATGAGCAGAAGGAGAATGATGAATATGGGAAGGGGGACGAGGAGAATAATGATAATGATGAGGTGAAAGAGGAGGAGAACGAAGATGATGAGAAGAAGGAGAAGGAGAATGACGAGGAAAAGAATGATGACTAGGAGGAGGATGAAGAGGAGGAGAATGATGAGGAGCTTGGTGATGAAGATATGGAGGATGACTTGAAATGATGAAGAGGATGAGGAGAAGGAGGAGGAGAAGAAAAATGATGATGATGATGATGATGATGATGATGATGATGATGATGATGATGATGATGATGATGATGATGATGATGATGATGATGATGATGATGATGACTACGACGTTATGATGATGATGCTAACAACAACCAACATGTCGACGACAACGCAAACAACAAAGACAACACATCTGCCACACGACGAGGCCTACCCCTGTAAATGTTCCACAAGGAGGGCTAACTTGAGTGGCCGGCAGGCATCTCTGCTGAGGCTCGTCGTACACAGTACCTGAAGAGATTCACGTCAAGTCAGTTGTCTAGTACAGTATGTTACAAGTTAGTTGCATATCCTTTACAGGACGTCACAGTCAACACCAGCATTTTTTGCTATTGTGATGTCTTAGTAAGTTTACATTCAGTAGTTTGCCATTGCTTCTTGAACGTCCGGATTCCATACCATTTCGGAAAACAAACCAACACAATACGGTCTGCTGCCAAATATGTATTTAGAACGCGGGTATGTGGGATTACAAACTGCGTCCGTACCCACTTCGCCAAGGAGCTAGCAGTACAGTATGTAAAGGACCAATTTCTTATTTCTTCTTCGTTTGCTTCTTCTTCTTCTTCTTCTTCTTCTTCTTCTTCTTCTTCTTCTTCTTCTTCTTCTTCTTCTTCTTCTTCTTCTTCTTCTTCTTCTTCTTCTTCTTCTTCTTCTTCTTCTGCGTTCGCCCAGAATGTTGTTTTAGATGTAACAGCGTTATGGTAGTTTACAGCAGAGCTGTGATATATGCGCCTTTCTACCGACACATCCGATTCTTCAGGCATCTGTTGACCAGGTTAGCCTTCCCGGATTTTCACAATTGATGTGGCATCGAGCATGCGATGCTAGCCCATAGTTTTATATAACTAATCCGCTCTGTGGCGGAAGGGTTACGGAGGCAGTTCGTAATCCCGCATACCGCGTTCGTAACACAGATGTGGAGGGCTTAGTCGCAGATCGCCTTAAGGTGGTTTTCAAACAATGGTATGAGTGCCGATCGTTCAGAAAGCAATGGCAAACTGCTGAATGTAAACTTACCTAGAAATCACAAAAAGTCAAAACATTTTGGGGTTGGCTGTGACGTCCTGTACAGGGGGGGGGGGGGGGGGGGGTGGTGTGTGTGTGTGTGTTATGCAGCTAACTTTAACCATCTGCACTCGGTGGATGATAAGGTCAGTATCACCGCGGCCGCCTTTACTTCCCAAGTCATACTGGTACCCAATTTAGGCTGCGTCGACCTGGCTTATTTTTGTATACAAATCCGATTTCGGCCAGTCGCGGATCGAAGTCATGACCCCCCCCCCCCTCACCCCCGCCCTACACTACAAGGTACTATAGGCAGTAAAGTGACAGCGGATCGAAGTCATGACCCCCCCCCCCTCCCCCCGGTCGGAGTATACGTCAGTTTTATTTCTTTTCTTCTTTGTTTTATTTTTGCGTTCGCTCGAATTCGAATTCAAGAATTGTCCATACACGTGCTGCAACTTCTAGTGCACTGGGCAGATTTTTGCATGTAGATTAGCGTTCCCTATTGCCAGTGTCCCTCGCCATCGGTGAACCCATTTAGACTTCTAGGAACTTGTAACTTACTTCCCCAAGGCAAGAACGATATAAGTCAACATTTTAGTCCAACTGACCGGTATAGGGGTTGAACTCGCTACCTCGACATCAGTACACGGGACGTTTAACTGATTCAGTGCCGAAGGATCATATATCGCCACATGGGAACCTCCTATTTGGACAAAAGGGTGATATATCGCCATATTAGGGTCATCATGTTATTTCGTTTTATGGTATTCGCCGCAATTGTAATGCTCAGTGAACGCAAATTTACATCATAATACTTGTTCATTTGATTGTGTATCATGTCTCACAATATCATTAACATATATGACATTAAAATATCTAACATTAAAATATCTCACATTAAAATGTCTTACATTACAATATATAACATTAAAATAGCTCACATTAAAATATCTAACATTAAAATATCTTACATTAAAATATCTTATATTAAAATATCTTATATTAAAATACCTCACATTAAAATACCTCACATTAAAATATCTCATATTAAAATATCTTACAATAAAATAGCTCACATTAAAATCTCCCACATTAAAATATCTCACGTTAACATATCACTTTCAGATATCTCACTTTAAAATATCTCACATTAAAATAGCTCACGATAAAACATCTTAATGTAAGAAATATCCCTTTACAATATATCACATTAAAATATATCACGTTAAAAGATTTCAATTTTAGACATCTCACTTTAAAATATCTCACATCAAAATATCTCACATTAAAATTTCTGACAATAAAATATCTCAGTTTAAAACATGTCAATTAAAAAATATTACTTTTATATATCTCACATTAATATATCTCACATTAAGCTTTCTTACATTACAATATCTTATATTAAACAATCTAACATTAAAATATCTACCATTAAAATATCTTACATTAAAATATCTTAGATTAAGGTATCTTACATTAAAATATCTTATATTAAAATATTTAACATTAATATATCTCACATTAACATATATTATATTAAAATCTCTCATATTTAAATATATCACATTTAAATATTTCACATTAGCATATCTAACGTTAAAACATTACACTTTAAAATATCTGACATTAAAATATCTCACATTAAAATACCTCACTTTACAATATGCTACTTTACAATACCCGACAATCAAATATCTCCCTTTTAAATATCTCACTTTAAAATAAAATATCTCACATTAATTGATCTAATATTAAAATATCTCACCTTAGGAAATCTCCGATTGATATGTATAATATTAAAATGCCTCACTTTAAAATGTTTCACTTTAAGAAATCTCATTTTAAGACACCCCACTTTATGTCATCCCTACTTTAAGACATCGAATGTTGAGAAACCCCACTTAAAAGATATCCCAATTTTAGATACCCCACTTTAAGACACAACCTACTTTGGAACACCTCCCTACTATAAGACATTCCCCCTTGTACACACCCCATTTTAAGGCATCCCACTTTAAGACACCCCACTTTTTAACACCCCATTTTATGACATTGTTCGTAATCCGTATATCCACGTTGGGAAAACAGCAGCTGCAAGAATCGGCAGCGGTTCGCGCAGCGCTGGTAACTTACGGGGGTAAGTGAGCCGGTCGATCAGACAGCAATGGCAAACTACTGAACGTAAACTTGCCTAGTACATCAAAAGCAGCTGAAAAATGCTGGTGTTGACTGCAACGTCCTGTAAGGGATATGCAACATTTAAAAAAAAAAAATAAGATATCCCACTTTTACAACACCCCTACTTTAAGACACCCCACTTGAATATACTCCTCTTCACATTACCCCATATGTCACGTGGCATATGTCACGTTCAAACATCCCACTTTTAGAGACCACACATTTTATGACACCCCACTTAAAAACAAGGCCTCCCACCTGAAAACCACAGACAAAACACTATAACACAGCTCACCTTCCGGGCATCTCTGATGACCCAGATATCTACCATAAGCACAGGTGTAGTAGAACGTGCAGGGGGGCAGAGCCTCAACTGGGTCGGGGTTTCTGTCTGGGTAGCGAAGACCTGGTCCCTTGTAGATAAGGCACTCCTCTGGCACACTGTTGCAGGGGTAGGTCACGGCCTGCGAGTTACTGAGATATACAGGACATATTAGGACATATAAGGACACGCCAGGACATATAAGGACACACCAGGTCATATAAGGACATATAAGGACACACCAGGACATATAAGGACACACCAGGACATATAAGGACATACCAGGTCATATCTGGACATATAAGGTCATATCAGGACATATAAGGACACACCAGGACATATAAGGACACACCAGGACATATAAGGACACATCAGGACATATAAGGACACACAAGGACATATAAGGACACACCAGGTCATATAAGGACACACCAGGTCATATCAGGTCATATAAGGACACACCAGGACATATAAAGACACACCATGACATATAAGGACTCACCAGGACATATAAGGACACACCAGGACATATAAGGACACATCAGGACATATAAGAACACACCAGGACAAATCAGGACACACCAGGACATATCAGGACACATAAGGTCATATCAGGACACACCAGGACATACCAAGACATATAAGGACACACCAGGACATATCAGGACATACCAGGACATATAAGGACACACCGGGACATATAAGGACACAGAAGGTCATATCAGTCATATAAGGACACATCAGGTCATATCAGGACACAGGAGGTCATATCAGGCCATATAAGGACACACCAGGTCATATCAGGTCATATAAAGACACACCAGGTCGTATCAGGTCATATAAGGACACCAGGTCATATAAGGACACACAAGGGCATATAAGGACACCAGGTCATATAAGGACACACAAGGGCATATAAGGACACACCAGGACATATAAGGACACACCAGGACATGTAAAAAGACACAAGGACATATAAGGACACACCAGGACATATCAGGACATATAAGTACACACCAGGACTATAAGGACACACCAGGACATATGAGGACACACCAGGACATATAAGGACACACCAGGACATATAAGGACACAGCAGGACATATCAGGACACATAAGGTCATATAAGGACACACCATGACATATCAGGACATATAAGGACATATAAGGACATATCAGGACATATCAGGACATATCAGGACACACCAGGGCACACCAAGACATATCAAGACATATCAGGACATATAAGGACACACCAGGACATATAAGAACACACCAGGACATATAAGGACACACCAGGACATATCAGGACACACCAGGGCATATAAGGACACACCAGGACATATCAGGACATATCAGGACATATCAAGAAACATCAGGACACATCAGTATACACCAAGACACACCGGGATACAACAGACACATATTAAAATATAAGGACATGTCAGTACATAGCAGGACACATCAAGAGCCCGAAGAATATATCAGGACACATCAGAACATATCAGAACATATTAGGACGTATTAGGACATAGTAGGCCATTTCAGGACGTATCAGAACATATCAGGCCACATATGGACACATCAGAACATTTCAGAACATAATTGGAGGTATCAGGACGTAACAGGTCATATCAGGACATGTCATAACATATTAGGACATATTAGAACATATTAGCCCCGGGAAGGTTAACCCGGTCAACAAATGCGCGCAGACGTCGGATGTGTCGGCCTAACGGCGCAAGAACGCAGCTCTGCTATAAACAGGCACAACGCAATCACGTCCGGAAAAAAAACTCCGGATGAACGAAGAAGAAGAAGAAGAAGAAGAAGAAGAAGAAGAAGAAGAAGAAGAAGAAGAAGAAGAAGAAGAAGAAGAAGAAGAAGAAGAAGAAGAAGAAGAAGAAGAAGAAGAAGAAGAAGAAGAAGAAGAAGAAGAAGAAGAAGAAGAAGAAGAAGAAGAACATATTAGGACATATCAGGACACAACAGGACACTAGATAATGTACAGCATATAAATACTGAGATAATGGAAAAAATTAAATACTGAGATAATAGACAAGTTATAAATATTGAGATTATGGACAACTTATAAATACTAAGATACGGACAACATATACATTCTGAGATAATGGACATATACGTATAAGTACTGAGATAATGGACACCATAGAAACACTAAGTTAATGGACGAACTATACATACTGAGATAATGGACAAGATATAAATCCTGAGATAATGGATAACATATAAGTACTGAGATATGTACAAGTTACATGAGATAACGGACAACGTACATGAGATTATAGACAATTTACACGAGATAACGGACAACTTTCATGAGATAACGGACAACTTAAATGAGATAACTGACAACGTACATGCGGTAACAGACAACTTACATGCAATAACAGACAACTTACAACAGACAACTTGGGAGTCTTCGTGGCGACGTGGTCAAGCCATTTAACTCGGGCTCCAAAGGTTGTGGGTTCGATTCCGGGCCGCGTCCTTCGGTTCACGAGTTAAATTTGTTAAGTTCCTGTGGGTCGTCGCTAGAGCTACGGGGTTCGTGCTTTGTGCGACGCTTTCCGAACTGCGGAAAGAGACCGAGCCATATGGGATAAAACCCGGTGCAATGAAGTCGACCCTTTCGACTTTTAAGCGACTTTTTAACAGACAACTTACATGAGATAATGAATGACTTACATCTACTGATATCATGACCAACTTACATGAGACAACTGTCAACCTAGGTGACATAACGGACAACTTACATTGGATAATGGCCTGCTCACCTGGGATAATAAACAACTTACATGACATAATGGACAATTTACGTGACAAAATGGACATTTTACATTGAATAATGGCCTGCTCACCTGGGATAATAAACAACTTACATGACATAATGGACAATTTACGTGACAAAATGGACATTTTACATTGAATAATGGGCAATTAACGTGACATAATGAACAACTTACGTGACACAATGGACAACTTACGTGACATAATGGGCAATGTAATGAAATAATTGACAACTTACAAGTCATGAGGGACAACTTACGTGACATAACGAGCAACTTACGTGACATAGTGGATAATTTACGTGACATAATGCAGAACTTACATGACATGATGGACAACTTACACGGGATAATGAACAACTTATAATTGATAATGGACAATTTATGTGACATAGTGCACAACTTACGTGACACAATAGACAACTTACGTGACACAATGAACAACTTACGTGATACAATGGACAACTTACGTGACACAAAGAACAACTTGCGTGATACAATGGACAACTTACGTGACACAAAGAACAACTTGCGTGATACAATGGACAACATACGTGACGCAATGGACAACTTACGTGACACAATGGACAACTTACATGACGCAGTGGAAAACTTACGTGACACAATGGACATCTTACACGACACAATAAACACCTTACGTGACATGATAGACAACTTACGTGGCACAATAGACAACTTAGTGAGATGATGGACAACTTACTTGACACAATGAACAACTCTCGGGACACAACAGACAGCTGACGTGACACAAAGAACAACTTGCGTGACACAATGGACAACTTACTGAGTGCAGTCCCCAGTCCTTCTGTCGTAGCTAGTACCATTGATACAGTCGGTCTGCGAGTAACGCCCGCCCCTACAGATACCGTACGAGCCGCACGCCCACCAGTACAGGAAGTTATCCGGGAGACCACTACAGTCATAGTCAAAGTCCGTAGGTAACGCCAGGCTGGAACCTGTGAAACAACACGTGTGAGTATTGATTGGGTCTCGTAGAATGGTAAAGAGTACATGCAGCAATAATGAACGGATCATTTACTTAGGTGGGCTGTTTTGGTTGTTAGAACATGAATCTTCTGGAATGTTGAGTTGAGTTGAGCTAAAAACCGATATCAAGGCACTCAGAACATTCCCATACGCGCTCCGTCCCCTCGTTCAACAGTTAACGAAGAGTCATACCACTAATCGTTCCCACCGCTATCTGATTGAAAGTTCTCCTGGTTTTCTCTCTCCGTTTGAGATTCTTCCAGAACCCCTGCCGAGCACCCGCAATTTCATTCTTTCCACATACAGGTTCCCCAACTTCTCCACCTGGTCCCACAGGCGCACGACCACCTCTTCCTTGTCCGTAGGTATTCTAACACCAAGAGATGCATTCCCTGCCAGCCTATCAGCTTGTTCATTACCCCGCACTCCCGCATAGCCAAAGCAGAAAATCCATACAATTCTCACAATACAGACCTCTGAAGTGAAGATAGCCATTCCACATTCCTTTCTTCACCTTACTAAGCTGAGTCCGTAATGAATACAATGTGCATTGCAGTCGTCTCATCTAACCAACGGAAGGCCGCTGTTACTACTTCCACCTCCATTCTCATGCTGGAAGTCGTAGTCTCAAATCTTCTGGTATGCACTACTCGATGCAGAATTTACTCCCATGATATGTCGTGGTACACACGTTAGGCTGGGACTGCCAGGGAGCTAAGTTCATCATCATGTGTTATGCTGGCTGGCGTAGGCGTTCATGTCTATCCATACATCTAGGTCTTTGCTGTTCTGGATTAACTCTGCTGCCGATATTCTTCCAGCCTCCGTCTCAATCAATCCAGCATCATTTCTCTTTGTCGGCCCTGCCTCTCTTCCCCCTCGATCTTTCCAGTGGTCATGATGTTCTTCAATTCTTAAACATTCCAATCCGCCTCGATGCCGACAGGTGACTTACTAGCTACTTAACTGGGCATATAATGTATCGTTTAAAAAGGTTAGTTGCCTTTAAGTCCGTTGTCCTTTGCGTCAAGAACCGACATTACAGCACTCGAGACATTTCATACGTGCTCCGTCCTCTTCTTCAGCTGCTTACACTGTGTCCCATTACTAATGGTACCAGGTGTAGTTTGATTATGTATCAGTCTGGCCTTTCCTCGGAGTCCTTAGTGTCGGCCAGATCCTCTGGTCACTCCCTGTGGCACCATTCTCTCCAAGCTGTGATGATCTATCTGTTCTTCTGCTCTGTGCAAACGATCCCATGGGAACTGACCACGTCTGCCTTGTCATGCACCAATATCCCACGGTGCCCTGCAGACCCAGCCAATCTGCCCGCCTGTTCGTTTCCCACAATACCAGCATGTCGTTTGGGGTGAGGGGGAGGAAGGGGGGGGGATAAAAAAGATGTTCTCTATGTTTGATTGTTGAATGGTAGCCTGCCACTCTGTCTGAAGCATGCCTGTCTTCACGCGGTATGAATGCCGGCTGTTCTATCTGTCGTACGTAATATTGCCTAGAAAATCACACCAACAGCCAATAAATGATGGGTGCGATTGCAACGATCTGTAAGAAAGCATAGAACTAATTTCTAATTTTAATAATTTCTGAGTAGAACAGCATCAGATAACTGGTATATTTACCGTGTATATAAGAGTAGTCTAAGAGTAGTAGTGTGTCAGGTCTTAGTCAGATATGACTGAGCTACCGTATGACATTAGGCGGTAGTACCTGCTATCTGTTAGCGCCGAATGTTGGGAGACGCTCACCAAACCCGACACCCCACATTGTGTCAATGAGTTCGGGAGGACGAGAGCAATTGGGAGGCTACAAGCCTTACCCTAGTGCGAGGAAATACACCCTAAAGACTCAATGTCATGGCAGGGCAGACCAGGTTCAAGCCTTGGTTGGCAACTGGTCTAGGATCGAAGTTCCGACAGTCGGAGCATTGCTTTATGGATTCAACAGCTTCTGTAGCTTGTCTTGTTTCAGATGACTTGGTGTTGCCTTTCCCCTGGAGTAAACTAGGCAGACCGAGAGAGGGATCATGATGCATGGGCAACACATGGTCTCTGGAGTAAACTAGGCAGGTCGAGAGAGGGATCATGATGCATGGGCAACACATGGTCTTTACAATCCAGCCAGAGCTTTGTGCTATGGAAAGGTATTACTCCATCCCTGGTCTTGATCGGTCTCGAACGCCATGTGTTGTAGTTATTATGCCTTTTGTTGGCGCATGATGTAGCAATCAATCGAAATATGCCAGGCAATAAATCGTGGAATCTATTGTTTGTGTTTTCGTTATTCAAAAATAATCGTCTGTCCAGGTGGCCAGGTGCCAGTAAGAGTAGCCGCGGCTGATAGGTTAAGATCTCCGCCTCAGGCTCAGAAGGTCCCGGGTTCGACACCGGGCTGGTAATGTTCCTATGTGATATCACTCGCCCCCACCCCCCGATCTCTTGGGTAGTGAGATCGGATACATAATCTTCTCGGATAAGGGAGAAAAATAGGCGGTCCCGTAGGCAAATTATACACGTTGAAAATCCTATAACAGTTGCAAATGGCAAAACAGTCGGCCGTAAAGACAATGTCCTGGCAAAACTGCAATGAAAGCCAAACCTACCTACAGGTAATGTCAATTACTTTAGATGGAATATGTCTAGAGGAAGCCAACCGTACACAATTGCATGGCGAAGTCTGAAAAACTGAACTTTGAGGTGCAAAACTGGGTGTGAAGCACTCCACTCGAAAGAGGAACAAAAGAGAAAAATAAGTGGAGAAGAAAGAAAGAAAGAAAGAAAGAGAGAGAGAGAGAGAGAGAGAGAGAGAGAGAGAGAGAGAGAGAGAGAGAGAGAGAGAGAGAGAGAGAGAGAGAGAAAGAAAGAAAGAAAGAAAGAAAGAAAGAAAGAAAGAAAGAAAGAAAGAAAGAAAGAAAGAAAGAAAGAAAGAAAGAAGACGACGAAGAAGAAGACGAAGAAGCAGCAGAAGAAAAATTCACCGTATATACATATTTCTAGCATTTACAAGACAATCTCCGTGGAGAAGGTCTTACGGAAGCGATTTGTAATCCCACTTACCCGAGTTCGAAACATAGCTGAGCGCGATTTGGCAGAAATCGCGGTGCGCTGGGTTCTATCGAATTGGTATGGGAGCCGGTCGTTCAGAAAGCAATGGCAAACTTGCCAAAACATCAACAACAGCAGTAACATGCTAGTGTTGACAGCGATGTCCTGTAAAGGATATGGAATAAAAAAGTACTTACATATGACCGAGACGAGCACCAAGCATAGTTTCGAGTACATGGTGAACAGGTAATACTGCAGCGGTATCTCTTGCCTGGACGGTGTGAGGGAGATAGCACCTGTCGTTCCTCCAGGGCTGGCTTATATAGGTCTGTGCCAACGTTATGAGCTTTGGGCTCAGGCCCGGCTGTGTTGACCGCAAGCATACAGTCCGGATTTAGGGACTGTTTGATTTGAGCGTTAGGTTCAAGAGTCATGGGAATCTTCAAAGTCGGTGTCTAATGCCCCGAATGTTCTTGCTGGTTTGTCTGTCGATGTGTGTGTGGGTTTCTTGTGTTTTTTTTAAAGTATATGAATATGTTCTGTGTATTGTTTACTTTATTTCTTTTCTTTCTTTGTTCATTATCTTTCTTTTAGTGTTTAAGCTTCTTGCGCGTTAGTTCTTACAACATTTCTCTCTCACTCTCACTCTGTGTGTGCGTGCGTGTGTGCGTGCTTGTGTGCGTGCGTGTGTGCGTGCGTGCGTGTGTGTGTGTGTGTGTGTGTGTGTGTGTGTGTGTGAATATATGGACTTATATACACATATAACAAATTGGGAAAAGCTTGGAAGCAACGGAAATGTAGTTCCTAAGATGAATGTTTAGAATACCTTGGGATTGCCAGAGTAACTAACAATGATTGCCTGGAAGAGGCTAATTAAACTAGAATATCATATAATGTTATAAGAAAGAGATACACTGGATTCTTTTGTCATGTAATAAGAAGAGGGGCATTGGAGAATATCGTGGCAACTGGTTAAACCAGTATGAAAAGAGGCAGAGGCACACCAAGAGAACTGATGCTGGATTTACCGAGACAGTGGGATGGAGGAATATCATCAGCAGAGTTGATGCAGAGCACCAAAGATCTGTTGAGAGATATGAACGCCTACGCCAGTTGTAAGAAACATGATGATTATGAATGTATGTATGTATGAACAAATCCTAAAAATATGGAGGCAGTACATCGATACATTTCTTAACATTCCACCAGACGCCATAGGAATTCAGGAAACCGACACACATGCCATAGAAGAACTAGAACCAGACACACTGAAAGAAGAAATTAGAGAAGCCATCAGATTAGCCCCATTGAATAAATCACCGGGCCAAGACGAAATACCAAATGAACTAATTAAAACAAAAAGAGAAGTATGAACATCATGCCTACATAGACTATTTTACCTTGTTTGGGCAGAACAACAGACACCACGAGTCTGGGGAAGCGACATAATTATCCCACATTTGAGAAACAAAGACAGTAAAAGAGACTGCAAATAACACAGAGGCATTGCCCTTTTGAGTAAACCTGGAAAAATATTTTCGTGAAAAGATTAAGACCTACAATAGAACCCCAGCTAAGCAAAAAACAACTTTGATTTAGAAAAATACAAAGAATGCACAGATATAATTTTTTCTCTTACACAACGTATAGAAAAATAAATCGAATTTATTATACACTCTACATAGCCTTTATCGACCAAAAAGAGGCATTTAATAACGTAGATAGAAACTGTGGGAAATTCTTAAACGATATGGAGTGAGTATACATCTAATAAACCTATGTAGAAGCTTATACAATAACAGTAAATGCACGATAGGAACAAATGGAGGACACTCAGAAATCTTCACCATAAGATCTGAAGTACGACAAGGTTGTTTCCTTTTCTTTCTTGTTCATAACCAAACTAACAGGATATGTAAAGAAATCAGCCAAACAGAGACCGTAACAACACCTCATGATGAATAGAACACAGAAGAAGAACCAATGACAAATTACACCGTTAAAAAACTCCTATTCTGGACCATCAAGCACTAATAGCGAAATCATAAGCAGATTTATAAGCTCACATAAATAGTCTAAACGAAGTGTGTAAGGAACATAACATAAAATGTAGCATCAGTAAAACAAAGGTAATGACTATAACCAAAGAAGAAACAACAACAAAGACTCACCTTAAAAAAAACACCCCCTGAAACACGTAAGGAGCTTCAACTTAGGAATTATAATATCATCAAATGGTAAATCAGAAGACGAGATCGAAAATAGATGCAATGAGGCAAACATATATCCAATGCGTCTTAACAGATTATGTGCCAAACAAAAAGTCGGCACCAATACTAAAGAGCAAAGACGTATCAATAGTCACTAAGAAAGCACTCTACACCACAATCTTCCTACCAACTCTATGCTACCAAAGCCAAACCTGGACAATGACAGAATATGACAAAAAAATTACAATAACGAAAATGAGATTCCCGAGAAGAATACTCAATGTATCGAGAAGAGAGAAAATCAGAAATGAAGAAATCAGGACTGAAGTGGGGGTTATAGCAGCGCTAGATTTCATTAGAAAACAGCAAGTTAAATGGTTTAGCCATGTATCTAGATTACCAACTAACAGTATACCACAAGAGCAATGATGTACATGCTTCACCACGACACCGCAACTTACAAGAGGAACAAGATGAGATGAGATATCATTATTTATGACATTAGTTGCATGTCCATTACGGATAGTTCCAATCAACGCAGGCATTTATTAGATGTTTGTGAGTTCAGTTAAATTGAGTGGAGTCCAAAACGAACATGACAGCATTCGGGACATTCCCATACGTGCTCCGTTTTTATTTTTAACAGCCAGCGAAGAGTCCCAATACTACTGATACCTGTTGTTGCATATCCTTTACAGGACGTAGCAGTCAACCCTAGCATATTTTTTTTTGTGTGGGCTGTTCGTGATTTCTGGGCAAGTTTACGTTCAGACGTTTGCCATTGCTTTCTGAACGAACGGCACCCTTACCATGTCATATTAAAATAACCAACGTAAGGCGATTCGCCGGCAAATCGCCCACGAATTGCGTCCGTAACACCTTCGCAACGGAGCTGGCAATGGTACCTGTAGCAGTCTGATTATGTGTCCCTCAGGCTTTTCCTCGGGTTTCGGAGTATCGGCCAGATCGTCTGGTCGCTTCCTGCAGCATCATTCTCTCCAAGCCGTGATGATCTCACAGTTCTTCTGCACTATACACAAGGTTCCAAAGGGGCTTGATCAAGTCTGCTTTATCATGCTGTGTGTGAGTTAATCAGCAAGGCTATTTTAGTAGTTTACCATTGTATCCTGAGAGCCCAGCGGTCTTGTATTCGAGTCTCCATTGAGCCGGACGTTTTAAACTTGGTTTGAGTTTCAAGACCGATCCAGCCACAATGTGTACCAGGAAATGCTTTGGAAAGTAAAAGCAATCGGCAGGATATTGACAATATCACCCATCGAGTGCCAATTGGACTATGAAAATATGGGGCTTGAAATTTTTTTTATTATATATATATATATATATATATATGCCGGAGGTTAGCGACTTTTCTCCGTAATCGCGTATACTCTAGTGGGTAACGTGACGACGGTGAGAATCACCAGTGGTTCGAATCGCGTCGGTAACTTACGGGGTATGTGAGGCGGCCGCTCAGAAATTTTTGGCAAACTACTGAGCGTAATTTTGCCAAGAAATAAACAATCAGCTGAAAGATGCTGATGTTGACAGCGATGTCCTGTAAAGGATCTGCAAACATTAATATATATATATATATATATATATATATATATATATATATATATATATATATATATATATATATATATATATATATATATATATACCCTGCCCGGCTTCGCCCAGACCCTGGTGGGGAGCATCTCATTTAATTCATATAAGTAGTCATCGTTCCCGTTACCGACTGACTGTCTGTCTGTCTGTCTGTCTGTCTGTCTGTCTGTCTGTCTGTCTGACCCGGCCCGGCATTGCCCAGCTCCTGGTGTGGAGCATCTCATTTAATTCATATAAGTAGTCATATAAGTTCCCGTCTGTCTATCTGTCTGTCTATCTGTCGGTCTATCTGTCTGCCTGACCCTGCCCGGCTTCGCCCAGTCCCTGGTGGGAAGCATCTCATTTAATTCATATAAGTAGTCATATAAGTTCCCGTTCCCGTTACCGACTATCTGTCTGTCTGTCTGTCTGTCTGTCTGTCTGACCCGGCCCGGCATCGCACAGCTCCTGGTGTGAAGCATCTCATTTAATTTATATAAGTAGTCATATAAGTTCCTGTTCCCGACTGTCTATCTGTCTGTCTGTCTGTCTATCTGTCTGCCTGACCCTGTCCGGCTTCATTAAATTCATACAACAAAAAAAGTAACTTAAAAGAACGTTCTTCCACACACCATCCATTATTTTTAATGAAAACTCTTTCTAATCACCTGCATGACTACAGTAACTTCTTAAGCAAAAAAAGATGAGTTACAATGTTATGCATTGTGCATTATTTTTATGAAAACTTTGAAAATGCCTTACAGATTGTATCATTATTTATTATAACTCATATGCCGGTACATAACTATGGACAAAGAGTTTATAAATCTTTGAAAACGATGCCACAATATGACTATAAGTTATACAGAAAAGTTATGCCCCTTGAAATAACTTTTACAGAGTTAGGTCCCCTGAAATATATGAAATTATGATGAAAAATGAAAAATGAAATAATATTGGGTAAGCAGCCGATTTCACACTAACAAAATATCACAGTTGGCAGCTCTGGAATGAAAGGAAGGCGTGTAGAAAATTTCATCTCAATCGGATGGGCCGTTCGCGAGCGCATAAAGGACAGACGGACATACAGACATACAGACAGACAGACGGAGATCCTAATTTATATATAAGACTAGCTGACCCGGCCCGGCTTCGCCCAGACTCTGGTGGGGAGCATCTCATTTAATTCATATAAGTAGTCATATAAGCTCCCGTTCCCGTTCCTGACTATCTATCTGTCTGTCTGTCTGTCTATTATTAGAAAGAGCACTTAAAAGATCTTTACATCTTCCCCAAACAATAAACTTGGGTAAATGGAGCGTATTATTTAATTCATATTCGGCCCCTGCTCCCGTTCCCATTCCCAAAAAATACGACCCGGCCCGGCTTCACCCAGTCCCTGGTGGGGAGCATATCATTTAATTCATATTCGACGGAGGGAGGAGGAGGAGGGAGCAGGAGGAAGGAGGAGGAGACAGGAGTAGGAGGGAGGAGTAGGAAGGAGGAGGAGGGATTAGGAGGAAGAGGGAGGAATGAGGGGAGAGGGAGGAGAAGGAGGAAGAGGGAGGAGGAAGGAGGAGTAGGAAGGGGGAGGAGGGATTAGGAGGAAGAGGGAGGAATGAGGGGAGAGGGAGGAGGAGGAGGAAGAGGGAGGAGGAAGGAGGAGGAGGGAGGAGGAGGAGGAGGAGAGAGGAGGAGGGAGGAGTAGAGAGGAGGGAGGAGGTAGGAGGAGGGAGGAGGAAGGGAGAGGAGGAAGAGGGAGGAGGGAGGAGGAGGGGGAGAAGGAGGGAGGAGGAGGGGAGGAGGAGGGAGGAGGAGGAAGGCGGAGGATGGAGGAGGAGGAGAGAGGAGGAGGTGGAGGGAGAAGGAGGAGGGAAAGGGAGGAGGAAGAGGAGGGAGGAGGGAGGGAGGAGGAGGAGGAGGGAGGAGGAGGAAGAGGGAGGAGGAGAGGGAGGAGGAGGAATGTGAAGGGAGGAGGAGGGAGGAGGTAGAGGGAGGAGGAGGGAGGAGGAGGAGAGGAAGGAGGAGGGGGAGGGAGAGGAGGGGGGAGGAGGAGGGAGGAGGAAGAAGGAGGAGGAGGGAGGAGGAGGAAGAGGGAGGAGGAGGAATGTGAAGGGAGGAGGAGGGATAGGGAGGAGGGGGAGGGGAAGAGGAAGAGGGTAGGAGGAAGAGTGGAGAGGAGGAGGGAGGAGGTAGAGGGAGGAGGAGGAGGGAGGAAAAGGGAGGAGGGAGGAGGAGAGAGGAGGAGGTAGGAGGAGGAGGAAGAGGGAGGAGAAGGAAGGAGGAGGAAGAAGGAGGAGGAGGATGGAGGAGGGAGAGGGAGGAAGAGGGAGGAGGAGGAAGGAGGAGGAAGAGGGAGGCGGAGGATGGAGGAGGGAGAGGGAGGAAGAGGAAGGAGGAGGAAGAGGGAGGAGGAGGAAGAGGGAGGAGGAGGATGGAGGAGGGAGGAGGGAGAGGGAGGAGTGGAAGAGGAAGAGGGTAGGAGGAGGGGAGAGGAGGAGAAGAAGGGAGAAGGAGGGAGGAGGAGAAGGAGGAGGAGGGGAGAGGAGGAGGAGGGAGGAGGCAGAGGGAGAAGAAGGAAGGAGGAGGAGGAAGGAGGATTCTGTGTAGTCACGTCATTTTCTTCCCTTTCCCTAGCGTTTTGGTTCGGGGATTCTTTCATCATCATCATCATATATTTACGTACGTATTTTGGGAGGGGGAGGAGGGAGGAGGAGGAAGAAGAAAAAAAAACTATGACAGTTGGCAGCTCTGGAATGAAAGGAAGGCGTGTAGAAAATTTCATCTCAATCGGATGGGCCGTTCGCGAACGTATAAAGGACATACGGACATACATACATACATACAGACAGACGGAGATCCTTTTTTATATATAAGATATATATATATATATATATATATATATATATATATATATATATATATATATATATATATATATATATATATATATATATATATATATATATATATATATATATATATATATATGAGGTCGATGAAGGCAATAAACAGTGGTTGATTCTGTTCATGGCATTTTTCTTGCATTTGTCGCAATGAGAATATCATATCAGTGGTAGACCGGTTCTGTCGAAAGCCACACTGTGATTCGGGGTAGACTTGATCTCCTAGGACTTGAAGTCTGCGCAGAACAATTCTGGCAAATACTTTTCCAACAATACACAGAAGTGAGATACCCCTATAGTTGTTGCAGTCGCTCCGATCGCCCTTGTTCTTGTACAGTGTTATGATGCTTGAATCTTTGAAATCCTGTGGGACTTGTCCTTCACGCCAGCATAGCTCTATTAGCTGGTGGATCTGTATAGTGAGTGTGTCTTGCCCACTCCTGATAACCTCTATTGGAATCCCATCCTTACCTGGAGCCTTGCCAGATGCAAGTTCATTTATAGCACACTTAACTTCTGTTATGGTGGGAAGTGTGTCCAGGTGGTCAAGAGTTGGTAGAGCCTCTATGGCGTTGAGGGCATTATCCGCTAGTTTGGTCTCACTTGAGTAAAGCTCCAAATAGTGCTCTACCCATCTGTCCATCTGCTGTTTCTTATCAGTGATGACTTCTCCAGTCAAGGTTTTCAATGGTGCACTTCTTTTGATCACTGGACCACAGGCTTTCTTTATTCCTTCATACATGCTTCTTATGTCTCCCTTATCACTTGCGATTTGAATGGACTCATATAACTTGATCCAATAATCATTTGCACACTGCCTGGCAGCCTTTTGCACATCCTTCCTAGCTTGCCTTAGCTCACTCAGAGTGTTACGCGTTGGTCTTTCCTTGTTTCTTAAGAGAGCTTTCTTCTTCTTATCAATCAAGGGCTGCAGAGTCTCGCTGTTGGCCGCAAACCAGTCCTGCCTCTTATGATCCACAGTGCCGTAAACCTTTACGGCAGTTTTACAAAGAGTTTCCTTAAGTTTATTCCATTTATCATTTACTGTACAATTTTCTGGTGTATCAGTGAAAGCGTCTTCAAGTTGCTGTTGAAACTGAAAGCACTTTTCAGGATCATGAGTGTTAATAATATTAATCCTGGGGCTAGATTTGTGTTTAGCTGTGTAGATTCTCTTTGGTCTCAGTCTAACCCTTGCAACAACCAAAGAATGATCCGTATCACAGTCAGCACTGTGGTAACTACGAGTCAATGATATATGGTTCAGATGTTGTCTCCGTGTGATGATGAAGTCCAGCTGGTGCCAATGGCCGGATCTTGGATGTTTCCATGTGACCTTATGCATCTCTTTTGTTTAAAAAAAAGAGTTTGTAATACATAGGTCATTACTGGTGCAATGCTCCAGCAGCCTTTGCCCATTTTCATTCATGCGACCGATGTTGTATTTTCCAAGGCACACTGGCCATGAACTCGAGTCCTTGCCCACACGAGCATTGAAATCACCGAGCATATAAATGTAGTCGGATTTTGGAACTGCCTTGATCACAGAGTCTAACTCCTCATAGAACAAATCCTTCACATCATCAGAGGAATCGAGTGTCGGTGCATATGCAGTAATAATGGTGGCAAACCCACAAGAGGTTGCCAAGTTCAGGGATAATAGTCTTTCATTTCCTCCTGCTGGAATTTCAATCATTCCCAGTAGCGAATTCTTCACTGCAAAGCCCACACCGTGTTGCCTTTTTTCTGCCTGCCCTTTACCCTTCCAGAAAAAGGTGTAGTTGTTTTCCCTGAGTGACCCTTCTTCAGCGAGGCGAGTCTCCTGCATGCCAGCAATATCAATGTTAAGACGATTGAGTTCGGCATCAATCACAGCCGTTTTTCTCACATCGTCAATATTGGTCAAGTCAGTGGAAAATCCTGGACACATGGTTCTCACGTTCCAGGTTGCAAGCCGTAGCTTGAGGTTTCTATTTATATTTTTGTTTGTACCTGGTGCATTGGTTTTACAGCCTGCGATTCAGATTTTGTCCTAGCCCCAAGCACCCATTGAAGCAGGCAGGCTGTGGCGGATCAGCACCCAATTGGCTGGGGGCTGCCCAGCATTAGGCGGGCGGTAGCTGATCAGTGACACCTATAGGTGTCTCCCACCGTCAGAGGCAACGCGTGGCGCCCCATGTCTACGCCAACTGACAAGGACTTATAACCCGTAACAGTTGCCTCTCGCTTTGATTCCGAGACCAGTTAAGACCAGGGATGGAGTTATTGCCTCTCCATAGCACAAAGCCTGGGCTAAAATATAGAGATCATGTGTTGCCCATGCAGCATGATCCCTCTCTCGGCCTGCCTAGTTCACTCCAGAGGAAAGGTAACACCCCTACATCTGGAACAAGACAAGCTGCAGAAGCTGCCGGATCGGCAAAGCAATGCTCTAACTGTCCGCCTGTCGGAGCTTCGATCCTAGACCAGTCGCTAACCAAGGCTTAGGGCCTGGTCTGCCCTGCCATGACAATTTTGTCTTTAGCTTGCATTTCCTCGCACCAGGGTAAGGCTTGTACCCTCCCAATTGCGCTCTTCCGCCCGAAGCCGTTGGCACAATGTGGGATGTCGGGTTTGGTAAGCGCCGCCCAACGTTCGGCGCTAACAGAAACCAGGTAGTACCGTCTACTGTTATATGGTAGCTCAGTCATATCTGACTAAGACCTGACTGCATTGGGATCATTGAGACATCATTGAGATGACATCCGGATTGGTAAGGCAGCAACAACAATGAACAGGTTAAGAAAAAGAGTCTGGGAGAACAGGAAGCTTACTGCCAAAACAAAAGTTCTTTTCTATCAAGCCTGTGTCCTTAGTACTCTTCTCTATGGCAGTGAAACCTGGACAACTTACTCACACCAAGAGAACAATTTAAACAGCTTTCATATGCGTTGTCTGCGAAGAATACTTGGTATTAAGTGGCAAGACAAAATCACAAATACTGAAGTATTGGAAAGATCAGGTTGTGTGACAGTTTATTCCATGCTCAGTCTTCGTAGACTTAGATGGATAGGACATCTTAGGCGGATGGATGATGGTAGAATACCAAAGGATATCTTTTTTGGTGAATTACAGATGGGTAAGAGATCTCAGGGTCGGCCTCTACTACGATACAAAGATGTGTGTAAGCGGGACATGATTGATACAGGCATTGATAATGCACATTGGGAGCAATTCGCCGCTGAACGTGTTGCATGGAGGGCAAATATCAGAAATGGAATAAAGTCAAAGGAGAAAATTATTGCAGAAAAGTCACACACCAAGCGTTTGAGACGTAAGATGGTGCATGATGGTGGAAATGACCACGTGTTCACATGCACCCACTGTGAACGGACATTTACAGCGCAAATTGGCCTTATCAGTCACACTCGCTACCGCCATAGTTAAAAGTTATTATGCCTTTTTAAAGCACAAACTATCGTCTGTCAAGACGGCAAGGTGCCAATGTCATATATATATATATATATATATATATATATATATATATATATATATATATATATATATATATATATATATAAGGCGACGTGTGCCGTCCGTTCTTTATGCGTTCGCGAACGGTCCATCCGATTGAGATGAAATTTTCTACACGTCTTCTTTTCATTCCTGTGCAACTTTCTGTCATAGTTTTTTAGTGTAAATTCGGCTACTTACTTACTAAAATTTAATATTTCATTTTTCATTATAATTTCTATATAGCAAGGGGACTTAACTCTAGAAAAGCTATTTCAACTGGCATAGCTTTTAATAACATTTCTATATACTTTATAGTCATATTGTTGCATCGTTTTCAAAGATTTATAAACTCTTTGTCTATAGTTATTTGCAGGCATATGAGTTATAATAAACAATGATATAATCTTTAAGGCATTTTCAAAGTTTTCATAAAAATAATGCATAATGCATAACATTGTAACTCATCTTTTTATGCTTAAAGAAGTTATCTACAGTCATGTAGGTGATTAAAAACAGTTTTCATTAAAAACAATGGATGGTGTGTGGAAGGACATTCTTTTAAGTTTCTGTGCGCCAGGAGCTGGGCGAAGCCACGCCGGGTCATACAGATAGACACACAGACAGATAGTCGGGAACCGGAGCTTATATAACTACTTATATTAATTAAATGAGATGCTCCCCACCAGGGACTGAGCGAAGCCGGGCCGGGTCAGCTAGTGTATATATATATATATATATATATATATATATATATATATATATATATATATATATATATATACTAGCTGACCCGGCCCGGCTTCGCCCAGGCCCTGGAGGGGATCTATTTATCTATCAGTCTGTCTGTCTGTCTCGTTTAATTCATATACGTAGTCATATAAGCTCCCGTTCCCGACTATCTGTCTGTCTGTCTATCTGTCTGTCTGTCTATCTGTCTGTCTGTCTGTCTGAGCCGGCCCGGCTTCACCCAGTCCCTGGTGAGGAGCATCTCATTTAATTCATATAAGTAGTTAAATAAGCTCCCGTTCCCGACTATCTGTCTGTCTGTCTATCTATCTGACCCGGCGTGGTTTCGCCCAGCTCCTGGCGCACAGTAACTTAAAAGAATGTCCTTCCACACACCATCCATTATTTTTAATCAAAACTGTTTTTAATCACCTGCATGACTGTAGATAACTTCTTTCAGCATAAAAAGATGGGTTACAATGTTATGCATTATGCATTATTTTTATGAAAACTTTGAAAATGCCTTAAAGATTATATCATTATTTATTATAACTCATATGCCTGTACATAACTATAGAGAAAGAGTTTAACAATAGTGCAAGTAAGTCCAACAATATGACTATAAAGTATATAGAAATGTTATTAAAAGTTATGCCCCTTGAAATAACTTTTCTAGAGTGAAGTCCCCCTGCTATATAGAAATTATATAATGAAAAATGAAATATTAAATGTTATTAAGTAAGTAGCCGATTTTACACTAAGAAACTATTACAGTCGGTTGCACAGGAATGAAAGGAAGACGTGTAGAAAATTTCATCTCGAACGCATAAAGAACGGACGGAAATACATACATTGTGTTTTATATATATATATATATATATATATATATATATATATATATATATATATATATATATATATATATATATATATATATATATATTGAAACCATATATCCAATGCGTCTTACCAGATTCTGTGCCAAACAAAAAATAGGTTTGGACCAAATAATTAGTAGGTTTGGACCAAATAATGAGTAGGTTTTGACCAAATATAAAGTAGGTTTGGACCAAATAATTAGTAGGTTTAGACCAAATAATTAGTAGGTTTGGACCAAACAAAAAGTAGGTATGGACCAAATAAAAAGTAGGTTTGGACCAAATATAAAGTAGGTTTGGACCAAATATAAAGTAGGTTTGGACCAAATATAAAATAGGTTTGGACCAAATAATTAGTAGGTTTCGACCAAATAAGAAGTAGGTTTGGACCAAGCAAAAAGGTTTGGACCAAATAATTAGTAGGTTTGGACCAAATATAAAGTAGATTTGGACCAAATATAGAGTAGGTTTGGACCAAATAAAAAGTAGGTTTGGTCCCTAAAAAATGTAGGCTTTGACCAAACAAAATGTAGGTTTGAGCCCAAAAAAAGTAGGTTAGTACGAAACAAAAATGGATGGTGGGAAATAGGAAGTAGCGGTGTGTCACAGTTATGACTTACAAGTTGTTAATATGGTAGCAGACATGTTGTATTATACCACAGTGCAACATTTCGGCGATATATAAGCCGATGGCAGAAACGGGCAATCGCTTAAGATAATTAAACATCCCATGGCAGTGAGTTATTTAGGGCAGAAAGGATTTGACTTGTGTTTTAGTGTTGTGCAGTCTATTATTTATGTTGTTTTCAAGTTGTTATGAGGAGCGGCTGGCCGAGTGGCAATGAACGCCGGATTCTTTTTTCGAGAGAACAGGGTTCGAATCTTCGGTAGGGTGTGGATTATTTTCTGCGGGGGCAAAAAGAAAATCCTAACCTGCACAGTTCGTGGCGACTGCACTAGCCTGGCGGCCGTAATTTCTAAGGCTCAAGACCCCTCTGCCCTACACTGTAAGGTATTATAGGCAGTAGATGTGTTGACATTCAAGTTGTTTCAACTTAACCAAGGAGCAAGTCCTACAAGAAGCAACTTAAAAGTGCAAACTGAAAAGAGAAATTATGTGCAGACAGTCAAGATGTTTTGAACATGTTATGAGAAGAAATACATTAGGTAACATGGTGACAATTGCCGAGATTGAGGGGAAAAGAACAATAGGAAGGCAGGGAAGTGAATACCTGGATGGCTTAACCCCGTGGCTTGGTCGATAAAAGAACACAGAGTTGATCCACGACTCCGGTTATCGCGTAATATGGCGAAATGGGACAGTCCATGCTTATCGGCATGATGCTGAATTTTCACAATTCCACATACAACTTTCTCTATCTGTCTCTGCACTCTTGTCGACCATTTTCTTCAATCAATCAACTACGGCACTACACTGAAGTTTGGCTGTAATGGATCTCCAACATCGGCTGCTATCGCCCTGATTACACATTCTGTCAGACTGCTATTCGCCCATCTCTCGATGCTATCTTCTCACTTATATCGTTGTCTACCTCTTGCTCGTTCCTCTTCAACCTTACATATAATCCTAAATAAGGTTAATTGTAATATATATATATATATATATATATATATATATATATATATATATATATATATATATATATATATATATATATATATATATATATATATATTATATACCTCAGGAACGAAGAGTTCATAAAATATTTTCCTTTTTGTTTCTATATATCGAGAAATCTCGAACTGCATCATGCTCTTAACCAAATGGAATGCTGACCTTGACACGAGGTCAACGTAATAACAAAAAAGGATAAAGCTCTTTTACTAACGTTAACTTATTAAGTGCAATGGGATGATTAATCGTCTTAATTGATTTCCGTATTCTTCCGGTCTCCGTGGTCAAAGGCTTGCGAACGCGGTTCGATAGCCGCTTATCAGGCGTTCGAAACTCAGCTGCGACGGATTTGTGCAGCAGACCGTGTCGCGTTGTGTCATAACGTGCTGGTACGGGAGCCGGTCGTTCAGAAAGCAATGGCAAACTACGGAATGTAAACTTGCCTAGTACATCAACAGCAGCTGAAAAATGCTGGTGTTGACTGCAACTTCCTGTAAGCGATATGCAACATTTAAGAAAAACAATTTCTTCCAACAACCTTTAAGTCATAATTGTGACACACTCCTATTTCCCATTTTCTACCATATTTTTGTTTGGTCCAAACCGAGTTTTTTTGGGGGGTCGAAACCTACTTTTTGGTTGGTCCAAACCTATTTTTGTGTGGTTCAAAACTACTCTTTATTTGGCCCAAACCTACTATTTGTATTGTCCAAACCTACTTTTTGTTTGGTCCAAACCTACTATTTGTCTTTTTCAAACCTACTTTTTGTCTGGTCCAAACCCACATTTTGTCTGGTCCAAACCTACTGTTTTGTATTGCATTGAATCAGTTAAGTCACACGGGACATATAGTGCTAGGTCCAAATTTGTTAAACCAACCGCAACTCTGTGGGTAATGCCATCCATCCATCTATCTATTACCTCTACCCCGTTCAACTTCAGAAGAGAAGTTAAAATTTGGTCCCATCCCAACCTCAGATTAATCATCCAAATAGCGGTTGATCACAGTTTCACCCTCAGGATATTAATTTGAAGGTGATTGTTGTCCATAAAGGGTAATGGCTTAATATTGGCCAAATCAGTCCCGCTTTTTATATTAATCAGAAAGTTATTGTCGTCTATGTGGGTAATTAATTATTACTATCGTTATTTAATATGGGTAATGTGATCAGCTATATGCCTGCCACTTTTACTTCCAAAAACGTTTCAGTCCTGGGATCCCTGATCAATTTTTTAAAATCCACCTGCTTGTGGAGTGGAATCCATAACCACAGAGCCTGAAGACGAACGTCTAGCCACTAAGCTATCACGGCTCCCAGCGTAGTCTACTAGATCTCAACAAACGGCTGTAGAAAAAATAGTCAGTCTCACCTATCACGATTACCTCCCTGGAAACGTGTTTGCTTGCGATTATGTCCCCTGGTTTGTTTATTCTTCATATATTTTTTGGGTGCCCCGTTAGCATTGCGTGCCGGCACGATCAGGTTCAATCCTTATGTCTAAAACTGTGTCGTGATGTCCTCGGCAGCAGACCTGGAGGGGTAGGGGTTCAGTTGAGCTCTGAGTTTATCTTGACCCAGAATGTGCAGAAACTACTTTACAGCATTAAAGGGGAAACACCCATGATTACGGGGGAGGTAATCATAGCAACTACTACACCATCATCATGTGCAATGCCGACAAGCATGGGCGGTCATGTTTCGCCATCTCACACGATCACCAGAGTTGTGGATCAGCTCAGTGTTCTTATCTCCACCATACTACTAATGCCGGACCAGAAACATGGCGAACAACGACAACGATTACACATAAACTACAAACAGTCACTAATTGATGCCTGTCCAGTATATAATGAATGAAATGGTATGCTGGTTAGTTGCCTAACCTGTATATGATATCGTAGTCAGACCCAGCATGTTGCGGTTGTTTGTGATTTCTTATCAAGTTCACGTTCATTAGTTTGCTATTCCCTTCTGAACGAGCGGCACTCATATCGCTGTATTAAAACCAGCGCACAGCAGTTTACTTCAACATCCCCCGCAGCTGTGTTTGTGCGCGGTATGCGGGATTCAACACTATATCCAACAATGAACATTATATACAACAATACGAAACAGAAAATCATCTGTCTTTTGGTTATGAGATGAGAAGAGGGGCAATGGTGAACATCGTGGCAACTGGAAAGATCGAGGGGAAGTCAGGCAGAGGCAGACCAAGAGAAATGATGATGGATGGATTGAGACGGTGGTATGGAGGAATATTATCATCTGAGTTGATCCAGAAAACCAAAGACCGAGATCTGTGGATTCTTATGAACGCCCACACCAGCTGGCACGGCACTTGATGATGATGGGGGTGTGGGATTCCGAAATTCGTTCGTAACTCCTTAACCACAGCGGCTGGTCAAAATGGTATGATAGAATCACCAATACGGTGCTCATGGAGAGAACTAGAAATAAATCAGTGAATCAAGAGGTGAAGAAAATACGCTGGCCCTGGATAGGGCATGTTCTGAGAAAATCTGGGAATAAAGAGGACGATGCAAAAGCACACGGACAAGATAAGTAGAGACGAAGGGCAGGATATGGACTGACAGGTGAAGAAAAGACATTTGTCATCCAGTGCCTTGTCGGCTAGCTTGGGCGATCATGCCTGTCCACAAATTACGATCTCCGACGTCGTGGATTAATTCTTGTGTTGACACCCTTCCGTGCCATGACACAAGACTGTCAAGAATCTTTTCCCACTATCTTCCTCTATCTCTCTTTCCGCAAATCTTTCCGGTTGTCACGTGTTTCAGTTTTTGTCTTCTCATAATGTGGTCAAAGAACGATGACTGGCTCTTTCTGATGTTTGTGATAAGTTGTCTTTGTTACTGAGCTTCCATTAACACATCCAGATTGCTCATTTTTGACCCTATTGCTGAAAAATCCACACATTGGGAAAATCTGATAATTGTATATCTATAACACAAGACAAACGAAAAACAGGGATTCTTACAATCACGAGAGATAATAATAAAATTAGAGATAGGTGATGTAGAATAAGGAAAATACATGGAGGCAACTGAAGAAGGTAGCAATAAATTTGCAGAATTTCAGCAATACGTCCTGCGTGATATACAAATGCCAGAAACCACCCTCATTTTCAACAATAATATCCTCCATTATATACAAATGCGAGAAACAACCCATGATTTTCAAAATATATCCTTGATGATATATAAACACCAGAAACCATTTAGACTATTCAGGACATATTGTTGAAAACCTTGGATGGTGTCTGGCATTGAGATATCATGCAGGAGTTATTGAAAATCACGTGTGGTTTCTGTGAAATCCTGACACGTTTTTTTTAAATATAATTTACCCGCTGACAGTCCGGGTTTTGTTACTGGCCAGTCCTGGTATTCCACCCATAGAAGATAATCATGGAAGGTCTTTGGTACTTCTGGAAATTATGGCATTTAAAATTGAAAACTTTAAGATAAATGTAAACAAACACAACTACGAGTGTGGGTCACTCAAGATAAACAATAGGATCAAAACAAGACTGGATATTTACAGTTGAGGGATAAGGTACCTGTTCCCTTTCCTGAGTATTGACTCAGTGCCCTTGGGTTGTCTCACCTTTGTTCTAGTGGAACAATCACTTTTCTTCTGACTTAACATGTGAGGAATGACAATGGATCGCCTACCTCATACAAAATGAATCAAGCCCTTCATTTCAGAATGGATATGGATTCATCACTAATTATTTACGGAAAGCACATATGTACAGTGCTTGCTTTAGGAAGCCAGACTTAGAAGATAAATTTAAGGGAGATATTCACAACATAGGGTTATACGAGGGGGCTTCAAATGAAAATCTTAAAAGTGTGATAGAAATTACAATAACCATGTCATTGTCGTGTAACCTGTCAATATTGTTGTTAAGGATGATAAGAGTATTAGGCACGTGATATCATGGTGCAGACGAACATGATGACGACATGGGGACTATTTAAAGATGGCCGCCCCACCTTTGACATGCACCACAGAGGTGCAGCGTTCTGTTATTCGTTGTGTGTGGTTTTTTTATGAGCGAAGGAGGGAAATCAATAGATGTTCGTCGGCGAATGAAGGTCCAGTATGGTGATGCATGCCTGTCAGTTCAGCAAGCGTATATGTGGATGTGACGAGACGCCTCGGTCAGCTTCAGAAATCCACAAGTTTGAGAATGACAGTCCACAAGAAAAAGATAAAAACTAACAAGGATTGAAAACAAGAAAAACGTACAAGTGCGCCCACGCCATCATTTCTAACAATGCTACCTAACGCTGGCAGATCATAGATCAAAGAAGCAACGTCTGGTTTCTACATCTGAGAAATGTTCACTTTGATGTTCTGATCAACCAGACATTGCGGAACCAGTCAGCGGGAGACTGACGTGTTAGTTTACAAACCCAGGGTCAGAATAGGAACACAGGTTTAACGCCTCGCTGCAATAAAAGGAGATAAGATTCACAGCCTGCCAGGCGTTTGAGAGAAACCCTGTGGTAAAGTATGAACAGATGCCTAACACCTACCCAAAGTCCAGACTTTGTGGAGACGAAAAACGTCTGTAGTTGCCGCAACAAGCGAGTTCAGCCAACAGACGTGTGATCTTAAGACGGCAATATAATGCAGGCCTTACACCTCGTCGTCGCAACCCATGAGATAAAGCTAGGTAATTTTATGGAAAGCGAGGAGTTAACAACAGATTAAAATAGATGACGTAACCACGAGTACATTCTCTGGGAAGCGAATAATTTTTCATTGTTTTAGACACGTGGCCGAGCGTCGATCAATTTGATTGACAGATGAAATTACAATCCAGAGGAAAGGAGGAGGGTGAAATTAATTTGGGACTTAATACATCCCGGGAACTCGTCCTAAGTGAAAAAGAGTAGGAGTAAGGAGGAGACTGGACATAAGTAATTATTCCACGTGAAAAGAGGAGGAAGAAAACGAAATCTCGTCATGAACGAAAAGAATATAACGGCGAGGCATTGTCTACAATCCTCAGAAGCAAACAAGTATAGCATTTCGAGGATACCTACTGGAGAAATATTAACATTGCATTCTGTTTGACTTATGCACGAAGTCTTGTGATGGAATTTCCTAAGCTATAACCTCAGGTAATACCCAAATGTTATTCTGAATGGTTTGTCTGCTGTTCGAGCCTTGCGTTAGTTTTCTGTTTCGCATTTTTTTTTTTTTTTTCAAACTTCAAGCGTGTGGATTTTCCGAGTTACTCATTGCTCCAGTTCTAGCCTTTGCTATTCCAATGTGAACTTTGTTTCTGCTTCTTATTTCATTTGCTACTTTGTTTTCTTATTTGTTGTATGTGATAATTTGGAGAAATCCAACGTTATCCAAGCCATTTGAGTGTGTGGCCTATTCATGTACAGGAGATACATTGAGATTCATCCTGTATGAGTTCGACGCACATTGGAGACTGATTACTTAGGAGAAATTCCTGAGAGCAAACAGTCTATTTATAGAGTCCAAATTAACGTTGGAGGGAGAAATGTCCCCAGTTCACCTTGTCTGCATGATGTCTGCATGAGGACAGACTTGACTTAGGACACCTTTTTACCAGACAGGTGCAGGGAAGGCTTTTTAATATGCAACGGGAATGCACGACAACCCCTTCCGACAAGACAGAATGAATGAAATAGAAAGGGAGAGAGTAAGTGAAGCGAACTTATATGGAAAACACTCCATTGCATAGGGGGTGGTGAATATGTATGTTTTGAGCTATAGATGTTCTAAATGGTTTTATGAATATATACATATATTTATTTAGAACTGATATATATTTAAGTAACATGCATGTATATTAGGAGGTTAATGTATGTTTATATGAGTGTATATGCATATGTGTTTTGAAATGCGTAGACGAAGATACTACCCATTTCCGTTCGCTTCATTCCAGATCTCTTGGGAGCCTTGGGCAGTGAACATCTCATATCAGGGAGTGACTGAGCTTAGTGAAGAGACCAATTTGGACATTTTTAAGTGACAGTGAACTGCGTCTCACTGGGGGAAGCATGACCTATGTGCTCTCACCAGCTGAGTTATAACATCATTATAATCATCATCATCATATTACCATCATGAATAGCAATAATAAACACAGCTGTTGTATTTAAAACTCAGTTGTCCGTATAAATTCTAGATGTCTATGAATGTTTGTGTAGCTTAAATGATTAAACGCATTGGGAAAGCATTTATTGGGGGCTCGAACATACATACATTCGAGCATACATCGCTTCTGATGGGAGATGCCTTGAAGAGATTAGTACAAGAATTCTCATTACGAAAGTAGCCTTTTGCAAACTGAAAAACATACTGACCAGTGAAAAGCTATCAATTGAAACGAGAAAAAGAGTGTTGAAGTGCTACATAGAACCTGTACTTTTGTATGGAGGTGAAGCGTGGACAATGAGCAGTCAAGCTGAAAAACATATGATGGCTGTGGAAATGTGGTTTCTGAGGAAAACGCAATGAATACCATGGGCAAACAGAAAAACCAGTGAATATGTCCTTCAAGAAACAAATGAAGATCTTAAAATGATTAGAGTAATTAGACGTAGACAGTAAATATGCTTTGGGCATGTTATGAGAAGACATGAATTGGGGAACATTGTGACAACTGGCAAGATCGAAGGGAAGAGACCAATGGGAAGACCGAGAAGTAAATACCTGGAAGTCTTGGCCACGTGGCATGGTCGAGACAGAAACACGGAGCTGATCCACGACTCTGGTGATCGAGTGAGATTGCACTACATGACCGCCCACTCTTATCGGCATGGCACATGATGGATGGATAGAACATACATTTCATGAGTAGAATATGCCAGGGAGGTACCTTGCCTATGCAGTCCGTAAGTAACAAGTTTATTCTGCATATCTTAATTCCTCTTTCTCACTCCTGATGATACCAAGAAGAGCTAAATCTATCTTTTCAACGAGCCACTTCTTGGCTGTTTTCTTAAGTATCCAGTAATGGTGTCTTCAATAAGCATAACAGACATTTGTTCCGCGTTTTCTCCCTGAGATCTAGGGTGGTAAGTAGACCCCTCTAGAAGAGTCAGGGGATCTAAAATTGCACCCAGAACTAAACACCATTAGGAGAAAATGACCTTTGACTGAGTGGTTGCCCGCCCGGGGGCTACTTTAGCCAATTTAATTTAGTGACAGTGGATTAGGAAGTTTCGAAACTGCGTGACTTCTCTGACGTACTTTTCGGTCCAATGAAGAAGTAAAGCACATGCGACCAAGAGAATTTTATTCTATAGGAATCTAAGAACTTTATCGGCGCTGGAAGACTTGTATTTAACGCAATGGTGACTACGTCGAAAATGATATATTTATTTATTTATTTATTTATTTTTCAGAATAAACTCACCCCACAAAAAACATCATTTAAGGTTTACATTTAAAAACCCCTCTAACATATACACTCAATATTTCCCCCCGACCATCTTCTCAAAGTATTCAGCATGCATTTAACTAAGACATTTTAAAGATGTAGGGGTGTTTTATTATATACTTGTATGTGTAAATTTGTGTGGTTGTCCCATATCTGACTGTGTGTAGGGTTAGGTAGCATCATGTATGAATCCCTAATGTGTAGTGCAACATAATTAATGGAATCTTTCGGAAATCATATACAAGGGTCGGTGAATAAGTAATACCTCCTATTTTATTATCCATATAAATACTTTATCCGTTTGCAATTTGCCGGCTCCATGGCCGAGGGGTTAGCAGCTTTCTCCGCTAACACCGAATACTCTCGTCACGTGACGCGACGAGAATTAGCAGTGGTTCGAATCGCAAAAGTGACTTATGAGAGTATGGAGCCGGTCGCTCAGAAAGTCGTGGCGTGCTGATGAGCGTAATCTAGCCTAGGAATCAACATACAGCTGAAAGATGCTGGTGTTGACCGCAATATCCTGAAACAGGATGGAAACGCGGAAAAAAAAAAAAAAAAGTTTGCAATTTATTAATTTAGCAGGATTCCTCAAACACTCTTCTGCACTGTATATCACTACCTTTCTGTTTCAGTAATAGCTTGCGCAACAATAAGATTTTTAAATGACCAACAAAGAAACATCGTAATGGTCAAAGAATTCCTCAATGCTGAAGGCAAGACCCCGATTCGCATCCACGAACGTATGAGTATTGATGATGGAGATTCAACAATGGTTATTAGCACTCTTGAGTACGTCGTTGTGATGAAGCTGAAGTTGGTCAATCTTCAATGGCAGATGCAAAGCGGACTTGCCGTCCGTCAACTGCATTGACTCCACACAACAATATTCTATTTGACGACATCATTCGTTGTGACCGTGGGGTAACATTAGATGAACTGTATTCCATGTTGTCCATAAGTAAAGTCAGTATACAAACCATCATTAAAGACCTGGGTTATTCAAAGGTTTGTGCACGGTGGGTACTTAGAATGTTGACAGACAGACATAAAGAAGCAAGGAAAACCATAGCCATCAACCACATGCACCGTTACTAAGCTGAAGGAGAAGGGTTTTATAGAATATTGTGACAGGTGAAGTTTTTTTTAACCAGAATCCAAGAGGCCGTCAAGGGAATGGCATCACATAATATCGCCGACAAGAAAGACGTTCACAATGTCACCATCTGCAGGGAAAGTTATGGCCTCCGTGTTTTGGGACGAGAAAGGTGTGATTCGTCTCTACTTCTTGGAACATTGAAACACGGTGAATGCTGACCGTTACATTGAAACTTCGACTACTTTATACATAAAAAGATCCAAGAACTTCATTATTGTTTCACAATAATGCCATGCCACGCGCCACTAAACGCACCGTTGATACAACTGCAGAATTTGGCTGGATATGTAACCACATCCACCTTACAGTTATGGTGTAGCACCTTCAGATTTCCATCTGTTTGGACCACAGAAAGAAGATCTTCGCCTACATCATTTTGAGGACACCGAGACCCTTAAACGCACCGTACGCCAATGGTTTAGGAAAAGATACACACATTTTTACCCTGCGGGGATACATGCTCTTGTGAGAAGATGCACAAAAACTATAACGAAAAACGGAGACTACATTGAGAAATAATTTTTGAAGTACAGACTTAGGACTTCGTTTCAATATGAATTGTACCCGTTTTGATTTAAATTAAAAATTACGAGTCATTACGTATTGACCACACCTCGTAGATATTGGTCTTTCATTCTTTGTTTCTTTCGGCTGTGTTTATTTCCTATAAAAAAAAGTTTCTGCCTCTGCATCTTTCCCTTTTTATTCATCACGAGCTCCAGAGAACAAGCCTGTTTGTTATTGTTACAATTTAACTTCGCTAGCCTCATTGTTCTCTTGATAACGAACACATTTCAAACTAAAATGTCAACTTACTCAACACAAACAATCAACATGTAAGCTTGTGGCTACGGTGTGCTTACGCATTTTCTTCTGTTGGACTGGCAGTGCATGGTTCCGTCGTCCTGATACTGCGCTGAGTGTGTGGTGCGACCCTGTGAGCTGTGGATTTCGTGTGGAGTGCTGGTGCATCTGTCCGAGGTTGTTTGTATCGTGAACTGCATGTTCAGAAAAATGACAGCCGGGCGGTTGCTGAACTAACTGCGTTTGGCTTATGTTGTAATCAGTGGCTGCTGGTTTTATAGTGACTGCCGCTTCCATCAACGATGAACTGTATTTTTCATGCCGGACTTTTGTGCTGGCATTCTGGCAGCGGCCTTATACATAGTATACCTATGCGAGTCGTTGGTTTGTGGAGACTCCTGTCTGTTCTACTTTTCACATGCGGCAGTGAGAATCATTTTGTGTGATATTCACTGGTACAGGAGCGGAGCATTATGGGACGACTCTTTCCCATGAAGTTGGAACCGCGACTAACTGACTAACTAAACAATCAACAAATTGTATAGTCTTTAATTCCAGCCAGCTCCAGGATGTCTTGTCTCTGGCTTATTATCTCCGTGAAAGATTATTTGTTCTGTCCCAGTATAGCCCTAGCATGTGGAACATGATAACTTCAACAGATCTTCTCTCCGTGAAAACTTGACTACTACTCCTGCGTTATGGACATATTCCCTATGATGGCCGAAAGGAGGTCTGCTTGAGTTGAATCCATATCTCCTCCTATATAATTGGCCATGTTCTTATATTTAAAGTTCTGTTGGGTGTCCCTATTGCCCTACTTCTTTCATTCATCTTCAAATGTCAAAGGTTCCTCGTGGTTTAGTTAGTGTTTCCTTTTTTCCTTTCATGTAACCATTTTACTGTTTTATTTGCACTAGCCTTTATTACAATGTCCAAAAAATTGTTGTAGATCTGTTGCATTATTCGCCACCAATACTGTGACATCTGCGTCTTGTATATTGTTTATATAATAACATCCGATTAGTATTCACGGCTTCTCCTTGATCTCTCATTATTACTTTGCTATAGAGGGAGAGGAGATCCGGTGACAAATTATGTCCCTGTCGTACTCCTAGCTTTATTTGTTCATAATTACGCTCTTTATTTCCCAGTTTAACTGCCGCTACTTGGTTCCAGTAAATATTTTTTATTATTATTCTGAGGTCTTTCCATCAATGTTGTATGTCCTCCGACATTTTAATGACTTCATCGTGTTTTCTTTTTCAAATGCCTTGGTATAATCTATGAAGCACAAATATATGTCTTTCTGTGTCTCTATTGACCTTTCTATTAGTGCTCGTAATGTATATAACTACAATGGAGTAAGAAATATATGTTAATGATGACAAATTGGAGGTGGTGGAAAATTTCGAAATCTTGGATCATTGATTAGTGGATTACCAACAATGGTGACACAATGAAAGAAATTAAAAGACGAATAACTATTGCTCTACAAAGACTAAACAACTGAATACATTGTGGAGATGGACAGATAGAACTAAAATAATTAGATTTTTAAGAGCATGCATCTTTCCCATTGCAACAAACGCCTGTGAGACCTAGACACTTACTAAGCAAGCTGAACTGCACATACAAGCCTTTGAATATGAATGTTATAGACGAGTTCTAAGAATATCTTGGATAAAGAAAAGAACAAATGCATCCATACTTTAAGAGCTGAATATTGAAGAAGGTTGGCAATTAAAGATGATAAAACAAATAAAATTGAAGTATTTTGGTCACTTGAAAC
This sequence comes from Cepaea hortensis, assembly GCA_963921405.1. Classification (NCBI taxonomy): domain Eukaryota; kingdom Metazoa; phylum Mollusca; class Gastropoda; order Stylommatophora; family Helicidae; genus Cepaea; species Cepaea hortensis. The sequence goes on from OY992876.1 coordinate 393,312,197, forward strand.
GTCACGAAAGTTTGGAGAGAACAATAATGAAGGGGCATATGCCTGGGAAGGGAGGAAGGGGAAGGCCAAAGAGAAGATGGGTGCAGGATGTGGCGGATGGTTTCTAGATGGATGTATAGGACGCGGGACCTCTTGCCTATGATAGATAGGTTTTTCGGAAGGTTGTTATGGGAGCGAGGTTCTGCACAGGACATGCTACTGAATGAATGAATGTATATATTGCATTGTCTATACACTATCCTTCCATAAATCCATACTGTTCTTCACCAATTTCGATTTTTATTGTCTTTCTTGTTCTTCTCATTATATTCTGAGTATAAGCTTAGTGGTATGATTTATGATGGTAATTGTACGAATGCCTTTGCATTCAATTGCTCCTGGTCTTTTTGGTATAGCTATAAATACAGATTTCAGCATATCACTCAGTAAATATCCACTGCTGTAAATATCATTCAACATTTTGGTTAATATCTCATCATCTCATCATCACCTCATCTCATCATGTTCCTCTTGTACCTTGCGGTGTCGAGGTGAAGTATAAACATCGTGAGAGTGCCCGATTATGGGCCTCATGTATCGATATTCCCATGGACTCTGCTATTCCCTCCGTCCAACGTTTACGTGGTCGGCCTCTTCCTGTGTTTCCATCTGGTCTGTACATTATTGCTTGTTGTGGTATGCTGTTGACTGGTAACCTACTTGCATGGCCAAACCATTTGACTTGCTGCTTTCTAATAAAATCTAGTGCTGCTTTAACCCCCATTTTAGTCCTGATTTCTTCATTTCTGATCTTATCTCTTATTGATACGTTGAGTATTCTTCTCAGGAACCTCATTTCTGTTGTTGTGATTTTTCTTTTCTACTCCAAATGCTCCCAGTACTTTTAATTCTTCTATAGTGATTCCATCTGGCCCAGGCGCTTTTCCTTTCTTCATATGTTTGACAGCGTTAGCGACTGCTTCTTTAAGAATAGGTGAAGCTTCTAAGTTGCTTTCTTCTGTTAATTCTTCCCTTTCTCCATCATATAATTCTCTTATATACTCATTTCAAATCTTCATTATAGCACCTTATTCCATTAATATCTTTCCTATTTTTTGTTTCAAGCACCCTGTTGATTTCATAATGTGACACAAAAATGTGATATGGAAGTAGAAGGGAAAATTCTTAACCAAGTGGATAATTTTAAATACCTAAGGGCATTTATAACATCAGACGGAAGGTCACAACTGAGATTAAGAGCAGAATAGCGCTAGCAAAAGCTGCATTTCAGAAAATGAAAAGTATCCTATGCAATAAGTCATTATCATTGAATGTAAGAAAGAGAGTGCTGAAGTGTTATATAGAACATGCTTTTCTTCTTGGAATGTAAATGAACAAATTAAGAAGAACTTGGAAGCAACAGATGTGGTTACTAATACGAATGTTGCGAATTCTTTGGACTGTCAGAATAACTAACGACGATTCCTCCGAAGTCGGAGAGTGTCTGCCTGTACGGCGAGGAACCATCAGTCTGCACACCAATAAGCCAGACATGGGATAACGGATACTCACGCATACCTAAGGTCCTGTATGACATCACACTGATGTTGGACAACAGGATGCCTTCATCCGACATACAGGACTTCGCTCCTGGAGCTCAAGCCAACGAACACAAGCAAACAAGCAAGCAACTAACGACGATTGCCTAAAAGAGGCTAATGAAACTAGAACATTATATACAAAAATAAGAAAGAGACAAAAGTTTTCTTTGGTCATATGATGAGAAGAGTGGCATTGGAGAACATCGTGACGATTTGAAAGATCTATAGAATGGTGGCTGTGGCCGACCAAGAGAAATTATGCTGGATGGATTGAAACGGTGGCATGGAGGAATATCAGCAGCAGAGATGATACTGAACACCAAAGACCGAGATATGTGGAGAGGTGGCTTTTCACTTGTTGTTGTTGTTGTTGATGATGATGATGATGATGATGATGATGATGATGATGATGATGATGATGATGATGATGATGATGATGATGATGATGTATCTATCTCTAATCAGTGGTTCACTGGGTCTAAAAATATTGATTGCCAGGATTAAAGGGTCATTTGCGGTTTTAATACATTATCTAATTTTTAAGAAACATTTTTATAAATTTAGATAATATGAGAGGAATCGCCATTGAATGACGTAACATCAATAACATTAGACATGCGGGGATTATGCAGTATTGATTGCAAACAATGAGCAGGACCTACAACATTTAGTAAATGTGGTTGTTGTACACAGTGAACAACAAGGGTTAGAATTGAATTGTAAGAAGACACAGATTATGGTCGTCACTGGGAAGAAAGAAATATCGCAATGCAATATACAGGTAGGTAAATGGGAATATTCTTAAATAAGTTAATTGGTACATTTATCTCGCAACATTCATAGCATCTGATGGAAAGAGATTAGAACAAGAATGTTCTGGCGTAGGTAGCCTTTGCCCGATAGAAAACATACCGATCAATAAAAAGATGTCATTTGCAACGAGAAAATTGGCGTTGAAGTACTGCATAGAACCTGTACTTTTGTATGGAAGTGAAACTTTGGCAATGGAATAAAAAAGCTGACAAACATCTAATGGTAGTGGAGATGTGGTTTCGGGGGAAAATGCAAAGAATGTCATGGACAGAAAGAAAAAACATCGAGCACATCCTACAAGAAGCAAATGAGAACAGTAAACTGATTAGAGAAATTAGACGAAGACAGTCAACATTTTTGGATACGTTATAAGAAGAAATAAATTAGAGAACTTGGCAAGATTGAGGGGAAAATAACAAGGGGAAGGCAGGGAAGTAATTATCTGGATAGCTTGGCCACGGAGATTATCCACGACTCTGATTATCATGCGAGATGGTGAATCCCGACCCCCCCCCCCCCCGCGCTTGTCGGCATGGCGCATCGTTATGATGAATGTTTAAGAGGTCCACTTCATAAGGGAGCATCAGGGTCCCCTTGCCACCAGTCAAGCTGACACCCGAGCCATTCCGCCAATTCCTCCAGTATTACATAACACGTCTGGAAGAAAACGATTTCAAAACTCCATTTGTTGATTTTGTTCGCCCTGAGATACCCCGTACCTCACACAAAATCAATAATGCCATAAGCGTAAACAAACACCACACAAAAAGATGAATTCAATATATGCACAACCTTGAGCATGGCATTTCGTTTGTTTAATTGAAATACAGACACACTCTGTCGCTCAAAGATAGTAATCAATATGTGTGTAAACCAAAACGATTGATGAAAATCAGGTTAAAATATCCAACGATTCTGTCTGACTCTCTCTTCTCTCCCTCTCTCTCTCTCTCTCTCTCTCTCTCTCTCTCTCTCTCTCTCTCTCTCTCTTTCTCTCTCTCTCTCTCTATCTCTCTCTCCTCTCTCTCTCTCTCTCAATTTTTCTCTCTTACACTCTCATTCTCTCATTATCTCTCGCGTCTCTCTCATGACTCTCTCCCTCAGTCATTGTCTCACTCTCTCCCTCTATTCTCTCTCTGTCTCTCTATGTGTCTGTCTTTATCTCTATATCTCTTTCTTTCTTTCTCACTTTCTCTCCTCTCTCACTTTACCTCTTTGTTTCTCTTTCTCCTTGACACACTCTCTCATTCTCTCCTTATCTCTCCTCCTTCTCACTCTCCCCTCAGCCTTTCTTCTCTCTCTTTCTCTCTCTCACACATTCTCTCATTCCATCACTATCGCTCTCCTCCTTCTCACTCTTCCCTCTCCCTCTCTTCTCTCTCTCTCTCTCTCTCTCTCTCTCTCTCCCTCACTGTCATTCTCTCACTATCTCTCTCCTCCTTCTCACTCTGTCCTCTCCCTCTCTTCTCTCTCTTTCTCTCTCACACACTCTCTCATTCTCTCATTATCTCTCTCCTCCTTCTCACTCTCCCCTCTCCCTCTCTTTCTCTCTCACTTTCTCTCTCTCGCTTGTAGATCAAGCCCTTTACAGAACGTCGCCCTCATCACGAGGCGTCGAAAAGACTCTTGGTCTCTGGCCACGTGCCCTGCCCCATGCACCGTCACGCCAAAGGTGCCCACAATGTTCTATGCCCATCTTCCTACTGGTCATATTCCATAGTTGTAGGTTCGTGTGGATAACAGACCTGACTAATGAAGACATCTTTTTTTGGGGAGAGAGGAGGGGGGGGGGGGTGTCTAGTTGGTCATGAGTCGTGGTATACTAGTTACTGCTGCGAGGCACCGTCGCCATTTGGAGGTGATAGGTTCGAATCCCGTCGGTAATTATAGCTTTCAATTTGTATGTTGTCTAGTACGTCCTCTTGTCTCTACTTTCTTCTTCTACTTCTATGATAGCCCAACAATACATGTATATTTGTTTATGAACTCTCTTAGTGATCTCAAAGGATTTTCAAATTGTATTTCCGAGATAAGATAATTTGGTGTGAGTTGTTGTTGTTGTTGTTTTGTTTATTTTTTTGTTGGAAGGGGGGAGTGGAGCTGCTCTTCAATTGTGGATTCAACAAAGAAGAAGAATCAATAATATATTGAAATGAATCCGTTATTAAAAAGTATGAAAAGAACTAATATGTCAAGCATGGATGCATGTACTATACACCTCAGTGGATCTCTACCGCCCAGATTAATAATTGATGGATGTTTTGAATAGATTTGTGTTAGTGTTTCTATGAGGTCATGAATGCGATGAGGTGGACAAGAACTGTATGTTATCATCATTTAGTGAACGGCCTGGCACTGTATCCTCAAGGCTACGTAGTTTTTTTTCGGGTTTGCTTTCTGCTCAGTGGCGAAAGTGTTACGGGCGCAGTTCGAAACACAGCTGCAGACGTTTAGGCAGCCCACCGTCTTGCATTGGTTTTCATACAATGGTAGTGAACACAAACTTGCCAAGAAATCACAAATAGATACCAAATGCTGAGTTTGACTGCGACGTCCAGCGCAAGGCGGTCTGCTTCTAAATCGCCCGCAGCTGTGTTTCGAACAAGCATGTGGGATTACGAATTTCGTTCGTAACCCCTGTGTCCCAGCGCCAGTAGAGAGAAAGAGAGAGTTCTACACAGAAGGAGCAATGTAGAGAAAGAAAGAGAAAGCGAGAGAGTGAGAAAGAAGAAAGTGAAAAATATAACACCAAAGAAACACATCCTCTATTATGAACATCTTTTTTTTTGTTGCCATGTCCTTTACAGGACATCGCAGTCAACATCAGCATCTTTCAGCTGAATGGTGATTTCTTGGAAAGATTACGCTCAGTAGTTTCCCATTGCTTTCTGAGCGACCGGCCCATATACCCCGTAAGTTACCGACGCGTAGAGAATCGCTACCAATTCTCGCGCATGTCACGTTACTCACGAGAGTATACGGGATTACGGAGAAAGTCATGTAACACCTAGACCAGGGAGACCGGCTATGAACATCTAGCGTCATAAAAATGTCGGAGTGGCCTGATGGCGTTGGACACTGGTAGGGTTGCCAGATACGTGGGCACCAAAAAGAGGACGTAATAAGACAAAAAGGAGGACAAAGGAGGACATATTGAATGTTTCATTTGAATCGTTCCAGATTAAACCCACAATCTACAATTTTATTACAATTGCTGCCGATAAGTATATCTTACTGTTAGTGAATCGACCAAGAAACAATCATGTTAAACAATAAACATAAATTCAATGGAGGCCTTTTTCAAAATGCTAAAAAGCATTATTTATACAGCCGATTGTAAATTATTACCTTATAATCTTTATTAATTACGCAACGTATTTCTCGGAGGAGCCAACTTTTCGTAGAAGAACCTCGTTAGCAATCACATATGCATAAAACTGTTCACAGGTAAGATTCTTTAAATTATACTTTGTGAGAATGACGCCCTTTACAGAGTCGAGTAAGAGTCTGTTCCTTTCCTTTGTCTATTGAGCATTAATCAAGGAGAACACGCAAGGAAAACACAAGGAGAACAAATTATACAAATAATTGGTGTTTCACATTTGGTATAAATAGGAAAATTAATAAATATTATTAAACAATGGGTTTTAATAAATAATTTAATCACACGGTAGCGTGTATTTACATTGTAAGTTGTAACAACAATACATAACAAATTATAACATAAAATATAAGAAAAGCCGGATATTTTAACGGTTTTTAGCTTTGCCTGCCGGACGGAGGACATTAGGCTAAAAAGGAGGACATGTCCTCCCTTTGCCGGACGTCTGGCAACCCTAGACACTGGCAATATGGACAGTTAATCACAAGCAAAAATCCGTCCAGTGCACTTGAAGTAGTGGCACATGCAAGGACTATGCTTGAGTTCAAAACGAACACATGCAGACACAAAATAACACCCACTAGAATGTTATTGTACCCTCCATGGGTGGGTAAGAGTGGTGAGAAAAATAGAAATAGCAAATTATTCCTGAGTCAGAATGATTCAATCAAATGTCTTTATATTTGTACAGGAGTTGGCCATTCGCGCCCACTGTTATGCTAATTAAGAAAACCACTTTTTCGGGACAACCATCATCAACATTAAGTGTCATGACGATGAAAAGGGCTGTCAAGGTTCGCCATCTCACACGACTGCCAGAGTCGTCAATCAGGTCGGAGTTCTTGTTATGATGTGTCCAGGCCAGATAATGGTGCCAGTTGGGGTCTGATTACTTGTCCGCGTGCATGTTGTGTTTGGAGATTCAGTTTACTATTGTAGCTGAGAATACTTAGGGGAAAGGAGAGGAAAAACGTTGGGGAATACAGGAGCATTGCCGAGGTAATTGTCTTAAGTACTTATGTTAACAAATGTCAAAATATAACCTATATGTAGGTAGATAATTAGGTACGTTCGTAAATAGGTAGGTACTTATGTAGGTTGGCTGGTAGGTAGGTAATTAGGTAGGCTGGTAGATGGTAAGTAATTAGGTAGGTTGGTAGGTATGTAGGTAGATAATTAGGTAGGTAGGTGAGTAATTAGGTAGGTTGGTAGGCAGGTATATAGTTGCATACCTCCGTATGTATCTATCTATGTAGGCAATTATAGATATATGTGGGTATGTGTGTATATACGTATGTATGTATGTAAGTAGATAGTTAAGAATATATGTTTGTATGTATGAGGGTATATGTGTATGTAAGTAGGTAAGCAGGCAGCTAGGTAGGTAAGACGTTAGTGTAGGCAGAGAGGTAGGTAGGTGTTTAGGTCTGTCTGTCTGTCTGTCTGTATTATGTGTATGTGTGTATGTATTTATGTGCGTGCGTGCGTGCGTGCGTGTGTGCGTGCGTGTGTGCATGCGTGTATGTGTGAGTATGTATGCATGTATACACACACACACACACACACACACACACACACACACACACGCGCGCGCATATATATATATATGTATATATATATATATATATATATATATATATATATATATATATATATATATATATGTGTGTGTATGTGTGTGTGTGTGTGTGTGTGTGTGTGTGTGTTACATAGATTATACTAAGGCATTTGTTAAAGTAACACATGATGAACTGATTAAAATGTTTGAAAATATTAACATTGATGGGAAATATCTCAGAATAATAAAAAATATTTACTGGGACCAAATAGCAGCAAATAAAATGTGAAATAAAGAAGGAAATTGTGAACAAATAAGGCTGGGAGTCAGACAGGGATGTGTTTTGTCACCGGATCTCTTCTCCCTCTATAGCGAAGTAATGATGAGAGAGATCAAAGAAAAGCCAGGAATAATATTCGAAGGTTATAATATAAATAATATGCGCTATGCAGATGGTACTGTATTGATGGCGGATAATGCAAAAGATCTACAACTGTCGGACATTGTAGTAACAGAAAGTGCAAAGAAAGGACTCTCCTTGAATATTAAGAAAACAATAACAATGGTGATATCAAAGAAAATGGTGACACCCAAATGTGAAATAGAGACAGAAGGGAAAATTTTTCACCAAGTGGATATTTTTAAATATCTAGGGACATTTATAACATCTGATAGAAGATGCACAACAGTGATTAAGAGCAGAATAGGGCAAGCAAAGGCTGCATTTCAGAAAATGAAGAATAACTTATGCAATAAGTCAGTATCATTGAATGTAAGAAAGAGTGTGCAGAGGTGCTATATAGAACATGTTTTGCTGTATGGCTGTGAATCTTGGAATGTAAAATGAACAAATTAGGAAGAGATTGGAAGCAACAAACATGTGGTTCCTGAGACGTATATTTTGAATTCCTTGAAGTGCCAAAGTAGCTAACAACGAATGTCTGAAAGAGGCTAATGAAATTAGAACATTATATACAACAATAAGAAACAGGCTAACAACTTTTTTTGGTCATGTGATGAGAAGAGAAGAATTGGAGAACATGGTGACAACTAGAAAGATCGAGGGGAAGAGAGGCAGAGGCAGACAAAGAGAAATTATGCTGGATGGATTGCGACGGTGGCATGGAGGAATATCAATGGTAGAGTTGATCCAGAAAACCAAAGACAAAGAACTGTGGGTGGTCATGAACGCCTACGCCTTTCGGCGTGGCACTTGATGATACACACACACACACACACACACACACACACACACACGAAGAAAGACGAACAGATATGTTAAATTTGATTTCCATAACGTTGCCTTCAACTCAAACCCTCAAGTCGATTGATTTACTGGTCAATTTTACGTACAGTAGCTTGCCACTGCCGGCTCCGTGGCTACGGGATTATGGCCGCAGTTCGTAATCCCGTATACCCTCTTTCGAAACACAGCTGTTGGTCATTTGGCAGCAGGCCACCGTACGTTAGCTTTTTATGAAATTGTGTGGGTGCCGGTCGTTCAGAAAGCAATGGCAAACTACTGAACGTAAACTTGCCAAGACATCAAAAACAGTCAAAAATGCTGAGGTTGACTGCAACGTTCTGTACAGGATATGCAATTAACTTTTTTTAGTTTGTCATTGCTTTCTGCACGAGAATTCAACTCCAAAGTCCAACTTACTGATGTAGATAATGACAACATTACCCGTTCGTCAACGCAACGGAAATTTTATCTCAAGCTCATTAATCTTCGCATCCACGCTGACTCCTAATAGATAATAAAAGATGCCCCCCCCCACCCCCACCCCCCCCCCCACCCCCCAAAAAAAAATCCCGTCTCCTTTCTGCAGTGATTCCACAGAGGCGACAACTCAAATCACCAAAGTACTATGGCCACAGAAGCATCTCTCTTGCGGGCAGACGTGATATTTAACAAGACAGTGTCTCCAGCGATGATGTTACTGAGCTTAGTTGGGAACACCCTGGCGTTCTTGGTTCTCTGCAGAAGGTCCTTCAGCAGCATGCCAATGTCGGTCTACCTCAGGTTCCTTGCCATCATGGATGCGGGTACTGTCATAACCGGTTTGCTGCATCGATTCCTCTTGGCTGTCACAGGTTAGTTAGAGCTCGTAGCCTTATCGTAATGCTTTAGTTAGTCGTTAGTCACGGTTCCATCTTCAAAGCAAAGGGTCACACAATAAAGCTACGTTCTTGTTCCGGTAAATACCACACAAAACGCTCCTCAGTGTACCATGTAAAACGTGGGACCGACAGCAGGCCCGACAGAGAGACTAACAGCCCGCAGAGACATATATGCATAAGGCCGCTGCCAGAATGCCAACACAACAGACCACCACTAAAATTACAGTCACTAGAAAACCAGCAGTTGCACACACATTACTGCATAAGGCAAAATCAGTTAAATCAGCAACCGACCTACCGCCATTTGTCTGAACGTGCAGTTTAATGTAATGCCCTAATTAGAGGTCACTATTGCTGAGGGGTTTAACACGTCACACGTGCTTAAACTTCTTGTGCGCTAACGACGGGGATAGGGTTCATATACACGCCGGTCAATTTAACTTACATGTTGACTTATCGTTCAGAAAACAAAAGGAAGCAACTGAATATAAAAGTGACTAGAAAATCACAAACGTGCAATGTGGAAGGGGGAGGTGATTGCAACGTCTTGCAGAGAGCAGGAAATTTATTAATTATACAACATGTGTCTGCACCTTTAGCTTAAGGATACAAAACACAGTTTCACAATTCCGACATGCCCGACTCGAAGTCAACAGCAGGCTGTTTGGAAGCTTTGCGTTGATTTTCCCTAATGGTATCAGCGTCGACCTTTCAGAAAGCGTTGGGAAAATAAAGAACGTAAAATGCCCAAATACATATATCACAAACAGACAATACATGTCGGAGTTGATTGTGACATCCTGTAAAGTACACGCAGCACGCTTTAGGTAGCATAACGTATCTCTGGCGCAGTGGCTAGCATGCTTGTCTGCCCTCTATGTGGTCATGTTGTTGAATTTCCAACGATGATGACTTAGTTTTAATTGACCTCGGCTCCTGAGTCAACCCAGCCTTAACTGGGTAACAAAAGATGATGAGAAGTAAAGGCGCTCGGTGGTGATATTGACCATAATCTATCTGCCTGGCGTTCTGACGGTCATGGGTTTGTTTATGGACTGCCTCGTTCAGATCTCTAGTGCAGTTTTTCCGAAGAAGACAAAGGTTATCACTGGAGCAACGGAATTATAGTGCGTTCACAAATGTTTTCCACAGTATAAAAATCCATAACTCAGTAACCAACTGAGGGACAATGATGATATTTAGCATATACCTTATCATTATAATACACCCAATATTTTTTTTCCCTGGAGATTGTACAGCAGATCTCAACTTTTGTTTATATATGGTATATAATTTACGGGTCAGAGATGAAGTGCATATTATGAAATGTATTACAACTTCACATGGAAACATCAGTGTTCAATAATGAATATTCTCCGTGGTGCATGAGAGTTTCCTTATAAGAAGCAGTTTACATAGTGGAATGGAAAAGTGTTCGGAAGTTACTGTAAAACAAGTTTGTTAGTATGAATTCAATACATTTTCTCCAAAACATCAAAAGAATTCCGCCACTTTCCGTGATTTCTGTTGCCTTTGGGCTTATTAAAGATATATTTCTTGGGTTGCAGTCTATAAAAGACGGCAGGGAAAATGTCATAACGATGCAACAGATACTTTTCAACAAAATTGAACGTGAATGTGGGCAAACATTTGTGAACGCACTATATAACTTTGTGTGTTGTTCTGGGCAGGCTGCTTGCTTTTCTGTAGCGAGAGACCGAGTCAGTTGGGGTAAATCCCGGTACACAAGAGTCGATCCTTTTTGACATTTAACCTTAAACCTTTTAAACTATCGACTGCAGACTAGCCCATAAAAATATGGTGCTGGCACCATATAACTAACACATCTGAAGGGGTGTAACATGATCCTTGGCTTTATTTTTACATATGCTTAAGGAGCTTTAGTTACATAAACTTAACCTGTGATAACAGGGAAGTCGGAAGGGAAGAGAAGCAGAGGGCGACTGATGAAAAGATGCTGGAACATCGGTGTCAGAATTGTTTGGCAGTATATGAAGAGGAATCAGCGGACAGACATGATCACCAACGCCAAACTGAATGGATTACAAGAAGAATAAGATCAGGCGACAGCTTACATAACACTCTTTCACAATACGTAAGTGAGTAAACGACTTATTTCATATGCATTGAGGCGTATGAGACCTTGTGCTATAGTCTCATAATTGTATAGACAAATTGACACTCACTGTTCTCTCTAAAACACTGTGACGTGTAATATGGTCAAGATGTTTCAGTTTCAGAGACATGGTGCTGTTTATGAGTCATTATTCTTGGCTCCGTGGCGAAAAGGATACGGATGCAATTCTTAATCCAACATACGGCGTTCGAAACAGCTGCGAGCGAATTGGCAGCAGACCGCCTTGCGCTGATTTTCATACAATGGGTGTGTGACTGTCGTTTAGAAAGCACTGGCAAACTAAAAACGTTTTTTTTTAAGTTACTTGCATATCCTTTACAGGACATGGCAGTCAACACCAGCATATTTTGCTGTTGTGATCTCTTGACAAATGAACGTTCAGTTGTTTTCCATTGCTTTCTGAGCTACCGGCTCCCATACTATTTCTTAAATACCCAACGTTAGGCGGTATGCTGTCAAATCGCCCACAGCTGTGTTTCGAACGTGCGTATTATGGATTAAGAACTGCGTCCGAAATCCCTTTGCCACTGAGTCGGCTAATGGCAAACTACTGAACGTAAACTTGCCAAGAAATCACACACGGACAAAAAATGCTGGTGTTGACCGCGACGTTCTGTAAAGGATATGCAACTAATTTCTCCAATGCTCAGACCTTGAAGAAATTGTAATCTTCTTTGTCCGTTATATTTTAAGTTCCTTTAAGGTACGTAACATTTATATCCAAGTCTCAATTTTCGTATTAGTAATTATGTTACTGTTATCTGTAGGATCCTTGCACTCCGGACAAGTCGATAGGGGCTCAGATCCCACCCCCCCCCCCTCTTTCTCAAATATGCATCAGCGTCCAGTGGCTGATAGTGCCAGTTCCTCGTTGTCCCGATGTGCCTCTCGTGTCTGGCCGTGCCGATTGTTACTCCCAAGTCTCACATTCTGGGCAATGATGTGGATTCACTTGCTTATATCGAGCACATAGATCAGGTGATAACAAAAGCCAAGCGGGGTTTGGCTTCGATGCGGGTGATGGCGGCAGCAAACTGTGAGCAGCGCCATCTATGTCTTCTGTACGAGGGGCTGGTCATGTCTATTTTTGAGTATGCGATGGCAATCCTGACTCTCAGCCGTAAGCAGATAGAAAGGATGGAAAGGATACAGAACGAAGCTATGGGCATTATTCTTGGATGTACAAGAGATACAGCATGCAGGGCGATGCGCTACCTTTTTGATTTTCCAACCATTGAAGACAGAATACAAATTTGCAGAGCACGTGCCTACCTCAGAGTTAACGCAAACACACAGCATCATCTGCATAGTGAAATTAGGAAGGTGAAGGGCAGTAGGTTAAAAATAGGAAGGTCGTGGATGGGTCAAGCCGAGGACATTCTTCAACTTAGAACCTGGCGAGGAGTGGGTACAAGTGCCAACAGATTTCTGCACATCCTTTTCAGTTTGCATCCAGCTAGATAGAAAATGCAGACAAGAAAATCTGGCTGCTGTGGAGGCCGAAGTACAAGCGTTGATTTTCGAGAATTCCTTAGACGGTGATGCTGTCATATACACAGGTTTGTCGGTCGTCCGACATGTGAGAAGCTCATGGGCTTTTACGGCGCAGGCCGGAAGGAGAACTGTGAAGAAGGACTCTGGTGCTTTTGCTGAGACCACAAGTAGCCAGACTATGGAAGTCATGGCAGTAAGTAAAGCAAAAACATGGCTCGAGACACAGACATTCACTAGGACATGTTTCCTTAGCGACTCAATGAGTATGCTCAAGAGGATGGAGATGGGGTGGATCCGAAGAGAGTGGTTGCTGTCTCAGCGGTCTCGACTCGATTAGTTTCATCTTCGTGCCAGGGCATGCGGGAGTACAAGGAAATGAGCGGGCTGACGAGCTCGCAGGTAAGGCTACTGTGGAGGGTGGACGCGATATGGACCAGACTGACATTATGAATGCTCTACGAGAAGTAAGACTGTTGCGAGAACCAAGCGATGACTGTGAATCTACAACCATGGTCAGAGTGCGAGAACTCCAAATTAAAAGAGGTGTTGCCAAACAAGAACACTACGCAGGAAGCCAAAGAAGATTGATTAACCAACACAGAACTGGTGTCGTGAGCCGCCACACGTTGTGGGATTTGCTGAGGAGGGGATCCGAGCACTTATGGACTGAATGGTTCGATGTGCAATGAGGATGAACTGTCGACTAACTAACTAACTAACTAACTAACTAACTAACTAACTATCTAACGAACTAACTAACTAACTAACTGAAGTCAAAGATCGCTGCTCTCCAAATCTCTCTAAGGAAGTTAATAACATCGGCACGATCCATCGCTTGGTCATCTGCAGGGGATGCAGAGACAGCAAGTTTATCAGCTCGTTCATTTCCCTCAACTCCCGCATGTCCCGGGACGAAGATGAAGGTGACTCTATGAACAACAAACCTCCGCAGCGATTTAATCCCGTCTACGTACAGAACCCACCTCGACCATTCGGATCATGCTCATTGAATCACTTAGTACACACACGTTGGTATAGTTCTGTTATTCTAGCCATATGACATCCCGCGTTATTCTACGTGAATGTTACTGTTATTAACACCATATGGCTTTATGTCCCCCAGATGACGACGTCAGAGGAAGAAACGAACTCAGCTGCCAGTTCCAAGTGTATATAGTCTACGTCTTCACCGAACTCAGCGCCTGGACACTTGTCATTGTGACCTCAGAGAGGGTCTTGTCCATCATCAAACCACATCGTGTCAAGATTCTTTGCACGAAGGTCAAATCCTACCTCGTCATTACCGTGGCTTGCGTTTTAATCCTGTTAGCGAATTCTCCAATTTTTGTCTTCTTTGGAAAACAAGCCGTTACAGACAGCAAAGCTAGCCCGCCTTTAGCAGAAACCAATGATGTTTTAAACAGAGACAACACCAGCCTAAACACATCAAACACAACCTTCACAGTCTACCGTCCATGTGGGTTCAGAGACGTCGTCTCCGACGCGGGACAAGCCTGGTTCTTAACCCACTTTGTCAAACAAAGTCTTCTGCCGTTTATCCTTATCTTCACCCTCAATATTATCATCATCCTTGCCTTAATCAGACGCAGATCTACTCTCCTGAAAAGCTGTGTTGAAACGTTTAAATCCCCATATACAAAAAAAGACATTTCTAAACGCCGAACGGAAGCAGTCCACACCACCACCATGTCTAGAAAAGACGCTTCTTTGTCGATGACGCTCGTTGCGATCAACGTCGTCTTCTTAATGTGTAATTTCCCTATAGGAATCTACCAGCAGATCGTCTTCAACCTTCCAGACCGATACGAGAATTCTGATCAAAGTTTATTATATTCGGTTCTCGTATTCTGTCTGTACCTGAACAACACACTCAACTTTATTTTGTATTCGGCTACTGGGTCAAGATTTAGAAAAGAACTCCGCAATATGTTCTCGTGCACGTCTTGATCTGTCTTAGTTATTGATCTGTTTTAGTAATCGATCTGTCCTAGTAATTGATCTGTTTTAGTAATTGATATGTCTTAGTAATCGATCTGTCTTAGTAATTGATCTGTTTTAGTAATTGATCTGTTTTAGTAATTGATCTGTTTAACTAATTGATCTGTTTTAGTAATTGATCTGATTTAGTAATTGATTTGTTTTAGTAATTGATCTGTTTTAGTAATTGATCTGTTTAAGCAATTGATTTGTTTTAGTAATTGATCTGTTTTAATAATTGATCTGTCTTAGTAATTGATCTGTTTAACTAATTGATCTGTTTTAGTAATTGATCTGATTTAGTAATTGATTTGTTTTAGTAATTGATCTGTTTTAGTAATTGATCTGTTTACGCAATTGATTTGTTTTAGTAATTGATCTGTTTTAATAATTGATCTGTCTTAGTAATTGACCTGTCTTAGTAACTGATCTGTTTTAATAATTGATCTGTCTTAATAATTGACCTGTCTTAGTAACTGATCTGTTTTAGTAACTGATCTGTCTTAGTAATTTATCTGTCCTAGTAATTAATATGTCTTAGTAATTGACCTTTCTTAGTAATTGATCTGTTTTAGTATTTGATCTGTTTTAGTAATTGATTTGTCTTAGTAATTGATCTGTCTTAGTAATTGATCTGTCTTAATAGTTGGTCATAAGTGCATTACTGTTAGAGTGGTATTTTTAAGGTACCTCCTTGGATATATAAATCTGGAAATGTTATATGAGAGAGAGAGAGAGAGGGAGAGAGAGAGAGAGAGAGAGAGAGAGAGAGAGAGAGAGAGAGCTGAGGGGGAGGGGGAGTATGTGCGTATACGTGAATGTGTGTTAGTGTGTTTATGTTTGTGAATGAATGTGTGTGTGTGTGTGTGTGTGTGTGTGTGTGTGTGTGTGTGATGGAGTGTGTGTGTGTGTGATGGAGTGTGTGTTTGCGTGTTATTGAGTGGGTGTATAAATGTTAGTGTTTGTGTAAATGATGTGTGCATACGCCTATTGTAGCATTGCATGTGTGTTTATGCATGTGTGAGTATATGTCTGTGTGTTTATGCGTGTGTGAGTATATGTGTGTGCCTGTCTACCTGCCTGTCCGATAACATGGTAATATGCATCGTTAAATGTTCAAAGTATTTATTTGACAATGTCTTATTTGCATGTAACATACACAATAGATAATTGATGTACAAAAGATGAGTGATTGGAAGGTTCGATTGTAAGACGGGCCTGCGTGTCCAGTTGTTACCCTTTGAAACTACAGTTCGTTCGTTCGTATTTGAGAAAACTGAAAATAATACCACGGACAGACAGAAAAACCAATGGAAACGCCCTACAAGAAACAAATGAACACCGTAAATTGATTCGAGAAACTAGGCGTAGACACTAAAGATGGTTTGTGCACATAATGTGGAGAAATACACTGGAAATCGTCTATCATATCTTTAATCTTTTTTACATTGTGACCCGCCTCTTGCTCGTTTCCCTGGTACACCTCCATCCATAGATATCTTTTACAAATATTATTGTAGCTTTCATTATCATCATCATGTGCCATGCCGGTAAACGTGGGCGGTCATGTTTCGCCATCTCACACGATCACTAGAGTCGTGAATCAGCTTTGTGTTCTTGTCTCGATTATGTCATGTGGCCAGACCATCCCGGTATTTACCTCTCTGCCTTTCCCTTGCGGTTTTATCCTAGATCTAGCCAGATGTCACCAAGTTCTCTAGTTTATTTCTCCTTATTCCATGCACACAAATTTTACTGTTTACATCTAATTTCCCTAATCACTACGGTTTTCATTTGTTTCTTGTAGTACTTGCTCACTGGTTTTTCTATCTCTCCATCGTGTTCTTTGCATTTTATTCAGAAATCACATTTCCACTGCCATTGGAGGTTTTTCATCTCGTTTCCTCATTGGTCAAGTCTTACATCCATACAAAAGTACTGGTTTTATGTAGCACTTTAACACTCTTCTACTCGCTGCAATTGACATCATTTTATTGGTTAGTATGTTTTCCATTTTGCAAAAGGCAAACTTTGCCATAGCGATTCTTGTTCTAATCTCTACAAGTTTGCTCCCATCTGATGTTATGACTGCTCCGAGATAGTTGAACAATCCACTTGTTTACAAATACTGTGTGTAGCACTCTTTTTTTCTTCTTATCATCGTCAGTACTAAGTTCGACCTTGAAAGGTCTTTTTGTTCTCTTTTTCGTTCGTGCGAGGGAAAGGGTGAGAAGGGTTAAAGATGTGTAGACGTTTAATTCTCTTTGTAAGTTGGTATTCATTTCTCTAAGATTGTTCTTGATATCATGACTCCATCTTTTACGTGGTCTTCCACTTTCTCTGTATCCATTATATATCTTCAATATGGCTCTTTGTGGCAGATGGTACCAGGGTATTCTTTTGATGTGGCCAAACCATTTAATAATTTGTTCTTTAATTAACTGCATGATTGATTTCAGACCTAGTCGTCTTCTAATTTCCCCATTCCTAATTCTATCTCTCACAGTTACTCCGGCAGCTCTTCTATATCATCTCATCTCGGCTGTTATAATTGTGAGCTTATTACGTGCAGTTGACATTGGTAGTATAGTGTCGGTCAAAAATAGTTTATATGAGATTTGCTTTAGTACGTATAGTATAGTGTCGGTCAAAAATAGTTTATATGAGATTTGCTTTAGTACGTATAGTTGTCTTTCTATGCGACAGAAGTGAGCTAGCCATAAATCTAAGAAGGAAAAAACGTTTCGTATGCTTCATTGCACAAACAATATCAAATATTGTGCTCAAATATAGTGAGGCGTTAGCAATTGGGCGCTTCCGGCCAGTTTTATGCAAATTAGACTTTTTAAATTTGAAATTACCAAGGGGATAATAAATGCTGCACATTCGAACAATACTTGTCACTATATTTTAAGTACGAGTATACAAAGTATACTTCATTTATTTATTGCATGTGATCTATAACTCTGCAAGTTGCACCTGACGAGATGCAACGAACCATATACTTGGCAATATATTATTTGTGCTTTCTGTGTTTAAATACCTTATTTTCATTCAATGAATATGTAATAATGCTCCTAGGTAACACTTATATTCAAAGTGGGGAACAAAAGGGGGGAGACTGAGTGGTCTCAAGGTATGGCGTTAGCCTCGAGTGCTGGAGGTTCCGGGTTCAAGCCCCGGTGAATGCCGGGACCTTTTCACGTGGACTTCTAGTAACAAAATTTCGCCTGGTCTCTGGGTAGTTGCGCTCGTAAAAGATCCCGTGGCAGTTGGAAATCGAAAAATAGTAGACTAATGGCGCTGCCCGGGAAAAATTTCGAGTTAAAAATCTACTTAAAGTATTTCAGTATCCTCGCCGGTGCTACGGAGTTCGTGCACTGAGCTGAGATTATCCAGACTCAGGCTTGAGTTAGGAGTAGAACGGAGCACTTATTGTTACATCAGTGTGCCGTGATATTGATCCATCGACTAAACTAAACTAAACCTATGTTCAAAGCGGATGGATATGTGTCTTTCTTCCATTTGATTTGTTAAATGTTCATGTTTCACATCCGTAAATTGCCACATGAAATACACGTGATGTCGGTACTGTTAGAGCTTCTATCCAAGACCGGTTGCTGACCAAGACTTTGGGCCTGGTCTGCACTGCCATGACATTTAGCCAATGTGGGGTATCGGGTTTGGTAAGCGCCGCCCTACATTCGGCGCTAACAGAAAGCGAGTAGTAATGTCTACGGTCATACTCTAGCTCTGCCATATTTAAGACCTGACTAAAACATTGTGTTACTGCAATAAGTAATATCGATGTGTTATGTATTAATCATTTCTGTACATTTTCCATTTGTGTATAATGCAGATACTCATACTGTTTTTGTTGTCCAAGATTACTAAATGATATATGAATGAAATAATGTAAGGAATGAGATATATAAGAAGGGCAGAATATTAGACATGCCTGCGTGCCCAATTCTTAATCCTTTGAAAATAAAGCTTGTTCGTTCAAACAATTGTGTAGCCCGACCTTTAGTTAGTTAGTTAGTTAGTTAGTTAGTTAATTGGTTAGTTAGTTAGTTAGTTAGTTAGTTAGTTAGTTAGTTAGTTAGTTGGTTGGTTGGTTGGTTGGTTGGTTGGTTGGTTGGTTGGTTGGTTGGTTGGTTGGTTGGTTGGTTAGTCGCAGTTCCAATTTCACAGCAACGGGTCATTCCTATTATGCTCCGTTCCTGTGCCAGTGAATATCACACAAAACGCTCCCCACTGCCCAATGTGAAAAGTGGAAAAGACAGGAGTCTTGACAAACAACAGCCCGCACAGATACACTGTGCATAATGCCGCCGCCAGAATGTCAACACAATAGTCCCCCACGAAACATCCAGTTTATTTCTGATGGAATCGGCAGTCATTTTCCCATCTGGATGTTTCCTAGATGTTCACCTACACAGTCCACGAACATACAGTTCATCACCGACGGCAGTGGCAGTCAACCAGAAGCCCAGCAGCAACTCATTTCTGCATAAGGCAAAAACCGGTCAACTCTGGGATATAGCCACCTCCGAACATGCAGTCACGTTCCAAAAAAAAACTTGGGCAGATTCAAAAGCACTTCACACGAAACTCACAGCTCACAGTGTCGCGCCACGCACTCACTCAGTAGCAGGGCGACGGAACCATCAAGCCTCCTTAGTCGCCTCTTACGACATGCGTGGTAGGCTACAGTGTTGCTATTCTTTGCTTCCCTTATGGGCCCCGGCAACATACGGAAGAGCTCGACCTTTTCTTGCTTCAAATAACACATCGTGCTTGACTGGCTATTATTCTTTTTGTGCATCAATCGATGTGTCATTTGTGATTGGTATTGTGCTGGTGTTGACAGCGGGCTCTGTGGCGAAGTGGTCAAGCCGTTTGACTCGTGCTCCGAAGGTTGTGGGTTCGATTCCGGGCCGCGTCCTTCGGTTTACGAGTTAAATGTGTGGGAGACTCCTGTGGGTCGTCGCTAAATGCTACGGAGTTCGTGCTGCGGAAAGAGACCGAGCCATATGGGATAAAACCCGGTGCAATGAAGTCGACCATGTCGACGTTTAAGCGAGTTTTTTTTTTTTTTTTTCCTATAAATAGGATATGAAAAGAGGGAAAAAACATATACGGGTAAATTAGAATATTCTTAAACAAGTTAATCGGTACATCTATCTCGGAACAGTCATAACTTTTGATGTAAGTTGCCTTTGAGAGATTAGAACAAGAAACGTTATGGCGATGCAAGATGGAAAACATAGCTTAAAAAGCAAGTTACATGTCGCTTACAGGACGTAGCAGTCAACTCCAGGAATTGTTGTTGTTGTTGTTGACGGTTTATGATTCCTGAGCAAGTTTACGTTCAGTTGTTTGCCATTTATTTCTGAACGACCGGCGTTCATACCATTGTTTGAAATCCTACGCAAGACGGTCTGCTTCCAATTCGCCCGCAGCTGTGTTTACAACGATCAGTAGCAAGATGTTGACATTGATCCTAGCGCACGTGCTAGTTGACGCTCTGGTTTACATACTGTAGGCTAATTAAACATCCATGCAATAACATTTTATCTGCACAAGATATACGAAATAAAATATGCTACGGTCAAATCATCGAGACACGGTTGTGTGTGTGTGTGTGTGTGTGTGTGTGTGTGTGGGTGGGTGGGTGGGTGGGCGTGCGTGCGTGCGTGCGTGCGTGCGTGCGTGCGTGTGTGTGTGTGTGTGTGTGTGTGTGTGTGTGTGTGGCAATCATTAAATAAATGTAACGGTATTGATTCACTGTCATAAAAATAGATTAAAGAAGCAATAATGAGAGGTTACCCTAACAACCTTGATGTTGTTTGTTTTTGTGCGCTCGCTCGCATTGAACTCATGCGTAGTCCAAACACACACCTTCTAGTAGCACTGGACTGAATTTTGTGTGTAGATTAGCTTTCCACGTTACAAGTGTCCCTCGCCATCAGGCGGACCCACTCTGACTTCAGCGGTACTTGTAATTTACGCCCCTAAGTCAAGGACGAGAAGTCAACATTTTCGTCCAACAGTCCTATGCAGCGGTTGAACCCCTACCTCGGTATCAACAGATCGGATGTTTAAATGGAGCGCTCTTATGCATTCGGCCGTGCTAACCTCTAGATAACATATACATTGATAGATTGTCTGTCTGTCTGTCTGTCTGTCGCAATTGATAAACAAGCTTACGGGTATCGCTTGACTGTCATAACAGTTAAATAAAGAAGAAATTAGAGGGTGTTAGGTCTTAGTCGGATATGACAGAGCTACCGTATGACAGTAGACGGTACTACCTGCTTTCTGTTAGCGCCGAATGTTGAGCGGCGCTTACCAATCCTGGCGCCCCACATTGTACCAACGGCTTCGGGCGGAGGAGCGCAATTGGGAGGGTACAAACATTACCCTAATGCGAGGAAATGCAACCTATAGACTAAATGTCATGGCAGGGCAGGGCAGACCAGACCCTAAGCCTTGGTGGCAACTGGTCTAGGATGGAAGCTCCGACAGGCGGACAGTTAAACCATTGCTTTGTTGATCCGGCAGGTTCTGCAGCTTGTCTTATTCCAGATGTATTGGTGTTACCTTTCCTCTGGAGTAAACTAGGCAGGCCGAGAGGGGGATCATGTTGCATGGGCAACAAATGGTCTCTAAATTCAGCCCAGGCTTTGTGTTATGGAGAGGTATAACTCCATTTTACAAACTATCGTCTGTCAAGACGACATGGTGCCTGTCAGTCAATCAGTAATTAGAAGAAACACTGGACAATATAAAAGCTGAAATATATAGTTACCAGCCTGTCTCCCTGGCCAAGGAGTTAGCGACTTTCTCCGTAATCCCGTATACTTTCGTGAGTAACGTGACGCCGGCGAGAATCGGTAGCGGTTTTGGCCGCGTCGTTAACATACGGGGTATGTGAGCCGGTCGCTCAGAAAGCTATGGCAAACTACTCAGCGTAATCTTGCCAAGAAATCAACAATCAGCTGAAAGATGTCATGTAAAGGATATGCAAACATTTCTTTATATAGTTGCCAAGCTAGTTTCTTTTCTCTTCGGCTTCTCTCTCACTCTCTCTCTCTCTCTCTCTCTCTCTCTCTCTCTCTCTCTCTCTCTCTCTCTTTGTGTGTGTGTCAATGTGTGTGCCTATGTTTGTATTTCTGTGTATTTGTATGTGTGTGTGTGTGTGTGTGTGTGTGTGTGTGTGTGTGTATCGGGTTCAACCCCTATGCTGGTCAAAAAAAGAGTAAAAAAGAGTTCAAAAGAGTAAAATGTTGACTTCTCATCCTTGACTTGGAAACGTAAATTACAAGTACGTCAAAAGTCAGAGTCGGTGCGCCTGATGGCCAGGGACACTGCTAATAGGGAAAGCTAATCCACACTTTAGGTAGTGGCATGTGTATAAACTACGCTTGTATTCAAAACGAACGAACGAACGGCAAACAAAATACCCAAAGAATAAACCCATCATCAAAACACCACGTCCTTCAAGAGTGACACTTCTCGGCAGTCGGAATTAGTTACTGGGTAGGACATAGTTAGCCACTGCTTGGTAAATATTATCGACATTCTGAAATTAACTACCGATAAAATAATATTCACAGCATAAGTCGATTTTGGTGTTTAGATATTTTGACGTGTGGGGGGGGGGGGGGGGGGAAGGGGGGGGGGGAGAGAATGTTTGTGTAGCTTATTTGTTTTTGACATTTGTATGTATTGTTTCTTGGTGTTTAGACATGTTTATTATGGTTTCTTGGTGGTTAGACATTTGTATGTATTGTTTCTTTGTGTTTGACATTTGTATATATTGTTTCTTGGTGTTTAGACATGTTAATGTATTGTTTATAGACATGTTTGTTTATTGTTTCATGGTTTTTAGATATTTTTGTATTGTTTCTAGACATCTAGACAGGTTTGTGTATTATTTCTTGGTGTTTAGACAGTTTTGGGGGATATTGTTTCTTGGTGTCTAGACAGGTTTGTGTATTATTTCTTGGTGGTTAGACAGCTTTGGAGGATTTTTTTTTTTTTAATAAAATGTTTGTGTACTGTTTCTTGGTATGTATACTTTTTTGTATTGTTTCTTGAGTTTTTAGACATTTTTGTATTGTTTCTTGGTGCTTGGACTTTTTTAAAATATTTTTTTCTTGGTATTTATAGATTTTAAAAATTTTTTCTTGATGTTTAGACATGTTTGTATATTATTTCTTGGTATTTATACTTCTTTGTATTGTCTCTTGGTTTTTAGACATTTTGTGTATTGTTTCAAAGACGAATACTAAAAATCACCTCGGACGACCAGAGTAACTTGCAGTGAGAGCTGGGTAAAAGTGTGTTGTCACGAAAGGGATTCAGAAGACGATCAATACATACTGTGGGTGATTACATGTGAAAAAATATGATCTTCCATGCCAGTTGGCACAACGATGATGATGATGATGATGATGATGATGATGATGATGATGATGATGATGATGATGATGATGATGATGATGATGATCATGATGATGATGATGATGATGATGATGATGATGATGATGATGATGATGATGATGATGATGATGATGATGATCATGATCATGATCATGATGATGATGATGATCATGATGATGATCATGATGATGATCATGATGATGATGATGATGATCATGATGATGATCATGATGATGATTATTATTATGATCATGATCATGATCATGATCATGATGATACGCACCACACTAATATGGGTTCATATGATCGTGTGTAGTTCGCTCATGTTCTTGTCCTCTAATACAAGACTTTACTTGTATGTGTGTACAGGTGAGTGTAATGAACTAACACCAGCATGCACCTAAAGCGATACCATCCTGGTAGGTCAGAATATTAACTCTTTGCATGACACCGTTCAGCGGACGCGTTGGTGGAACAGTTAGAAAGCTGCGCTGATTATGGCTACGAGAGGGACATACTGGCCTCATATGTCTCCATGCACTCAAGCCTGATTAAAATGTGGTAGCCCTAACACTTCTCATACCTACACCCGGTTCCTGCTTCTGTACTTGTTTATTGTTTAATGACATCGTTTTTATGTTTTTTTATATCGTAAAGTACATGACACTTTTAACACACCTTGATGTATTGAGTTCATACTGCTTTACCCGTTTGTGGTTGCGAGTGGGTTATGTGTGTGATACTGAGCGGGTATATGTGTGTGTTACTGAGTGGGTGCATGTGTGTTACTGGGTGGGTGTGTGTGTCTTGTTGAGTGAGTGTGTGTGTGTATGCGAGGGAGTGTGTATGTGTGTAATACTGAGTGAGTGTATGTGTATGCGAGGGAGTGTGTATGTGTGTATCACTGAGTGGATGTATATGTATGCGATTGAGTGTGTATGTGTGTGTGTTGTCGAGTGGCTGTATGTGTATGCGAGGGTATGTGTATGTGTATGTTATAGAGTGGGTGTATGACTGTGAGAATTTGCGTAAATGATGTATGTATGTGCATTTGTGTAAGAGAGTTTGTGTAAATGATGTATGTATATGCATTTGTGTAAGAGAGTTTGTGTAAATGACGTATGTATGTGCGAATGTGCGTATGTAAATATATTTGTGTGTACGTGTTTGTGCATGATCCACGACTCTGGTTATCGCGTGAGATGGCAGAACATGACCGCTCACGCTTATCGGCATGGCACATTATGGATGGATGGTGTGTGCATGTATATGTTTCTGCATGGGTGTATGAGTGTCTGCCTTTCTATCTTCCTTGATTCACTCATAACATGGTAATATGCATACATGCAAGCATGCATACACGCACGCACGTAGGCACGTATAGGTAGGCAGACAGACAGACAAACCGACAGACAAACACCAACATATATTAAGAGCTAATAACCTCAAAAAGTCTTAATCTGTCCCCTTCTCAATACATTCAAGGTTGTCTGGGCAGCTGCATTAATTTCCGTCCTTTCTTCTCAAGTAATATATAAATATATTTAGCGCCACATGATGATGATAACCATTTGTAATCGGTTGGCTGGACAACATCTAGCGTGTGTTACTACCCCCAATCTAGCTTGTAGTTATACTATGAACTATGCGCCACTGTATGTATCTAAAGGTATTATATGAGTTAAGTATCATAACGTGTACCTGTGTGAGCTGCTAAGCGGCAGTTATCCCTACGTTCCCAGGATCAAGTGACACATTCACGTCTGTCTTAAGATGTATCAACACCTGGGAGCTTCCACTTGCTGTAGCATAGATATTGAGTTATTCATCGTGGCTGTTTGAAACGCCCTTTGGCAATCAGGTTCTTGGCCATAATTGAGGACGCAGTATCCTATGGATATCTAAGAAGCGCTTTGTGTTCTCTATAGTATCTAAGACAAGATTAGTATTTATTCAGTAACGAACCAGCTTTTATTCAATAACCAGTTAGTTTATGCTCAGTGACCACTCAGTTTTAAATCAGTAGTCAGTCAGATTTAACCCAGTAACCAATCTGTTCTAACTCAATAATCAATCAGTTTCAATTCAGTAACCAAGCACTTCTAGCCAGTAACCAAGCATTGTTTAATCAGTAATCAATTACTTTTTACTCAGTAACCATTTTGAGTCACGAGTTAGTTTTTAATCCTTTTACCAATCAGTTTCAACTCAGTAAACAAACCAGTTTTAAGGTAGTAATCAAAATGTGTTCTACACAGTAATTAGTTTTTATTTTGTAATCAGTCAGTGTTTACTCAGTAACCACTCTGTACTCCGCAACCAGTTATCGTTTTCACGTAATCAATCTGTGTTTGCTGAGTGGCGTGTAAATTTTTACTCTGTAACCATGTTTAATGAGTGGAGTGTCCGTTTTTACTCAGTAATCAGTCCGTTTGTACTCCGTGGCCAGTTAGTGTTTTCAAGTAATCAATCCATTTTAGTCAGTAGAGTCCGTTTTATTCAGTAATGATTTTGTTATTAGACAGTAATGAGTCCGTTGTAAACAAACGGTTCGTTGAATGGTTGGTTGGTAGATTTGTTGATTATTTGGTCGGTTGGTCGGTCGGTCGGTCGGTCGGTCGGTCGGTCGGTCGGTCGGTCGGATGGTTGTTTGGTTCATTGATTCGTTTGTTGGTTGTTGGTTGATGAATCCTGGCGAAGATTGTAACCATCAACTCTTTTTACGTCGAATGCACTGGTGATCTCATCATGCCAGACCTAAATAGGCCTTGTTTTTATCGGAGTTCCGTTGGTATAAAGACTTTTCTCCCGACACAATACAGTCTCCGTGGTGAAGTGGATACGACGCCGTGCCTCGCTCCGAGGGTCGTGGGTTCGATTCCCGACTACATCATTCAGTTCACGAGTGCAATTTTCTCGGAGAGTCCTGGAGGTTATCGCTGAAGCTGCGGAGTTCGTGCTTTGTGCGACGCTTTCCACAAGAGACCGAGCCCTGTGGGATAAAACCCGGTGCAATGAAGTAGCTCCTCTTGTTCAGTTCAGTATATACTGGGGGTGGGGGAGGGGGTAAAAATGAGGCCTCGTTCAACCTGCTTCTCCAGCGTTGGTTATAACTGAGATCCGATTTTTGTGAGTTTTGATCTTCTTTCTATTTTTGCTCTCTTTCTAGTTACTCCTAAAGAGGAGTGATTATATGTTTCCTGCTGTGTTCGTCGGATACAGTTGGATCTTATGGGGTTCCGCGCTGTTTGGCATTTTCTTTATGGCGTTGAGTTGGTCATGATGAGGACCGGTCTTGGGGAGGACCTGCCAAGTTCAGTAGCCTCCCAGTTGCCGATCTCCTTGCCTTTTAACCTCGGTTTTAAACCTTTCTCCTGGCACAGTGGGGTCTGTGTTGCGGAGCTTCCTCCTCCCTTCCCCCCTCACAATTAACTAACCAACCAATTAACTAACTATACATCTAACTATCTAAACAG
Organism: Cepaea hortensis; assembly: GCA_963921405.1. NCBI lineage: Eukaryota > Metazoa > Mollusca > Gastropoda > Stylommatophora > Helicidae > Cepaea > Cepaea hortensis. The sequence continues at coordinate 393,339,231 of OY992876.1, forward strand.
TTAACTAATTAACTTACCAATAAACAACTAACTTGCTAATTAATTAACTATACAATATTAAGTTAAGTATCATATAGTATTTTTTTTTTAATGTTGCATATCCCTTACAGAGCGTTGCAGTCAACACCAGCATTTTTCAGCTGCTGTTGATGTACTAGGCAAGATTACGCTCAGTAGTTTGCCATTGCTTTCTGAGCGACCGGCTCACATACCCCTAAGTTACCGACGCGGCGAGAACCGCTACCAATTCTCGCGCACATCACGTCACTCACGAGAGTATACTGGATTACGGGGAAAGACGGTAACTCTAGCCATGGAGACCGGCTAAGTATCATAACAACTAAATAATATGTGTAAACTACTTAAAAACTGTATTTCTCTTTATATTTGTACTTTCAGCTCTGCGAATAGAATTGACGCTCGTATAATTTAACAAGCTCACAAAATATAAACTATCTCTTTAGTGCCGAGATGTTCTTTTAAAGCCATAAAGATCGTATTTTGTTGTCAGTAATCTTCTACTTCTTATAGCCCATGCCAAAAGCAAACATAGATTGGTGTTAACTGCAATGTGCTGTAAAGGATAAGCAACTAACTTTTAAATTAACTTTTCTGCAGTATGAACCTGACGAGATACAACGAGATATGCCAGGCAATAAATTATGCATTATATTGTGTGTGTGTGTGTCTTCGGTATTCAGATTCACAACGGAAAAACATTGTTTTGAATTAACCTACTTATGACAATTCAAAGATTCATGACAATTCCGCAGCATGCATTTGATAAGCCTACGTTATTTAAGTTAATAATTTTCTCCAAATGGATGTTTGAGGGTGCACATGTGACGATTTTGGCCATCTGTTCACAAAAATTGATGTTTGAGGACATGTGAGATGGATTTTGGTGAGCAGTTCCCAAAATTAGATGTTTGAAGACGTTTGAGGCGAATTTTTACGGCACTGTTCTCAAAATTGGATGTTTGAGAACGTGTGAGGCGATTTTTATCGAAACTGTTCACAAAAATGGATGTTTGAGGATGTGTGAGGCGAATTCTGGTGAAGCTATTCACAAAAATGGATGTTTGAAGACGTGTAAAGTTAATTTTGGCGAAGCTGGTATCAAAAATGAGCAGAAACCCTTTGAAAAAATGTTCCTGGTTAAAGGTCATGTGCGTGGTCGTCACTGGAATCTTCTGCTGGTCCATTTTTACTTTGATCAACACAATGCCGGTTCAGAACCATTTCAAATGGACAATCGCTAATGGTACTTTCAGTTCAGCTGAGTATTCGGAAATCAAGAGAATATTCTTTAAGAATATCCAGTTGCCATCTGCCGGTCAGACTTATCTCTACCAAGATCTGATTAAGGAAAACCCGTTAGGGACATATTTCAGCGATAGACTCGGAGGCCGTGTCCCAGTTGGGAAGTCTCATTTGGAGTTAATTAGACGTCACAAGACCAAACTGTTAAAAAGTGTGCTTATATTTGTATGGAATATCAGTCAGCCGTCTGTTGCTGCATTCGGGGAATTCTTTGCTCGACAAAGAATCGAATATAGATTTCGACGTGTTTTTAAGACGTTACCGCCATTGGTTATAGAAGATTTCGGAATGCCAAGGTATTCGCTGATTGTTTTTGATGATTACGCCACGTATGCAAATATGGAACCTTCTCGAAGGGATTTCCTTGATAATTACTGTAGGACCTACAAAATAGGGATGCTCGTTTTAACAAGGGAATTTGAAAACAAGGAAATATTTAGTAACAAACTTTTGTATGTGAAACGGCATTTTAGTTTGAGGAACTACAAACTCAATCCAGAATCAGATATTTGGCGCGTGGCAAAGAGTGGTCAGGTATATTTAGAACCCCTGCCGTCGTCTGATTGGGCGATTTTTATAACTAATCATGAAACATACAGACCTTTGGTGTTTTCCTCTGTCAGTGGAGTTCAAAGAAATGGTGGGAATTCCTCGATGTTTGATTGCATCATTGCTGTTCATGATCTAGGTAAGGAATGTTCCATTTATTTGTGTACTATGGTTATCATTATCATCATGTGAAGGCATTGCTTTGCTGATCCGAATAACAGTAGACGGTACTACCTGCTTTCTGTTAGCGCCGAATGTTGGGTGGCGCTCACCAAACTCGACACCAGACATTGTGCCAACGGCTTCGGGCGGATGAGCGCACTTGGGAGAGTACCCGCCTCACCTTAGGGCGAAGAAATGCAATCTAAAGACTAAATGTCATGGCAGGGCAGACCAGGCCCTAAACCTTGGTTGGCTACTGGTCTGTGATCGAAGCTCCTACAGGCGGACAGTTAGAACATTGCTTTGCTGATCTGGTAACTTATGCAGCTTGTCTTGTTCAAGATGTATTTGTGTTACCTTTCCTCTGGAGAGAACTAGGCAGGCGGAGAGAAGGATCATCCCGTTTGGGCAACAGATGGTCTCTAAATTCAGCCCAGGTTTAGTGTTATGGAGAGGTATAACTCCATTTGGCACACTATCGTCTATTATAGTTTTGCTAAACGTTCGGCAACAAGAAGACATGTCCTCTTTTTTAGACTAATATTCTCCGTCCGTCAGGCAAAGCTAAAGACCTTTAAAAAGTCCGGCTTTTCTTATATATATTGGAGCGTTATGTTGACAGTGAGAGACATAGAAACCTAATAATGTGCAATTTGTTTGACCAATACTGCAATCTTAAATCATTTGTGCAAGACAAGAACGAACAGTTTTTGAAAGACTCTTGCATCGTTTGTCCAAGACAAGAATGAACAGTATTTTTTTTTTTTTTTGTTGGGGGGGGGGGGAGGGGGGAAGACGGGGACTCTTGCATGAACAGTGGAATTTATTTTCCAACCTTGCCCAGATGCATGTTGCTTTTCAGAGTTACTTAAAATTTGTGAAGTATTCTTCTGTATCCCTGGACACAATGGCAATGTGGAAAGAGTGTTCTCCTTGATTAATGCTCAATGGGCAAAGGAAAGGAACAGACTCTTACTCGACTCTGTAAAGGACATCATTCTCACAAAGTACAATTTGAAGAATCTTACCTGTGAACAGTTTTATGCATATGTGATTGCTAACGAGGATCTTCTACGAAAAGTTGGCCCCTCCGAGAAATATGTTGTGTAATTAATAAAGATAATAAGGCAATAATTGTACAATCGGCTATTTAAATAAGGTTTTTTTAGCATTTTGAAAAAGGCCTCCATTGAATTTATATTTATTTTTTAACATGATTGTTTCTTGGTCGATTCACTAAGAGTAAGATACACTTATTGGCAGCTATTGTAATAAAATTGTATTGATTGTGGGTATAATCTGGAACTATTCAAATGAAACATTCAATATGTCATCTTTTTTGTCTTATTATGCCCTCCTTTTGGTGCCCACGTATCTGGCAACCCTAGTCTATCAAGACCACAAGGTGTCAGTCAAGTCATGTGGTGGCAAGTCCGATGCAAAATGTGGCTTTCATACCATCATCATGTTCAATGTTAATAAGACGGTCATGGTTTCCGCCATGTCGTTCTATCACGAAAGTATGGATCAAATGTGTGGTCTTGTCTCATTATGCCGTGTGACCACGCCATCCTGGTTTTTATCACTTTGTCTTCCCCTTTCTCTATTCCCCGTGAATTACCCCATTTGACACTAACTTGTCCCATCAGTTGCCCCATTTATCACCAAATTTCTCCATCAGTTGCCCTATTTGTCACTAAATTTCCCCATCAATTGTCCCATTTATCACTAAATTTCCAAATCAATTGCCCCATTTACCACTAAATTTCCCCATCGGTTGCCTCATTTATCACTAAATACCCCAATCAATTGCCCTATTTGTCACTAGATGTTCCTACCAATTGCCCCATTTATCACTAAATTTCCCCATCAATTGCCCCATTTATCACAAAATATCTCCATCGATTGCCCTATGTGTCACTAAATGTCCCCTTCAATTGCCCCATTTCTCACTAAACCTCACTTAAAGAGGCGAAATCATACACCTATTGAGGTATCAACGTAGGCAAAGAGGGCGGAACAGATAAAGATATCTGAATAAGAATACAAAAGGCTAGAAGTGTTAACACTAGGCTATTTGTGGAATTTAAAAGAAATTAAACTTAGAATATTCAATTAATTAGTTAGCCGACAGATCATCCTCATTGCACATAGAGACAATTCAGTCCATAAGTGCTCGGATCCCCTCCTCAGCAAATTCCGTAGCGTGTAGCGGCTAACGACACCAGTTCTGTGTTGGTTAATTAATCCTCTTTGGCTTCCCGCGTAGTGTTCTTGCTTGGCCACACATCTTTTAACTTGCTGTTCACGGCGTCTGACCATGGGTGTAAATTGAAAGTCATCACTTGGTTCTCCAAAAAGTCTTACTTCTCGTGGAGCATTCAGTATATCAGCCTGGTCCATGGCTAGTCCGCCCTCCACGGTAGTCTTACTCGCAAGCCTGTCAGCCTGTAAATTTCATTGTACACCTGCATGCCCTGGCATGAAAGTAAAACCAATTTTTGCCAGCGGTGACCGCCCCAAAGACACCAAGCACTGTCTTCGGATCCAGAATATTCATTTGTAAAGGTGAATCAGTATCACTATATAGATCAGAAACGCGGAGAACAACGAACACGATTACACATAAACTACAAACATTCGGGACTTCCGGTCGCCAGCATGGCGGTTAGGCGTTGAGCCGTTAGGGCCTGTGGCGTGTTTATGCTTGTGGCTACGGTTTGCTATCGCATTTTCCTCATGTTGGACAGGTAGTACATGGTTCCGTGGCTCTGCTGCTGAGTGAGTGCGTGGGCGACACCGTGAGCTGTGAAATTCGCGTGGAATGCTTTTACATCTGTCCAGTACAGTGAACTGCATGTTCGGAATAATTGCTACCGGCGGATACTGAATTGACTGTTTTGCCCTTTCGGTTCACGAGTGCATTTTTCAGGAGACTCCTGGGAGTCGGCGCTGAAGCTGCGGAGTTCGTGCTTTGTGCGATACTTTCAGCGGGTCGCCCTGCGGTAAGAGACCGAGCCATGTAAGAAAACCCGGGTCAATGAGGTCTTTCTGGTGACTGCCGAGTCCATCGACGATGAACTGTGGTATTCGTGGATGAATTTTGTGTTGGCATTCGAACAGCGGCATTATGCACAGTGTGCCTGTACTGGCTTTTTGGATTGCCGAGACTCCCATCTATTCCACTTTTCATATTGGACAGTGGGGAGTATTTTGTGTGATATTCGCTGGCACGGGAATGGAGCATAATGGGGACGACTCTTGCCGTGAAGTTGGAACATCGACTAACTACCTACCTAACTAACTAACTAACTAACTAACTAACTAACTAACTAACTAACTAACTAACTAACTAACTACAAACATTCAATAACTGGTGTCTGTACAGAACAGAAGGAATATCACGCAATCACCAATGTAGAGCTCATGGGGAGAACTGGACAAATGCCAGTGAACCAAGACTTGAAGAAAACAGACTGGCGCTGGATATGGCATACATTAAGAATATCTAAGAATATTGTTACAAGAAAGACATTTGCCTGGAATCCATTTGGCAAACGAGGTAGAAGAAGATCTGAAAATACATGGAGAGGAGAAGTAGAAAAGGAAATGTATAATACGGGAAGGGTGGCATGGTGTGAAATGCGATTGTTGTCGTGGTACAATATTGCTTGTGGTTAATAATACTTTAAGATGTCCGGAGTAACACGTTGACATTGGAAGTGTCATGGCCCAAAATATGTGTTTACACAGGCTTGTCCTCAAACTGTCATGAGTAAGCTGAGTTATGAGTGACTGTTTATACTGCTCCACTTTGACTCTATTATTCTTCCATCGTGTCCTTGACAAATCACAATGTAGCGTAATAATTATAAGTATTGAACAGAACGCCGAACAAGTTTATAATATCTATCGTGTCCTTGAATTCACATCTGATCTCAGGCATCAATCTAATTTTCAATCACTTTTATCAATCACAGTAGATTGCCTAATAACAATAGTAATTAAAACTGTAATATATTTAGCGGCAATCTCTAGGATGCCATAGCTACGAGTCTCCACCGGTCTGTCCTCGACCACGGTCTTCGCTCCAATTCTTCAGGAGAGACCATTGTCTCCTTGGTTCGGTCGAAAGCGTGCTTCTCACACCGGGCAATCTGCCCCTTCAACCTGATAAGGGTGTGAGCTTTAGTCACGCTCAGTGGTTCATGACAGAGGGCGGCTGTAGCTAAGGTATATAATGATAAGGGTGTGAGCTTTAGTCACGCTCAGTGGTTCATGACAGAGGGCGGATGTAGTGAAGGTATATAATGATAAGGGTGTGAGCTTTAGTCACGCTCAGTGGTTCATGACAGAGAGCGGCAGTAGCTAAGGATAGGAGGGCTTATAGTGAGTTGATTGAGGACCTTTGTCACCAGGGAGTCTAAAGGGCGACAGAAAAAGAAGTGATGAATAAGAATTTATTCACAATTATCAGCATCATCATCATCATCATCATCATCATCATCATCATCATCATCATCATCATCATGTAGCATGAACGATGAGCATGAGTGGTCATATTTCGCCATCTCACACGATCACCACAGTCGTGGATCAGCTCTGTGTTCTTGTCTCGACCTGGCACGTGGCAAAGCCATCCAGGTATTTACTTCTCTGCCTTTCTCTTATTCTATTCTCCTCAATCTTGCCAGTTGTCACCAAGTTCTCCAATTTATTTCTTCTCATAACGTGTACAAAAGACTATGACAGACTACGTCTATTGTCTCTAATCAGTTTTCATTTGTTTCTGGTAGGCCTTGGTCGTTGGTTTTTCTGTCTGTCCATGATATTCTTTGCATTTTCCTCAGAAACCACATTTCCACAGCTATTAGATGTTTTAGCCTGTCTGCTCATTGAGGAACTTGCCAAATAAAAGTAGTCTATAAGTGTGTACTGTAATAATGAATACTTCTAATATTTTATGTTCCAATTTCTACTTTCTTCACCTTCTGTGGCGATGGGGTTCCAAACGCAATTCGCAATCTCTCATACGTTCGAAACACAGCTGCAGGCGATTTGGCAGCAGACCGCTATGCGCTGGTTTCACACAATCGTATGAAGTGCCAGTCGTTCAGAAAGCAATGGCAAACTACTGGACTTACATAAACACACTTGTATTGTTTGGTGCTCATAGAAGTAAGAGAAATATGTAGAGATTAGACGATACATTAGACAACATAATAACTGAAAGCTATAGTTACCGACCAGGATTCGAACCTGTCACCTTCAAATGACGACAGAGACACCCCTAAAAGGGTTTATTTAACGTAAACTTGTCAGGAAATCACAAACAACAAAATAATGCCGGGGTTGACTGCGACGTCCTGTAAAGGATATGCAATAACTTAACTGATTAATTGTCATGGGATGATAGATCGTCTTAAGCGACTTCCCGTATCTGCCTTGGGCTTATATACAGTAGTTTTCCCTATGTAACATCCTCTAATTTGATATATAATACAATATGTCTGCTACCATATTAACAACTTTTAAGTCAAAGTAGTCATATACTCCTACTTCCTATTTTCCGTAATCCATTTTTGTTTGATCCACACCTACTTTTTAACTGGCATGAGCTTGATTCTAGTCCGACTTTGTGAAGACAAATGAAGGGTATAGCATAGATGGGAGCGAAAGCGCAACTAAAATGCATTCATTCATTCATTCATTCATTCATTCATTCATTCATTCATTCATTCATTCATTCATTTATTCAGTAGTATGTCCTTTGCAGAACCTCGCTCCCATAACAACCTTCCGGAAACTTTCTCAAGAAGCAAGATGTCCCGCGTTCGATTCACCCATCTGGAGATCATCCGCGACATCCTGCACCCATCTTCTCTTTAGCCTTCCTCTTCCTCTCTTCCCAGGCATATACCCATCCATTATTGTTCTCTCGAAATTTTCATGATGTTTCAAGTGACCAAAATATTTCAATTTTCTTTGTTTTATCGTCTTTAACAGCCAACCATCTTCAAGATTCAGCTCTTGTAGTATGGATGCATTTGTTCTTTTATTTACCTAAGATATTCTTAGAATCCGTCTATAGCAATCGAAATACCACTACTTTTATCGCTGCAGTAATTCCAGTTCCAACAGCGTAAGAGCCATTTGCCGTCCCGCTGATCAAAGCTCATCCGCAGACTTTGCAGCTTGTCTTATTCCAGATGTGCTGGTGTTACCTTTCCTCTATAGTAAAATAGTCAGGCCGAGATGGGGATCATGATGTATGGGCAACACACGGTCTCTAAATTCAGCCCAGGCTTTGTGCAATGGAGAGGTAAAACTTCAGTTTAGAAACTATCTAGAAGAAGAAGAAGAAGAATCTGAAGATTGAGCACTACCCACTATTAGCATCGGATCGGATTCCGGTACGAACCTTGGGCCTTGTCCACATCAGACTGGAAGCATTAGACTCGATTTTAGTCTAGTTCTTTTAATCTGAGGTTGACAAGGCCCAAGGTTCGTACCGGATTACGATCAGCGTTGCTAGTAGTGGGTAGTGCTCAATCTTCAAATTATAAATCCCGAAACAACCAAATAAATTAAACTATCATTCGTCAAGACGGCAAGGTGAATCCTTGTCAATCAGAATCGGTTAACTTACTGCCAGTACCGATGACCCCGTGGGAATGTTGTTGACATATTCGTTATGACTGCAGGTCTGATAGATGGAATCCAGCGAATCATCCTCGGACACAACTTGGACTTCTGGCTGAACTCTATCGTTGCCACTGATGCTATCGCATACTTGACCAACGGTCTGCTGGGTTTGACCTTGACCAGACTCTTGCAAGTGGACATAGATGATATATTCGTTGGAGATTCGGGGATTCGAACCCTTGTTAAAGATGCCAGGGTGAGCAGAATATTATTCAGCTGTGTTATGTGTCTTTTTGTGTGTCTTCTTCTTCTTCTTCTTCTTCTTCTTCTTCTTCTTCTTCTTCTTCTTCTTCTTCTTCTTCTTCTTCTTCTTCTTCTTCTTCTTCTTCTTCTTCTTCTTCTTCTTCTTCTTCTTCTTCTTTTTCTTCTGCTTCTTCTTCCGCTCCTTCGTGTTCTTCTTCTTATTATTATTATTATTATTATATTATTATTATTATTATTATTATTATTATTATTATTATTATTATTATTATCCTTCTTATTTTTCCTCGTCTTTCCAAATTAGCGCATACCACCTCAATATACACCTGTCTAACTGCAGCTTCTTGTGTCTGACTCAGTCAATATTTATAGTAGTTATAGTCGTGGATCAGCTCAGTGTTCTTGTCTCGACCAAGCCACGTTGCCAAGCCATCCAGGTATTTATTTCTCTGTCTTCCCCTTGTTCTCTTCCTCTCGATCTTGCCAGCTGTCACAAAGTTTTTAAATTTATTTCTTCTCATTACGTGCCCCAAATAACTGCGACTATCTAATGTCTCTAATTAGTTTACGGTTTTCATTTGCTTCTTGTAGGACTTGTTCATTGGTTTTTCTGTCTGCCCATGGTATTCTTTGCATTTTCTTCAGAAACCTCATTTTCACTGCCATTAGATATTTTTCATGGGTTTTTGTAGAATACCTATGGACATCTATTTTGGTGAATTACAGATGGATAAGAGACCTCGGGGTCGGCCTCTACTACGATACAAAGATGTGTGTAAGCGGGACATGATTGATACGAGCATTGATAACGCACATTGAGAGCAAGTCGCCACTGAACGTGTTGCATGGGAAGGGGGAGGGGAGGGCGCAAAGATAACAAATGGAATAAAGGCAAAGGAGAAAATTATTGCAGATAGATCACACACTGAGCGTGAGAGACGTAAGATTTGCGTGATGGTGGAAATGACTATGTGTTCACATGCATCCACTGGACGAACATTTACAGCACGAACTGGTCTGATCAGTTACATGTGCTACCGCCATGGAGTGTAATTATTATGCCTATTTGAAGCACAATGTAACAAACTATCGTCTATCAAAACGGCAAGGTGCCGATGAATGAATGAGATGTTTTTCAGTTTGTCTGCACATTGTCCATGCTTCACATCTGTAAAAATGTACAGGTTCTATGTAGCACACTTTTCCTCGTTGTAATTGACATCTTTTCATTGGTCAGTATGTTTTCCATATTGCAAAATACTACCTTCGTCATAGCGATTCTTCTTCTAATCTTTTCAAGGCACCCTCCGCCAGAAGTTATGACTGTTCCGAGATAATTGTACCGACTCACTTGTTTAAGAATATTTCCATTTGTCCATATATTACATTGTGGTATTTCTTTCTTCCTAGTGACGAATATAGTCTGTATCTTCTTACAATTTATTTTTAACTTTAGTTGTTCACTATGTGCCACATCCAAATCTACTAAATGTTGCAGATCCTGTCCATTCTCTTCAATCAATACTGTATCATTCGCATTTAATTTAGTAATGTTTAAAAAAAATTAAGAACCTGATTTATGTACACAACTTACAACTTTAGGCACTGGTTGCTAGTCAGCAGAAGATACGGGAACATATTCCCGGGTTCACCTATAACCTGGGGTTTTCTGGAGAGTTCTACATGAGGGGGAACATGGAGGAACAGGCAGGAGACAGGGAGCTCGTGGGTAAGTGATGGTTAAACGTCAATTATGAGGCGTTATCAAAAGTGGGGGTTATAGCAGGGTTGGATTTCATCAGAAAACAGTAAGTTATGTGTGCGGGTGTTCAGAAAGCAATGGCAAACTACTGAACATGAACTTGGCAATAAATCACAGACAGCCCAAAATAATGCGGGGGTTGACTGCGACGTCCTGTAACGAATATGCTGGCTGGCATCTTGACGTCTTGACAGACGATAGTTTGTAAAATGGAGTCATACCTCTCCATAATACAACGCCTGGGCTGAATTTAGAGACCGTCTTTTGCCCATGCAGCATGATCCCACTCTCGGTCTGTCTAGTTTACTACAGAGGAAAGCTAACACCAATATGTCTGGAACAAGACATGCTGCAGAAGCTGCCAGATCAGCAATGCTCTAACTGTCCGCCTATCGGAACGCCTAGACCAGTTATCAACCAAGGCTTAGGACCTTATCTGCATGCCATGATATTTAGTCTTAAGTTTGCAGTTCCTCGCACTAGAATAAGACTTGTACTCTCCCAATTGCGCTCCCCCGCCCGAAGCCGTTGGCACAATGTGGGGTATCGGGTTTGGTAAGCACCGTCCAACATTCGGCGCTAACATAAAGCAGGTAGTAACGTCTACTGTCATACGGTAGCTCAGACATATCTAAGATATGCAGCTAACTTTTAACAAGACCAAGCTCAGAGCAGTGAGATATGTGCGTTCCAATAAGCTCAGTGTTGTGAGCTATTATAATTAGGTTACCAACTGACAGTATACCACAAAAATAATGATGTACAGACCAAATGGAAGCAGAAGAAGAGGCCTAAAGATTAGCTTCATAAGTAATGTACTCATATGTATGAAATAATTTGAGACATCAGAGAAGTAAGAAGGACAGAATATCAGACGAGCTTGCGCGCCCAAAGCTTAACCCTTTGAATATAAAGTAGGTCCGTTCGTTCGTTCCCTTGCCTCGTATGTTTCCACATAGGACTCATTTTTATTTCTCTTGATATGTCTGTCACATAAGTTTCATTTGTCTTTTCCGTACGTTATTTTTACCCAGCGATTTCCGTGTTCCGGATTTGAGTTCACACACTGTGTTAGTGTTTATTAGGAGAGGGTTTCAAATGAAAACCTTAATTGTTTTTATTTTGTGAATATAATATGAGAAAGTACAGACCAGGTGTGTCATTTCTCGATGCAGTCACTACTGCGTTTAATGCACGTTCTCCAGCGCCGATAAATTGCTTGCATTCCTGTAGAAAAAAGAAATATCTTGGTCACGCGTGTAACCAATCTTGCACCACCATCATCTTTAAACTGTCCTTATGACTTCACCGTGTCCGTCTGCACCGTGATGTCACGTTCCTAACACTCTTGACATACTTAACAACAATATTACCATGTTATAAAATTATGGCATGGTTATTGTAATTTCTATCACACTTTTAATGTTTTCATTTGAAGCCCTGTCGTTTCTCTTCTTTTTTTTTCCGCAGGAGTCGCACGTACCTAAGTTTTCATTGTGTATTTATGTGTGTGGTTGCTGATATTTCTGTGTGAGGTTGCTGACATTTCTGTGTGAGCTTGCTGATATTTCTGTGTGAGGTTGCTGATATTTCTGTGTGAGGTTGCTGATATTTCTGTGTGAGGTTGCTGATATTTATGTGTGTGGTTGCTGATATTTCTGTGTGTGCTTGCTGATATTTCTGTGTGTGCTTGCTGATATTTCTGTGTCAGGTTGCTGATATTTCTGTGTGAGGTTGCTGATATTTCTGTGTGAGGTTGCTGATATTTCTGTGTGAGGTTGCTGATATTTCTGTGTGAGGTTGCTGATATTTATGTGTGTGGTTGCTGATATTTCTGTGTGTGCTTGCTGATATTTCTGTGTGTGCTTGCTGATATTTCTGTCAGGTTGCTGATATTTCTGTGTGTGGTTGCTGATATTTCTGTGTGAGGTTGCTGATATTTCTGTGTGTGGTTGCTGATATTTCTGTGTGAGGTTGTTGATATTTATGTGTGTGGTTGCTGATATTTATGTGTGTGGTTGCTAATATTTCTGTTTGTGTGGTTGCTGATATTTCTGTGTGTGGTTGCTGATATTTCTGTGTGTGGTTGCTGATATTTCTGTGTGTTTTTGCCTGTATTTATGTGTGTGGTTGCTGATATTTATGTGTGTGGTTGCTGATATTTATGTGTGTGGTTGCTGATATTTCTGTTTGTGTGGTTGCTGATATTTCTGTGTGTGGTTGCTGATATTTCTGTGTGTTTTTGCCTGTATTTATGTGTGTGGTTGCTGATATTTATGTGTGTGGTTGCTGATATTTATGTGTGTTGTTGCTGATATTTCTGTTTGTGTGGTTGCTGATATTTCTGTGTGTTTTTGCCTGTATTTATGTGTGTGGTTGCTGATATTTATGTGTGTGGTTGCTGATATTTATGTGTGTGGTTGCTGATATTTCTGTTTGTGTGGTTGCTGATATTTCTGTGTGTGGTTGCTGATATTTCTGTGTGTTTTTGCCTGTATTTATGTGTGTGGGGTGCTTGTATTTATGAGCGTGGTTACTGATATTTCTGTGTGTGGGTGCTGATATTTCTGTGTGTGGGTGCTTGTGTTGCTGTGTATGGTTGCTGATATTTCTATGTATGGTTGCTGATATTTCTGTGTGTGGTTGCTGATATTTCTGTGTGTGGTTGCTGATATTTCTGTGTGTGCTTGCTGATATTTCTGTGTCAGGTTGCTGATATTTCTGTGTGTGGTTGCTGATATTTCTGTGTGTGCTTGCTGATATTTCTGTGTGAGGTTGCTGATATTTCTGTGTGTGGTTGCTGATATT
>OY992876.1:393352940-393357940 GCA_963921405.1 Cepaea hortensis
ACCACGCACCAGCCAATCTGTCCGCCTGCTCATTTCCCACAACATCAGCATGTCATTAGGAAACAATCCAACAGCTGATCTCTATTTTTGGTTGTTGAATGGAAGCTGGACACTCTACCCAAAGCATGTCTGTCTTCACCTTTCTCGTCATACTTTATGAGTCTGTTACAATCACAACATGCCTGTATTCACCTTTCTCATCATACTTTGTGAGTCCGTAGCAATCAAGACATGCTTGTCATATGACCATATTAAACGTTACAGTGGTTTCGAAAACAGAAAAACCAATGACCAAGTCCACAAGAGGCAAATGACGCAGACAGTCAAAATTATTTGGGAAGTTATGAAAATAAATATACATTGGAGAATTGGTTTGGTGACTGATAACTGGCAAGATTGATGGGAAGAGACAAGAGGAAGGCAGAGAAGTAAATACTTGGATGGCTTGGCCACGTGGTTTGGTCAAGACAAGAACACTGAGCTGGTCCACGACTCTGATGATCGTGTGAGATGTCGAAAACATGACCGCCCACGCTTATCGGTATGGCACATGAAGACGATGATGATAAAGATATTGTTCTCGCAGCCACTGCCAATGATATGCATTAGTGATTTGCAAGGATCATTATCGTTACATTCCGACAAGCTTCGATCTCCTCTTTAACATCCTCACCAGTGTATACCGACTGATTGCACCAGTTCTGTGATGGTTTATCATATGTGCTGTGCTCTTGCAGGAGTGCATTCGGGAGAATGCAAGCCTTATCCTGGTGCGAGTAAATGCAACCTAAAGACTCAATGTCTTGGCAGGGTAGACCAGGCCCTAAGTCTTGGTCAGCAACTGGTCTAGGATCGAAGCTCCTCCAGGTGGACAGTTAGAGCATTGCTTTGCTGATCCGGCAGCTTCTGCATCTTGTCTTGTTCCAGATGTATTGATGTTACCTTTCCCAGGGAGTAAACTAGGCAGGCTGAGAGTGAGATCATGCTGCGTGGCCAACACATGGTCTCTACAATTCAGCCCAGGCTTTGTGTTATGGAGAGGTTATAATGCCTTTTTAAGCACAATAACTATTGTATGTTAAGACGGCAAGGTGTCAGTAAAGTGTGCTCTTGACAAAATGTTCTTACATGGCGCTACCAAATTTCATACCCATCTCCCTCACTCTGGACAAGGAAGCAGATCCCCATGTTTCCTCACACGAATGTTATGTTACTATCGTTTTACTATGACAATGATCTGTAGTATTCACCTCGTTTTCAGGTTTTACCCCGTATGGATTGCAGCTTGTTTACATTTATCAACAAATTTGAGGATTTTCTGGGAGGGAAGCCGGGGCTGGACAGAATCATTCGAGACAATCTGTTCAAGATGTTTCTACACATCCCGGTAAGTTGATGTGTTGTTTGGAGCACAGACTATGAGACCTGGGCTCACCACAATGTGAGGACACACACTTTGTTTCTTACACACACTATCAATATATGTGAAGGAGTTACGTTTCACTGGCAACTTGGTGTCTTCACAGACGATAGTTATTGTGCTTCACACAGCAAAAACAACAACAACAACAAAAAGCCATTTTAGCCTCTCCATGGCACAAAGCCTGAGCTGAATTGTAGAGACCATGTGTTGCCCATGCAGTATAATACCACTCTCAGCCTGCCTACTTAACTCCAGGGAAAGGTAACGCCAATTGTTTAAATTCCTTCGAAACATCTTTGTATGTTTTTGCGGTATCTAAAACTTAGGTAAGATTAGCATTTAAGTCATGTATCCATATCATAGTTAGCTTTCGTTTAAATTCTAAACATCCTCAGAGATCTGGTGTTTAAAGTGAATGTACGAAACACATGCTGAGAGGCGTGATTTGTCTTTGGAAAATACCGTGTTGTTTCCCTTTACTTCCGCCGGTTTCTGTATGTTTGACTCCGCTAGACTTTGTCTAGAAGACAGACCCTACCAGGCCGCAAAGGGGCGGGAGAGGGGAGAGGTTATATATGGCGCCTCTTACCCTCAGATGGCTACATCATGGAGTTTTATAGAGTTAACTGCAAGACCAACTAACTCTCCTCCTCTCACTGCCACCGACTGAGTTGGTCCACGGCTGCTTATTCAACATAATCACAGCTAACCTCTAGACAAGATATCTAGAGGCCACTCCACCATTCACCACCCTGTGGACGCGATGTAGAACAGATGAGATCTACATAAAATATGTCAGGGATCCTAGTTGGTAGATATAATATATATATAACTTACGCTATGCTGATGACATCGTATGGATAACAGCAAGTCAGAAGGAACTACAGGAAATGACAGATACAGTGGTTGTAGACAGTGAAAAAAAATTACCTTTAGCTTGAATAATAGACAGACAGAAGTCATGGTGATATCAAAAAAGTAGACTGTGCCTAATGTGTAATTAAAGTAAATGATGTTATCTAGAGGTAAGTGCAGAAATTCAGATATGTGAGCACATGGATAATATCGGATGGAAGATGCATCACTGAGATAAAGATCAGAATAGAACAAGCAAAAACTGCATTCTGTTAAATGAAGAACTGTTTGTGTAATAACTCACTGTCCTTGAAAGTCAGACAAAGAGTTCCTGCATGTTACATAGAAGCAGTTTTAACATACGACTGCGAATCCTGGACAATTAGTAAACATGCGAAACAATCCCTGGAAGCCTTGGAAATGTGATTTTATAAAAGAATGCTGAAAATTCACCCTGAGCCTTGGTCGGCAACTGGTCTAGGGTGGCAGCTCCGAATAATTAGAGCATTGCTTTGCTGATCCGGCAGCTTCTGCGGCTGGCATTGTTCCAGGTATTGGTGTTACCTTTCTTCTGGAGTAAACTAGGTAGGCTGAGAGATGGATCATTTTGCGTGGGCAAAATATTTTTAAATGCAGCCCAGGTTTTGTGTTAAAAAGTTAGTTGTGTATCCTTTACAGGAGTCGCAGTCAACCCTAGCATTTTTGGCTGTTTGTGATCTCTTGGCAAGTATACCTTCAGTAGTTTGCCATTGCTTTCTGAACGACCGGCACCCACACCATTTTATTAAAAAATACCAACGCAAGCCAGTCTGCTGCCAAATCACCCGCAGCTGTGTTTCGAACGCAGTATGCGGGATTACAAACTGCGTCCGCGACTCCTTCGCGACGAAGCAGTGTTTGTGTTATGGAGAGGTATAACTCCATGTTACAAACTAATATCTGTCCAGGCGGCCAGGTGCCAGTCATATATGCTCGTGGCCAGCCTTAGTGGTTGCAGCGGCTGGCACGCATATCTGCGGCCCGGTGATAATGTGTTCACATCCACTGGAAAACATAGTGTGAATGGAAAGGGCAGTGGTTGAACAAGCAGTGGCAGACTTAGAGAAAAGGCAGAGGGAGACTTAGAGAAACGGCAGAGGGAGACTTAGAGAAACGGCAGAGATATTTTTAGAGAAAAGGCAGAGGGGGTCTTAGAGAAACGGCAGAGGGGGACTTAGAGAAACGGCAGAGGTATACTTAGAGAAAAGGTAGAGGTATACTTAGAGAAAAGGCAGAGGTATACTTAGAGACACGGCAGAGGGATACTTAGAGAAACGGCAGAGGGATACTTAGAGAAAAGGCATAGGAAGATTTAGAGAAAAGGCAGAGGGATACTTAGAGAAAAGGCAGAGGGTGACTTAGATAAAAGACAGAGGGGTAGTTAGAGAAAAGGCAGAGGTATACTTAGAGAAAAGGCAGAGGGATACTTAGAGAAAAGGCAGAGGGATACTTAGAGAAAAGGCAGAGGGATACTTAGAGAAAAGGCAGAGGGATACTTAGAGAAAAGGCAGAGGGATACTTAGAGAAAAGGCAGAGTGATACTTAGAGAAAAGGCAGAGGGATACTTAGAGAAACGGCAGAGGTATACTTAGAGAAACGGCAGAGAGATACTTAGAGAAAAGGCAGAGGTATACTTAGGGAAAAGGCAGATGTGTTCTTAGAGAAAAGGCAGAGGGGGTCTTAGAGAAACGGCAGAGGGACACTTAGAGAAACGGCAGAGAGGTACTTAGAGAAAAGGCAGAGGAAGATTTAGAGAAACGGCTGAGGGATACTTAGAGAAACGGCAGAGGGATACTTAGAGAAAAGGCAGAGGAAGATTTAGAGAAACGGCAGAGGGATACTTAGAGAAATGGCAGAGAGATACTTAGAGAAAAGGCAGAGGTATACTTAGAGAAAAGGCAGAGGTGTTCTTAGAGAAAAGGCAGAGGGGGTCTTAGAGAAACGGCAGAGGGACACTTAGAGAAACGGCAGAGAGGTACTTAGAGAAAAGGCAGAGGAAGATTTAGAGAAACGGCTGATGGATACTTAGAGAAACGGCAAAGGGATACTTAGAGAAAAGGCAGAGGAAGATTTAGAGAAACGGCAGAGGGATACTTAGAGAAACGGCAGAGAGATACTTAGAGAAAAGGCAGAGGTATACTTAGAGAAAAGGCAGAGGTGTACTTAGAGAAAAGGCAGAGGGGGTCTTAGAGAAACGGCAGAGGGACACTTAGAGAAACGGCAGAGAGGTACTTAGAGAAAAGGCAGAGGTATACTTAGAGAAAAGGCAGAGGTATACTTAGAGAAAAGGCAGAGGGGGTCTTAGAGAAACGGCAGAGGGATACTTAGAGAAAAGGCAGAGGAAGATTTAGAGAAAAGACAGAGGGAGACTTAGAGAAACTGCAGAGGGGGACTTAGAGAAACGGCAGAGGGGGACTTAGAGAAATGGCAGAGGCAGTCTTAGAGAAAAGGCAGAGGTATACTTAGAGAAAAGGCAGAGGTGTACTTAGAGAAAAGGCAGAGGGGGTCTTAGAGAAACGGCAGAGGGACACTTAGAGAAACGGCAGAGAGGTACTTAGAGAAAAGGCAGAGGTATACTTAGAGAAAAGGCAGAGGTATACTTAGAGAAACGGCAGAGGTATACTTAGAGAAACGGCAGAGAGATACTTAGAGAAAAGGCAGAGGTATACTTAGGGAAAAGGCA